>OZ022259.1:27143031-27565849 GCA_963978905.1 Trichostrongylus colubriformis | reverse complement strand
TCGTAGCAGCTGTTTCCATATCATCGTTAGGATTTAGAACAATTTTCGTAATCCTAAGTTGTCAAGCTTTCTTCTTTCACATTAGGTCTACTTGTCGTTCTTTTTTCATAGCGTAATTTTGGAACATTTATGACGCCAATGTATGGTTATCTCATTCGCTTTTTTCATCTTGATCACATGATAGATAGCGTTTGCAGAACTTTTCTAATGTGTATGGAATTGTGAAATGTTGTTCCATTGTTTTATTGTACAATTCCCTTTTTTATGATACTTTTGATGTCCTCTAACTAATCTCCCTATCCGCTTTCAGAACATGTACACTGTGAATTCTTGATACAGCCGTATTATTTTGATGCTGCAATATTTTTCTGTATCTTTTTCACTCTTTGTATTTCATTTATTTGGTATTACATGGAGCTCTCCTTTGCAATGATTATTCTCTACTCTGTATGTTTTTTCTGAGCTCGTATAGTGGCTGTTTCATGTCTATCGCCGTTTTAATGGATCACTCGGAACACATTTTCTTATACAAATACCCAAATTGAGGTAGTGGTGGTTGGAGTGATGGATGGACTCGGTGTGCCTAATAAACATTACAATATGACCGTGCGGCAAGAGACGACCCTTTATAAAACTAGCCATACAATCGCCAACTATTTTATTGTAAAACCCAAAACCCCTCCGGGCACACTGAATTTCTCCCATTGCGAGTCTGCGTTACAAGCCTGTACGACTGTCTTAATTGTGCCGCCCCACAGTCTGCCGCTTAATCTGTCGCGTGCCATAAAGTTATAAGATATCTGCGTTGCTTAATCAGCAGAACCTTTAATCACTATATAAACATATAAGGATTTGAACAGATGCTGCAGTAAAGAAGTAACCTGACGGCAGCTTCCCTGAACGTGGTGTCAAAGATGCTCCCACCTCGACTTTATATCAGAAAAGAATTCGAGTTTCGATGCCGACATGAATAATTCCGGGGGCCTATCTAAAAGTGCACTCAGAAATACACTTCTGTCACCTTAAGACTGAGCGCATTGGTAAGTCATGTTTAGGGGACTGCTTCATCGCAGCAAGTGTTTTGATAATTTTGAATTGACATAATTTTTTATATCTTAGTTAGAGATTCTGCTGACTGAGCAACGCAAATATCATATGGTTCAATGGCACGCCACAGATCAAGCGGCAGGTGTGCGCCGACTGGATTGACACAGGCCTTCAGGCCTGGAACTATGACTGGCAGTCGGATGAATTCAGCGTGCTTAACAAGGTTTTGGGTTTTAGTATAATTTCGTTTGTAATTGCATGGTTAGCCTTTTGAGCGTAATTTGTGCAATTTTCCGGTACTCCTGTATCCCAATTTTCAAAGTTACACATTGCTATTTTTTAAAAACGCAGCAATGGAAGATGGCACCGTTATGCGAACGGATTTATGTTGTTCATTGGATGTGCAATTTGTATTTAGTCGTAAGGGCCCTCTCTGCATATCTTCGTAGTTATATGACTGAGCTTTTTATTACAGGACGTTCTGTATTCTTCGACACACAAATAGTGCATTCCATCGAGGAAGTAAAAAATGCGGTCTTCACAAAACGCAGTAAAGGTGATTTTGGAGAAGATTATATAGTGTTCGTAGCATGCTCAGCATATTCATTGTTACATACACCATTCGCAAAATGGAAAACAACATATACTCGTTGCATCACGCTGATCTCATGAGTGATCAAAAAACTGGATTCTCAACAAGAGTAAAAAAGAGAAATGCACAATAAAACAATGGAACAACATTTCACAATTCCATACACATTAGAAAAGTTCTGCAAACGCTATCTATCATGTGATCAAGATGAAAAAAGCGAATAAGATAACCATACATTGGCGTCATAAACGTCCCAAAATTACGCTATGAAAAAAGAACGACAAGTAGACCTAATGTGAAAGAAGAAAGCTTGACAACTTAGGATTACGAAAATTGTTCTAAATCCTAACGATGATATGGAAACAGCTGCTACGATGGAACCCCTTCGGCAAATGAGTTCACCCCATTGCAAAATAGCGTTTCAGCTAAGTACGCCGAACTCGGCGGTGATGCCTTTGCATGACTGTCGTGGTCACAACCGCATCAACTGTGAGTCAAAGGCATCCGAGTAACATGTTCTTTCCACGTCACAGAGGCATGGGTACACAGCGCCGTTCTCCATTATTCGTTTCCATTTAGGTAGTAGTAAGGTGTGGTTTACTACCTTCACCGTCCTTCCTCAGGTGATCAAACCTCCAAGCAGCACATGGCAAATCCATCGGCCGTGCTGGGTCTCTCGAAGGCAGGACTAAAGACTGTCGCCTTATTGGGGGGAGCCGCTGAAGGTTTGCTGTTCAATTGAAGCTGCTATCTTCCACAAAGCCATTTCCCATGTTCCGTAGCTGTCTCGGAAGAGTTTCATGTAATGACGTGCTGGGCTGATTGAAAAAGAAAGAAAGGTATTGGCAATCTGCGTGGAAAACGGAACATACGAGTGTATAACCTGCTATTAACACACCATCAAATTTGGGCTACTTTGGCAGCTCTGAGTACAAGGGCAATGAAATCGTGACAGATTCAAGTTAAAACGGCGCACCGTAGTAGCTTGACGAGAACCCTCCATTTATTCATACAGAAGGCTGCCATGGAGCTCAATTTTCCTTTGAAGTGTATTCTTTTATTTAAGTGAGATAACAATCGATTAGATTTTGACAAAGGTTGTTTTATTCAGTGTTGATAGTTGGGGAGAAAAAGTGACTTCTCTCACTTGGCATCCGGTCGGCATACGGACTTCCCTGACTTGACATAAGGTTGTTTTATTCAGTGTTGATAGTGGGGGGGGGGGGGGGGGTGGGGAAAGTGACTTCTCTCGTTTGGCGTACCCCTCACATGCTGTAAATACTGATGATCGCGAAGTTTTGTCGACCCTCGACCTACGCAATTCCGTTTTCAGATGAAGCATTGTTTCTATATCGTTTTTTATAGCTGGCATTGGCTCATCAATACAAAAATAGTATTGTTTTCAAGTATGTGCTAAAGCGATGCAATAAATTAACTTTTATTTTATAAAATCCGTGAAACTGAAAGACTTACAATAGCATCGCTATTGAGTACTGTTGTACGGATCGATCATGCGTTTAAGATTGCTTCACGTCATGTTTATGATCTCATTCCCAGTGTATTGTTTTCGAATATGTTTTACAGCAATGCGATGAATTAACTTTTATTTTATAAAATCGTGCAAGTGAAACATTTACAGTAGAATCACTGCTGAGGAGCGTTGTATGTTGATGAAGCGACCATGCGGTTAGGATTGCTTCACGTCTTCATTATTATTTCATTTAGAAACCGCTGCTGTAGCCTTGACCTCCTCGACCATACCCGTAGCTATGACCTCTGTTGTCCTGACCGTATCCGCCATATCCGGAAGCTCCCATGTCAGAGAGAGCACTGTATCCACCTTTTTCTCCATTTCCTCCGAACGTACCCCAACCACCAGGCCGTCCGTGTCCGCAGTGTTCACATCGTTTACCGCCACCTTGTCCATGGTATTCATGGTGATGATGATGATGCTGATGGTTGTGTACATATCCATAACCATGACTACCGCAACCACGGCAGCCGTATCCTCCCATGTCTTGACCTTTCCATCCATCAAATCCTCCCATGTAACCTGACCATCCATTATATGCTCCGGAAGAGCTATATCCATGACCATGTCCACCGCAACTACGGCAGCCGTATCCTCCCATGTAACCTGGCCATCCATTATATCCTCCGGAAGAACTATATCCATGACCATGTCCACCGCAACTACGGCAGCCGTATCCTCCCATGGAATCTGGCCCTCCATTATGTCCTCCGGTAGGGCCTTCCCATCTATTAGGTCCAGGTTCCATGGGAGTGGGCGGTCCATTAGGTGCTCCTAAGCCGTATCCGCCATTACTTGACCAAGGAGCAACATTGTTGGTCACGCCCGGAAAGCCTATCAGCTCAGGTTCACCCGGACTTTTCTGTGGGCCTTTTTGAGTATCATTACTTTGAGCGGATTCATTAGTAGGTGAGGTGGACGAAGCGATAGGTGGAGTGGTTGCTTCCAACTCCACTTCTATATCCTCTTGAAGTGGTTTCTGAAATTTAAAAAAATCCTTTTTGTTTGCAATCTAGATACTCAGCACTATCACTTCGCAAGGCCATTTGAGCACTCTGTACGCCCACTTAATGATAATGAGCCTTCTTTGGACTGAGATAATTCGTTAGCTGAGATTGGTTGATTTGTATAGGATAGCCCTGACCGCAGAGCAACCTTGTTTGCTAGTCCGCTCCTACATTTCTCATAATAAGGGTTAAAAGCTGTGAGATATCCTTTCATAATGGAGCGACCATTGCCCATCTGCCCTGAGAACTTAGGTGTTTTGATAAGCCACGCTGGAAAGTTTTTACAGATGCTTCGAATTTGAAGAACTTGCTGTTCGGAAAAACTTCACGCACAAAAGGAAGAAAGGGATCTTTTTTTTCTAACCTTAAAAGATTTTCCTTCTTTTAAGCAAGTTCAACTATCGCCCCTCCACTTCATGAATTGCTGGATTGTATATGCTTTCCACATTATTACGCTTCTACATCCATTATATTACTTCAAAAATTTTTCAACGTACCGAATCGACAGAAGCAGCTACAAAAACAGTTATAGCTGCAAGAGCGTAGCGATACATCTGAAAAACTGAGATTTCGGTTTTGTCCCAAGTGTACTGACACTCAAAACCAGTAATGAAATGGATGGTTCAGAAGAAAAGAGAGCTTTTGGGAGAAGTCACAGCCAACCTGTCAACAGGAGCTGATGTTGTCAACGCAGCGATTGAGCAGATATTTATGTTGCCGAATGAGGAAGTATTCACCCCGTCGTTCACGTCATCAATATGTGCTCATTTCTCAGGTGCACCCTTGTGACATTATCCAGGCTCTCTGCTAAAAGTGCATGTCTGAGGTCTATTTAGTCAGCTCATTCTATATCGAGATTGCTACTAACGTGTGAGACATGAGAACAAAAAAGAAGGGTCTCCAACACAATCGTGCTGTTTTTTATTAGCCATTATCTCAAAGGAATTGCAGACAGTGTCAGATCACAGGCTCAAGTTTATACTGCTACCTACTATCGCCTGCCGTCACAAGTCAAGAAAAGCATCTCAGCTTCCGCTGGCAGTAGGCAACCCACTGTATCGTTTTTCAGCATGCTCGTAGCTTAATCTTCTTGTGTTGAATAGCCAGATCTTCACCACAAAGTACTGATGCAGTGCACTGGAAGAACTGATGCGTCTTCGTCTTCAGCAACCTCTCACTAATGAGTGTTCGTACGTTTACGTTGAGAAACTTTTGAGAATCTATTGTTTTAAGCGTAGACACGTGGTTTGCTGCTTCGCAATTGGTCGGACTTTATAGGTGGTGGATGAGCTTGAAATGTATTTCAAGGTATTGCAGCTGACCGAATGCGGCTTCTTTGGACTGAGATAATTCGTTAGCTGAGATCGGTTGAAAGCTGAAGGGTGAAGGGTTAAAAGCTGTGAGAAATCCCTTCATAATGGAGCGACCATTGCCCATCTGCCCTGCGAACTTCGGTGTTTTGATAAGCCACGCTGGAAAGTTTTTACAGATGCTTCGAATTTGAAGAACTTGCTGTTGGGAAAAACTTCACCCACAAAAGGAAGAAAGGGATCTTTTTTTTCTAACCTTAAAAGATTTTCCTTCTTTTAAGCAAGTTCAACTATCGCCCCTCCACTTCATGAATTGCTGGATTGTATATGCTTTCCACATTATTACGCTTCTACATCCATTATATTACTTCAAAAATTTTTCAACGTACCGAATCGACAGAAGCAGCTACAAAAACAGTTATAGCTGCAAGAGCCTCATCACCCTTATCAGTCGCTATCACTTCCATTCCCTCACCCATGACGTTCCCTTACCACCCCCTATGAAAATTCAATGTCCCAGCTCTACTGCGACGCGAGATATGAATTTCGTGACAGACGGACATACGGACGGACGGAGGGTTAGACAGATGAAGCGTTTTATGTATAGTAAGAATAAGATGGCAGAAATGAAAACACTTGTTGTAGCGCTTCCTAACGCTGTAAACAGGTCAAACGAAAGAATAAAGGTGGTTTGAGTGTCGGGATTCGTAGCCAATTGACTGACATAGGATCACATGCTATAGCCACTGGAACGTGGATTTGCTTGTTGAGTGCAAAAATGTCTTCGCAGGCAGTCTTGCACTTATTATATCAATATGACTCATGAAAAACTTGAATATTACGCCCTGCATTCGAGCAAGTGCATCCGTCGTAGTCTTTAGTGCCAGGCAGCCTTACCGAACACGGGGTGGGTAGACTTATGGCGAACTTTCACTTTGCGACGTCGCACTCGCGGCGCTATTGGCACAACTTGCTGCGGTCGGTTGGAATTCTGCTCAGGACGCAGGAGTCTGGTATCATGGTGGTCCTTTGAGAAGTAGTTATTCAACCAATCATTATCTAAAAAACTGTTGGGCCCTAACGAGACAAAAAAGTAACATAAAAAGTAAAAAGAAGAAAGCATCAATTATAACAATCACAATCAAGAAATAATTAGTTCGGGCGTAAAAGTCCAAAGGGAGTGTTGCTATGTACGCAATTTAACGCGAAGAAATCCGCAGCGCTGCTCGCCGCCCGCAGCCGCGCGAGAATTAGACATAACTCTACATACACTCGAACACCTGCCAGTTCTCCAAACGAAGGTTTTCAGACAAGGAGTCATGTTCCCAATTACCACTCGATTGGTCCTTAATTTCAGTTGCAATCTTGCTGCCGGCTGAATCTAACATCTTCTTTGTATAAACGCTGATTTGGAAAAACCCCTCGAGAAAGGAGAAACACTGGAACCAGAGGCTTTCCTGGTTCCCGCATCTTTACGCATAAAACACACATTCCAAATCCGAGCAATCACAAGAGCTACGGAAAATTCAACGTGACCAACATAAATTACCTAGCAGTGAAACTTCATTGGCAGAGCCAGGAAAGCCACTTTGATAAAGGTTACAGAAAAAACCCTGAAGTGAGGAGGCCCGTCTTTGAAGTGAGGAGACATGTCTTTGAGTCCTACGTCTTTCAGATAAAATGTGAAAAGCCGATGTGAGAATGGTCACAGTTCATAGCCATCAAGGAGATGTTACAAAATGAATGGCATAGCAAGAACGAAGTCTTAATTGAGTTTCTTCATCGTTATGGTTTATTAGAATACGAACGATCAGATAAAGGCACATTTCACGATAATTTGGTGCTTCTTCTCAACGCGATAATATCATCAGATGAGGTCGCTGTTACTGTAAGATTTCCCCCCATCCTATCGATGGGGGAGGGACTTCAGCCAGAGCTTCCCTTCACACCTCATACCTCACGCCTTCCTTAATTACTTTGCACCTTCCCGAATTCGTCCATGACTTTCCGCCATAACTGCTGCAGAATCTTAGTTCCAAGAACGTGGGGCTTGGAAGTGAAACGGCACAAACAGAGCTCAGAGATAAACAAAAATAGTGAGAATAGCAGAAAATCATGAATTAAAAATACTGCGATTATTCGCACCTTTTTCTTGATGCGACACTGCTTTATCCTAATAATAACCTATATGTTTGATCAAGGGCACAAGTGGTGTATTGACAAAAGGCTTTGATGTGTCTAGTTCCTTACTTTCCCTTTTATTGCGCTTGAAGTGTGGGTTCGTCGGTGTAGAATGACAAGTTCCGCACTTTAGTTGCCTTCATCACTGTAGGTAGCTTACTGTAGCGATTATCCCACAATCAACTGAGGTCGCGCTCTCGCCGATCCGAACAGAAGGATAGCCGTGCGAAGCTAATAAGCCCCGATCGTAAGCTCCATCCAGTATCCATATGCGAAGCATGGGCGGACGCAGCCGTGAGCCATCGTCAACTCGGGGCCATGGCAAGTTGAGGGTGCCCTAGCGGTCGAAGGTGACCCGCCTCCAGCAGGCGTGAAGTAATTCGGGTAGCTGTCCTCTGCGAGTGATCACAACTCGGCTCCTGAGCAGATCAGGGATGCGTACACATTGGTACGAATGGCCTACTTCGCACCTTACCTCCTACTCCATGTGTGAAAAAATAATTATTTAGGAGCCATAAGCAGAGATCAGCTTTACGCCGCTCAACTCAGGCTTTAGCAACTCATACATACATAAGTGTAAAAGTACAACTATCCTCTCTGTGAACCCCCCAAAGACGTTCTATGACATTTAATCGAACCATTATATGGCCATGTTCGTTAGCATTAGCGTTCCAATAAGTCCAAGTGGGATTATTCCAATTATTTATTCCACTCATTTATTTTCATTCATTACTCCAAGAATTTTTCATCTGCAGTACTGTGAGTTATGAGTATCAAATTTTGAAAGTGTTATGATCATACCCATTCACGACTGTTCAATGAATAACCATGAGACCATTGGACCGCCCCTTTTCGAAAAAACCTCAACCTTAGTTCACCGAAACGGCCTTAATTTTTCCTTTTGTGGCCATCACACTCAGTTAGTCGAGTTGAGCGGCGTATTGGTGACCTCTGCTTCTCGCACCTACTTACATACTTTCTCGCACATGAGGTGCGAGGAAGAGTATTAACTCTTCACACATCAATTGCGAAGCAGATCCAAAGTGGGTTATTCGTACCAATGTGTACACACCTAGCAGCTGAGAGACCAGGGAGAAAAGCGGGGAAGTGCAGCGATGGTCAAGACAACTCTGTTAAACACATTCGAATTGAGTGAGAAGTCGCTCACAACGGGATCGCACAACATTCGAATTGAGTGAGAAGTCGCTCACAACGGGATCGCACAATCAACCATATTGTGCTTATCATAGAAAATGATAAATCGTTCCACAACAGTTCAGAGACCAGGGAAAAGCTGATGTGTATGTAGGAGTCAAAGCGACAAAAGCGATGTCGAATGCTCACGGTAGGCGGACTTCCCCTGTAATATCGTTCGAAGGCTTTTCGTTGCATTGAATTTTGTTGGAAGGCTGGGAAAAGCGAATAGACATCACAATCGATGAACACTCTCATAAACCTTAAAAACAGTGATAGAGATATGGGTGATAAGGAATCCCAAAAAGTCTTTTACTGAGAATATACGGATCTAGAGGGCCCAGGTATGGTGGAATCCCCGCGGAAGGAGCTCCCTAGAGCGGTGGCGGAGGCGGCCTCATCTGGGCAAGCCGCCTTTCTCAGAACAGCCCGCCTCCTAGGGTCGATCGACGGGAAATGGCTGAGGTGTAGAGTAATGAGCACGATAGCAGAAGATACTTTATCGTATCGTATTAGAGCCGTATTAATCGATATCGCGTGGTGCTTGACGCGTCAGCTTTCGTGGTGGAAACGTACACCGGTCATTACCAAAGACTGGAATGAATGATGCAACCGAATTATCCCTAACGCTGCTTTTAAAGTTCTGCAGCATCGGGCATCACCAACCAGTATCGATTGAAAACATGGGGTTTTGTGCAATGGAAGCGACTCATGGATGTACCACTAACAGTGAGTACAGTCACAGAGCTCGAAGTTTACAGCTTCAAGCGCCACATATTTCTCAGGATATCGCTTCATACGCAGAGTCCGCATAATGTTATGAACCAAACCATTAAGTGAGCAAAATCGTAGAGGTAGATCTCATAGAGCACCTACCATGTACATCAATACCTAGTGGCATACTTCGGTGAAGAGATCGTAAGCGGGTCATGTCAACAAGTGATTCCACTGTTCCAAGCCGAGAAAGCTCTACTTGTGTTAGGCTCTTCCAACTCTTTTAACAGTAAGATTATGGCAGATTCTGAAAAGTTTTCACCATTTACAGTGATTTATTATTATCAAATTACAGATTATTATGAAAATGATATAATTTACAGAGAATATTCACAGATCCAACAACTGAACAGAACAAAAACAACATTGTTTAAGCCATTCCAGAAAGCGGTAAAAAAAAGAATCCTGAGAGGACAGACTGGTCTGAAATGGTGAAGTCAAGGCATAATAAACAGGGTGGGACCACATTTAGTGCTGTAGAGCAAGTCTTTAGAAAACTACGAATCTACACAAGGCAGCTTAGGCGAAAAGGACTGGTCACTCTCAACACTACTGTCGAAGTGAAAAGGTATTTTTGTAGATCGGCTTCCACCTGGGTTAAAGAAGCCCTCGAACACTTAAAATTAGGTTTGCGCTTGGAGATCAAGCGTTTTTCAATCCTCAATCTAATTTTTACTGATTTCTGAAGAAATGAACGGGTACAGTGGTGAAAATGCAAGAGGGAGTGAAATTAGACGGAACGAAACCGAAAAAGAAAAGCCCATCAAGAAGAACTCGCTAACGAATAGACCTGATAACTGTGTCTACAGCAACTCTTGCCTTCTGGATGTCCTTGCACACGTCAAATGCACATTCAGACAGCAGCAGCAATCAAAAACTGAAACCGCATAAACGATCTCGATAGTTCATTATTTTTTCCCAACGTATCCGCTTACACTATCGCTTACCATTTTATTGAACACAAAGGCCGAAGTTCGCTGTAAAGGCCATCTATGGCCCTCTCGGCAATCTCAGCTCTCATCGGTTACCGCGTCTATCGCCTTGGACAGGTTTACTTGCAGGTGTCTCCGGATATCACTCAAGCATCTGGAATGGCACACTAATAAATGCATCCTTTGGTTGTGTGTGCCAGCAGGCCGCCTAGATTATATCATAGGAGATCACAGGATCCGGGACAACCTTTGCGATCTGTCTCAGCGAATTCAAAAGTGTAGTTCTGCCAAATTCCATATTTACGCGCTACCTGATGTAGCGCTGGTCTACGTACCTTAGTACGATGGGATTGCAGGGTATACGCAAGCTACATTGTAGTGAGAATACGAGACACGACTTTCGTTCAGCATTTCGAATGACTCGTTAATGAAATTTTTTAGATATCCGACCTTCATTTGGAGCACCGGGAAGGGTAAGGAGGATGTGAGAATTATAAGTACATGTTCTCTGAACCAAACCTTCTACTTCAGGAAAGGAGATGGATTTGTAGCGAAACTGCGATGAAAAAGCGCTGTTTGGGGTTTTCTCACAATCCCGCAGCAGTGCGAGTCGTGCTGCCGTTCATTCAACGTGGGAGTTGCCGACGAGGGTGGAACAACGTTCGCGGCCAGCTGATGCAGCCCTTCGCCCGTCAGCAATCTACACCATCGGCTAGACGCAGTGAGGCGCGAAAGTGACTCAAAAGTAGAATACAGGTTCCTATTGTTAGGGTATATCGCCATTTCATTTCGTTCTCCCTACTCCCCTACCCGTACTTTCATATTCCACAATCTGCCATAATTATCCCTTCCGTTGTTCACTTCCCTTCACTCACTAAAATGAAAGTGAAAAAACGATACTAAAGCAAGTGTAACAGCAACCTACTTTATATAATCGGCTAAGTGTCTGTGGGTGTGTGTTTGGGTGTGTTTGTGTCTGTTTCACCGGAAAGTCATATTTTGCGTCACAGCTAAAGTGGGATCCTGAATTTCACACTTAATATGGGAGGTGGTAAGGGTGGACCGAAAGTGATAGCGGCTGATAAGGACGCTCGAGGGGCTAATGTCGCCAATGCTGTTTCGCCTTTCACTTCTAGAGCGCCCACACTCATGGGTGTTTCGAGGGCTGGAAGAAGGACAACTAAATTGGGTGATCCAAACTGATAACGCTCGATAAGATTTGATCGAGAAGGAGCGGCAATAGGCAAAAATGGCCAGATCAGTTTCGTCTATCGCGTAGAGAGCGGCGACAGTCACAGTTATATAGCAGGATGGGACGGGGACATTAATAACGGGTGATCCAAATTGATAACGGTTGATAAGATTCGACAGTGAGCATCAAAAGGCAAATGTAGCCAAAACCCAAGGAGCCTCGGAAATCAAATGTCACCAAGTCCGTTTCGCTTTTTCCGGTTGACGGTGGAATGTTCACATTCATAGGTATTGTGGGTAACGGCTCACATGGAAGCTGATAAGAGCCGTCAGGAAGCGGAGTGGATAAATCTTGTCACTATTACTAATGACCGCTATAGTAGAAGCGTCGAATGCTCAGTGCCCGGGTGAACATACTTTGCGTATGTTCTGATATCAGTCGCAGATGTATCAATCGCTGAACTGCCTTGCGTTCCAAATAATAGTGCGCATCTTTTAATTCTGCGTTCCACATACTAGATGATCAATATCCGACCTGCGTTACCAGCAACAAGCATAGGTATTGACCGCCGCTAGACTGTTCCAATTCCTAATGGGTGCATGTTTACAAAAACGATAAACATCGATATGGGGCATACGGATCTACCCATTAGGTAGTAATTAAATGCTCAGCAAATGGACAAATCGCTACCAACCGATGCAGCGAACACAATTCTATCAATCCTTACGCGTTCCCCCAATAGTGACCATCTCAGCCAATGTGATAAATGATTAGTAGATTACCACATTCAATTCCTGATCCACTTACAATGGTCGATATCATTGCGACACGAAGTATCGACCGCTAGATCATCTGGACCTTCCAAAAGTGGTGGCATTTTTCAGCGATGCGATATGCAGTGGTAAATGATTAGATTACATCTCAGCCAATATGATGAATGATTAGTGGGTTATCATATTCAATTTCTGACCCATTGACATTGATCGTCAATATCATTGTAACACGAAGAACCGACCGCTAGATCATCTAAACCTTCGAAAGGTGATGGCATTCCTCAGCAATGCGATATGCAGTGGTAAATGATCACATTATCGACACACAAGAGCTCAAGCTTTAAAGGCAGCATCAGGGGAAAGTCGGACGAAAAGTAAAAGAAGTAGTACATATGAAAGTCAAGATGCCTGGTAACAGGACAGTGGAGAAAAACGGATGGAAATGGCCAAAAACCCGAGAAATAGGACCCCCTTCCCACCGTTGATTCTCGAAGCGGACGACCTGTCCGTCAAGAGAGGAGTAGTCTGATCTAGTTTTCTACTGGCATGTTGCCACGTAAACACAAGGGAATGTTTGGAAATACGACAACATCTATTTTTTCAAGAGACCTTCGAGCTAAAACTGCGAAAGCGCTCCGCAAAACCTTCGATCCTGCCGCATCTCCTTGACCGCTCCCACTCCAGTCAATCGGGAATTACGTCATCGGGAGGCGGGATCGTTGTATCCAAAAGGCGGAACCGCTGCACGGTTGCCGCGTTTTGCAGGGTTTCTACAGCTCGGAGGAGCGCTTTTCAGCGGGATTTCCCCACAGATAGCCTTCTTGGGCCCAGGACTACCATGTGAGTGACAACTTGAAGGGATCTCTCCATTACCGCATTACCCCTAATGCTGTCTTTAAATGCTCAGCAAGTGAATATACTTTGTACTCCGATATCAGTAGTAACGAGATGTTTTGACTACTAAATCACGCGTAATTCCGGATAATGGTAGGCATTTGCAGGAAAACCAGTTAGGCTAGCGCTCAATACTGCGCTTATCACAATGGGCTGTGCGATATGGGCTTCTTCGATATTGGTTGGTAGTATCGTTTCCCATGACATAATTCTACCGTGTTATTTGCGCAGTACTGTGGGATAGCCCAATTGGTATACAAATATAATAAAATACTGTATTGCACATGACTTACTTCTTCAAGCATTCCTCTGAGGCAACGTTTCTGGAAGCAACAATCTGGCGCAAACGGTGAGCGTTTCTAGCCAGAGCGTGATGAAACATGGTGTCAGCACTCATCGCTCTAAATTTTTTGTTTTTCTCTGGATCTGCCCTTGGCCATCGCTTCAAATAATTATTGTTGTGAAGAGGCAACTGCACCTTGATGAACACTGAACAACCCGGAGAGAAGTAGGAGGCTATTATTTTAAAGCAGTTGGGTGGCACACACTACTGTGTGCGAAATACCGTATGCGTCAGTATGTCAATCGAGATTGTTTTCTTGAGAACAGAGTATTTCACTGCACGCTCTGCCCACCCTGGGAGGAAAATTAATCAAATTGGTGCATAGGTGCTCCTTACTTCTTGTCCCATGCCCTACCCATCCCACTATTGCCCCATCTCCACAGGTCGTTTTTCATGAAATGTCCGATCTCCGTCCACCACTGCACATGCTCCGCCCATTGTGCCCACGCATCTTTCATGACTTCAAAAAACTCATTTCTAACCTTAATCCACCTTTCCCCCACGTTTGTGTCATATTGGAAACCAATTAACAGTTTTTGGTCTGGAAACGGAACATTCAGGTCACGCCCCGCCCCCGTGGGCGGAGCTTGTTTCGGTCCATGTGTGCTCTTCACTTCTTGTCCCATGCCCTACCCATACCACGCTTGTCCCCGTCTCCACAGGTCGCTTTTCACGTGATGTCCAAGCTCCGCCCACCACTGCATATGCACCGCCCATTGTGCCCACGCATCCCCACGTTTGTGTCATACTGGAAACCATTTAACAATTCTTGGTCTGGAAACGGAACATTCTAGGTCAAGCCCCACCCCCGTGGGCGGAGCTTAATTTGGTACATGTGTGCTCTTAACTTCTTGACCCATGCCCTAGCCATACCACGCTTGTCCCGTCTCCACAGGTCGCTTTTCACGTGATGTCCAAGCTCCGCCCACCACTGCATATGCTCCGCCCATTGTGCCCACGCATCCCCACGTTTGTGTCATACTGGAAACCAATTAACAATTTTTGGACTGGAAACGGAACATTCTAGGTCACGCCCCGCCCCCCGTGGGCGGAGATTTGGTACATGTGTGGTCTTTACTTCCTGTCCCATGCTCTACCCATACCACACTTGGCCCCATCTCCACGGGTCGTTTTTCATATAATACCTAATTTCATGAAAGACGTACGGAGGGCCACACAGACGAAGCGTTTTATATATAGTAGGGATACCTTTTGCCGGCACTTTCTTCATACAAAAATTGAGCTAATCTACGAGCAGACTCGATCACCTCTTCTGGAAATGTGGAAAGTTCCACAAGTTCGAAGCCTTGAAAAGTTGAGTACATCTGTATGGATAGGAAAGACATAAGCAACTTAATTACTAACCATATAGCGGTCCATTATAGGACCCTCTATGCAATTTGTGAGTAGGAGACAGCTGCTCTTGACCGTTGACGTAGGCTACTTGAGAAGCAAAATGGAAGCTGGAAAGATTACTTCAAAAGGAACACAGGAGAAATTTCCATGACAATCCGACTAACTTCTCGACAGCGGAGTAACTAACATCCAAAGCAGCGAGATCGAGGAAGTGTGTTGCAAAAATTGTATAGGCCTTAACGGACTCATGAAGCAAGAAGCAAAATTGTGATTAGTTGTGTCAATATTAGAGAATAGAGTTCGAACACCCACCTTTTGTTTGATCAACTTTTCGATAATTGCATAACATATCCCAATTCCTTCCTCTGCAGAGGTACCTGTATTACAAAAAGGCCCTTGAGAAGAATTATGTAAGGATTCCAGAAAATTACAGGAGCTTCTATGTTCACACATTGAGTAACGGAAGTAACTAACTGCTAACGATCAGTTAGTTTCACCGAATCACAGCGCTAAATTATCGCTCCTCAGCAAAGTGTGCTTTCCACAGATCGCTCGGTGATGAGGGCAGGTTTCGGTCATTTTATTTTCGACTGTTAATTATGAAATGAGAGGTGCTAATCAGCACGGCGGAAGAGAAGAAAAAAATTGAAACCTTCAAAACCCAAGAACTGGGCTTGAAATGCAAGGATCTACGGAAGACCCAATGAGGCATACGTCGTCCACCGGATATGAATTAGGTGGTTGACATGTTAAGACAATTCCAAAGAGGGAAGTAGTGGAAGTGTCGCACCCTTTGAGGCGAGGAGCTCCGACTTCTGGCAAAGTGTAGCAACAGTAGTCAAATTTATCACATTTCCAGCTGGGTTATACGACCCGCCTCCTTTTTTCCAGTTGCGGTCAAGTCGAAAGATAATGTAGGCGCGACTGGAAGTAGGTACAATTTTTTTGAAACTGAGCGTCATAACACGTGGAGTTCTGAGCTGAAATTAACTGATCAAGCGGTGATCAAACCGTCAATCATTTTCTGACACTCACGAAACCTAATCAGTCTATTGGGCCCCTTTAATAGAATCGTTTTTTGCAACACTCGAGCTTCGATGGATGGCGTGCAAGTATCCCAACTACTGCTCCAAGAGGTCCGGTCACCAGTGGTACGTGCCGAGCAATTCACTACGAACGAAGACAACGGTCAGACTAAAACTTTATAATACGTCTTTACAGTAACTGGCTTCCACCTCTTCTATAGATATCTGCTTCCACCTGTGAGTCGTATATGATAAAGGATGTAGCAACTTAACTGCATATATCATATATGTACTAGGTTGTAAGGAAAGTTTTGGCCAGTTTTCGCAGTTTCAACTTCGGGAGATCATAACTCGGCTCAAACTGCATCTTTTCTCATAAAATAAGCACCGATCGATTAGCTACACTTTTTGGCAATGTGAAGGATATTTGCATATCTCATCTGGATGAAGGATTGACGATTTGTATGGCGCGAAAATGAAAAAAGTCGACGTCAAATCACCATTTTTTCTGAACACAGTGCTACTGAAGGGTGACCAGATGTTTGGGAAAGTGGACCTCTATTAACGCTAGATCTGGTGAATATGATGGACGAGTAAGGGTTTCAGCCTGCAACTGCTTCAATTACTGGAAGAGGAGTTGTGGAAAATGCGCTCGCGCATAGGCACATATTTCTTTGATTTTTTTAATCAAGGCAACTCGAGGTGGTCACCCGAGTTTGTGTGTTGAGGGCCAATACTTGGATATCCCTTGCAAGTATGGATGCTCATCGCTTTTTGCCGTTTCAGTTGAAGCGATTTGATCAATTGGAAATTTGAGCAACTAGATCTCATTTCCGCAGTTCTGAAACCAAGCTAAGTGTTCCATTCAATGCTTCACATCCTCCCCTTGCAGTGTGGGTGCCTTCGCTGGGACTCGACCGACCTCTTTTACAGTTTTCAGTGGTTAACATGTGTGGATCCTCCGGCGTCTTCAACACGAGCGCTAGGCGTTTCTGGGCAAATCTTGCATATTCGTGCTCAGGAGACCCAATTAGCCCTGGAGGCAAAATATTATCGAGGGTAGCAAACCTTTTTTCTTGAGTGTTCTGGACCACAGCAGTGGTACTAGTTGGATCAAAATGTCGATCAGGCTGGAAACTTGTTTCCAAGGGTAGTTAGCCCCCCGAGCATAAATATCGCACCCGCTTCGCGAGAAAGTCCTCGTTCCTGTGCTATAAGATGGGGGGGGCTTTAACTCCGGTAGCACCGCAGATGTGTACGTATTCGATCTGCAAGGGTGGCCAATGCAATTTATAGAGACCTTCGGAATTGACCTTCTGAGCGTGGATTTGCTATCCTTCGACAAGTCACAGCTCGGATGAACACACAGAGTAAATGAAACGATTACCGGATACAGACAACCTTGCATATGTGGGCCGCCTTTATACTCTGCGGAGCTGGCGGAAAGACGATCTTGGTCTCTGCCTATGCCCCTACCTCGTTGCTTGCATCCTCTCTGCACCTTCCCTGTGCCACTCTGCCTCGCATCCTGCACACGCAGCCAGCGCCCAGCCGGCGTAGAAAAAAAGGCAAGCTTACTACGAGCACAGTGAAGGTCCGATTTCAGCGAGCCAATCTATGGACCGGGGAAGCATCTGTGTACACCAGGACTGTGGACGGAAATCTCGTGATGGCACGTCCCAAAGCGAGGTCAATTAATGTCAATTTCCCTTCCACTGGCTTGTTTAGAAGAAAGCAAGCAATCGGGAAGCAATAAATGAGTTCACCGAGAAATGGTGGGAGAATCCCGCTATTTTGGCAAACAAAAATTAGAAGATTTTGCGCATACAAATCCGGTGACCGCTGAAAAGCGGCGATCTCGCGACTTCGTAGATCCCGCATTCAGAACCTGGCCTCATGACATGAGGTTTGGAGGGAATGATCATCATTTGTAGTCAGGCACTTTTTTGTCAACGTTCTCCAATAAAATTCCCACATACTGAACTACCGAATCCTTAGGGGAACTCGGGTTGTCATTAGATTAGGCCGAAGGGATAAGCACAAATGTAGGTCACTTTCAACGAAAAACTAAGATTCAGAAGTACAGCTGCTCTAAAAGCGGTCAAATTCACCTAAGATAAGCGCTCCGATTGTGACCACGACGTTGTTGCGAATGGGTGTTTGTCGTTAGGCGCGGTCTCTTGCAGTTAATTTGCCTATGGGACGCACGCGGCGTAGCTGCCATCGTGAGGCCAACATCTAACGCATCTTCTGCGTCGCGCAACTCGTCCACATCGCTAAACCCTCAGATTCCCTGACTGATAGTTACCACATAAATAACCCTGTTTAGCATGCACTGCAAATCACTGAGAAGTAGCTTGTATTACAACTTAAAAATGACTGAATGTGAAGCACTCGGAGTAAACAAGCAGTATTTCCCATTGCCAAAGTATGGAAGAAACAAGAGCTAAAAAGGGGAAAACAGCCAACATACACGCTTAGTTCACCGGTCAAATAGCATTAGGCCCTCTTAAAGACACCGGAAGGGGGTAATTTTGGCTGGTAGAACACACGTAGTGAGGACGAGTTTGAGTGGCCGCCATTGCACAAACTCGCCAATTTGACGCCTTGACATGGTGCCAAAAGGAGATGTTTCTACTATAAATTTGTTTTTCCTCTTACTTTTTACTTTGTTTCTCTTAAATTGTTTCTAGATGTACTTACATGAATGCTAATGTAGTTAGGAAAGGCGGGTGTATATCGCTAGGACAGAAACGTCGCGTGCCGAACACGGCCACGCGACGGTTCTTCCTAGTGATATACACCCGGGAAAGGCCACTCCACTGCGCTGGGAGTCAGGTGCTACAACTAACGTTGGCCCGCTGCCCGTCTCCTACAGCGGACAACTCGGAAAGTCAGTGTGCTGGATGCGAATGGGATGTGAATACACACGGCAGCGTCGCGCTTTTGAGTCCGGGTTTTTTGCCTATTATCGCTTCTAACCTTCACTATTCAATACAAAATGATCATTTCTTTGCATCTTCCGCTTGCTTCGGACTCCCTCCGGTTCCTTTGAGGTGATCCCATTATGGCTTGATATATGGACGAAAATCTGATGGTTCGGTGAAGTGGACGAGTCGTCCTACGCAGAAGATGCGCCGGATGGTTAGCATTAGCGCGGCAGCTCGGACCCAGGCGCCCCCTGGCAAATTTGCTGCAAGGAGCCGCGACCGTCTCCCGTTGCGAACAGGTTTTTGCGACAAGTGCGAACTGAATACTGTTCCTTGACTTGTTCTTGGCAATCATTATTACTAATTTGCGAGGATACCTATCATTCTCATGTGAGTTTCATCCGCCGCATTCCAAGCAGTATCGTTTAAAGACGTCATTAGGGGTAATGTGGTAGTGGAGAAATCCCGACAAGAAGTTACTTACATGGTAGTCCTGGGCCTAAGAAGGCTATCTGTGGCGAAATCCCGGTGAAAAAGCGCCCATCCAAGCTGTAGAAACCCTGCAAAACGCCGCAATCATGCAGCGGTTCCGCCTCTTGGACACAGCGGTCCCGCCTCCCGATGACGTAATTCCCGATTGATTAGGGTGGGAGCGGCCAAGGAGATGGGGCCAGGATCGGGGCTTTTGCGGCGCGCTTTCGCAGTTTTAGCTTGAAACTCACTCAAAAAATAGATGTTGTTGTATTTCCAAACTCCCCCCTGTGTTTACTCGGCAACATGCCAATGGAAATCTAGATCACACTACTCCCCTCTTGACGGACAGGTCGTCCGTGTGGAGAAACAACAGTGGAAAGGAGGTCCTATTCCTCAAGTTTTGAGCCATTTCCATCCGTTTTTTCTCCACTATCCTGTTACTAAGCATCTCGACTTCCATATGCACAATTTCTTTTACTTTTCGTCCGACTTTCCCCTAATGCTGCCTTTAAGCGAGTCTCGTTACTAACTTCTCATGTACTGTCCTGTAAACAATTAAGGAGGACGCATGAAGACCTTCTTGTGGGCAGAAATCCTATGAAAATCCTCTTTTGGCGTAGCGCGCAGCACTTTTCAAAAAACATCCTTGCATGCACACTTTAACTTGTATATAGCCCATCACTACAACCGTGGTAGAATAATCTCGTTAGGGGCCGTTTCGCAGATTTAGAATAACACCCTCAGATCTTCAACACGATCTGACATCGATCTAAAATCACTCACTTCGTGCTAATTCGTCAATCACAAGGAGGGTGCGATCATCCGAATATTGCAATATCAAGGTTATCTCGTCCATTTCAACAGCGAAAGCCGAAAGGTTTTTTGTTAAATTGTCATTGTGACCAATCCGCGAAGAAATGCGGAGAAACACTGGAAACGTGCAAAATGAGACTGGTTTTCAAGTGCGCAGAGTCAAAACTGAAACGTTTTCATGGCAGAGTGCTCCCTCATGAAGGGCTACGCTACAAAAGGACTGTGAAAAGGGAAAAATCCGTGATCTCGAAGGGGCACTCGTCTCTTCGAATAGGAAATGTAGGAATCCATTCATCTTTTTAGGATCTATGCTAAATTACCTGGTAAGATCGCAATTTTCGCAGGAACAAAACAACCACTCTGGGCTAAAATGCACAGCTGACATACTTGCTTCAAGTACGTGGATTTTCCGGTCTGAATTATAAGCAGAATAGTCATTCTCTCGCAAACGTCCCTTAGGAGTCTCTTCAAGATGTGACGTGAAAAGCATTTCGTGGACCTTCTCAGAAGCACAACACCTTCTGATTACTACGGACATAACTTGTATCCATACAATATTGTTTGTTTGCACCTACATCACTAAATAATGCACACATATTGGGTAGTCGAAAAAGTTTTTTCGTATTTTTAAATACGCGCTTTTTCCTTCCAAAGCTTTCCAGCGATCTCTTCTATACATACACATGTATGTACAAGTCCACACGCATCTATAGGTATTATTGTCTCCAATCTCGCGGATAACCTTTTTCGGCAAAAAAAAAACATATTAAAGATCAATCTCATTTTCAATACGAAAATTATTCTTTGAATGGCGTTAGATAGGGAAAGGAAAAGATGGTAGTCCGATGGAGCAAGACCAGGGCTATAAGGTGGATGGGACAGCACTTCCCATTCAAGCTCGAGAATTTTTAGGCGAGGCAATTTTTCGGCAAGTCTTCCCACATATTAAAAAAGTGACTCGCCAAAAATTCTCGAGTGGATAAAAATTGCTGCCCCATACACCTTACATCCCTGATCTTGCTCCATCGGACTGTCACCTTTTCCTTTCCCTGTCTAACGCCATTCAAAGAAAAATTATTAATAGTGAAGATGACATTGACCTTTGATATGTTTATTTTGCCGAAAAAGGTTATCCGCGAGATGGGAGACAATAATACCTATAGATGCGTGTTGACTTGTAATACATGTGCATGTACAGAAGAGATCGCTGGAAAGCAGTTTGGAGGGAAGAAGCGCGTATTTAAAAATACGAAAAAAACTTTTTCGACTACCCATTATAAGAGCAAAATGGGACTGACCATATTCGGTCCTGTGATGATCGCAGTGCGTGAATCCGTCGTGAGATACTAAACGGCAGAAAATAGTATAACAGCACAACAGCTCGAAATAAGTGCGGAAAAAAGTACCGTGTCGTTAGGAACTACTTTATCTCCTATAGAGTAGTCGAGAAGTGGATGCTTACCCTCATTTATAATGATACTGTCTCCAAAACGTGGCCGGACTAGAAACAAATAGTGTCATTGGTGAGGAACGTATTGATGAATGACACAAGAGAGTCTTAATCAACACACCGGTATTTCTGTTACTGGCATAGACTGCGAAACTGCACAGCATGTCTATAGTTGCAATGAAATCAATGACATGATAAAGCACAGCAATTAGAGGACGTATCTGAAATAGGAGCAAATTGTTGTATATGCATTACTACTTTGAAAGGAACTAACTACTACGCGTAAGATACACAACATTATCAAATGGTTCTGTCTTGTTCCATTACTAGCTACACAACCAATACGTTTTGTTAGCCATTCCTTGCGTCAGCCCCATAGCCTTTCCTGACTATGTACCAAATCCCTCCACTTTTCGAAAAATTTGATATTTGAGCGGTAGGTAGGCCTCTTGTTGGAGTGAGTGCTAAATTACTCAATCATCCTGAGCGTCTATGAGCTGCTGTTGCTAGCGAATTTCACAATGGAACGAAATGTGCTCCTTGTTATTTGCAACCAGTTGGGCTGGCGCACACTACTGCGCGCGTCACACGGGGAAGCATGCAAAGTGGGCTTGATCGATAGTCATTGATCAGCATCATCATTCGAACGGTTTAAACGGATCCACAAAAACGGAAAAAAGGTCCAGTCAACCTCGTTCTTCCGCTTCAATCGATATCGATCAAGACCATTTTGCATGCTTCCCTGAGTTAAGCGCGCAGTGGTGTGCATCAGCCGAACTGGTCGCATTACAATTGATGTCGGAGTACGAAGTATATCACTGCTCAGCCTTAAGTGCATGAGCTGATAGTTGTCAATAACTAGTGATTTACCACTTCATATGGCGCCTCTAACGGAGGCCTTTTTTGAGAGGTGTAAATGATTCAACGATTGAAGAAAATGGATCGGAGTAAATGGATGGATATGGCGGAGTAAATGGATGGATATGGCGACATTTTCCTTTTGACGCTCCTTATCGAATATTACAACCGTGATCAGTTTAGATCACCAACTATTGATGTCCCCGTACCACCCTGCTATTATACTGTGAGTGTCGGCGCTCCAGGATCGACCCGAAAGACGAAACAGATATGGTGGCATTAGCTTTCGAAGCTCGTTATCTGTCTTTATCAGCTGCTATCACTTCCGGTCCACCACCGCTGCGGTCCCCTTACCACCCGTTATATCACTAGTGAAATTCAGAATCCCAACACTGCTGCGACGCGAATTTCAGGTCAACCAGACACACACTTACCAACTGACGCTCTTAGCCGTTTATATTAAGTAGGATACTGGATACAGTGGTCATATATTGACTAAATGAGCAGTTAAGGTACTTCGCTCGTTTCAGCTCCTATATCTCAGGTAGTTTTCATAGTCAAACACAAATTATAGGTGCAGCGCGACAACGGAGCAGCAGTGCGCTACCGTATTCTTCACAGGGCACTTTCTAGAAACAATTTGCAGACTAAAGCCCTTACACGTCGCCATACTCGGCAAACCTAGCGCTAGCAGACCTTCACTTTTCCAAGGATCTGGACCGTAAGGACATAGCTTCAGTAAGGGTGAACACTTGGAGCGACTATTTATGCTTCTGCGTAAATCGCCTGACTTTTACCAAAATGGTATAAGCAAACAAACATCATGTTGTCAAAGATGTGAAAAGTGAAATGCTGCTCACTGGATCGGAGAATGCAGCCTGAGTCGAGCTATGATTCCCTGAAGTAGAGTTACGCAAACCGACCAAAACTTCCCTTACGACAGTGTACATGTAATCACTATGGCCTTACAACTGTAGAAATCGAGGTAAATTGTCCTTTCAAAACAATAATCAGCGGTCACACCTACCCGAAATCTAAAATTGGCACCGCTGGGTGCTTGACAGCACGTCTGCCCAAGGTCGCGTTAATATTAGGTTGTCCCAAAAGTCTTGTAGGATTTTTCCAAAAAAAAAATCGTCTGCCCGTAAAATCAAAAGAAAGGAGCTACGCGACCTTTTGAGGCTCATAGCGTAAATAGCAATGATACCCTTCCTGCCTCGGGGTTAGACTGGTGTCATATTTTTACCTCTCACCAGCACGCCGTCAGGTCCTCTCCTTCCCTGTCCTGGTTTGTTTCGATTGATGTAGACCCATCATGCAGTTGTTTGTATGTTAAGTATTGTAATATAAAGGAATCGTCCACGGAAAATTAGTTTTTGTGTTACCCATATGTTTATGTTGTATTTGCCTAATGTTGGTCTCATGCACAATTTCACGCGAAAAAATGTGAATCTGGCTGAGATACAGCACCACAAAGTGCGGTCCCAGTGGGCGGGGCCTCCGTGTAAAAGCCTCGTCCCGTCTTCCGCCGCCGTTGAGAACGGAGAGTAGGACTGTTTACGTAACCTTCTGTTCCTACAATGCGTCTCCGACCACGGCGGACGCGGTACGAGGCTTTTACACGGAGGCCCCGCCCACTGGGACCGCACTTTGTGGTGCTGTACCTCAGCCAGATTCATATTTTTCGCGTGAAATTTTGCATGAGGCCAACATTAGGCAAATACAACATAAATACATGGGTAACACAAAAACTCATTTTCCATGGACGATTCCTTTAAGATCTGAAGAAGACATTAAGCTGCCGAAAGCTTACCGATAAATAAAGGAGTTTCAAGAGATTCAACAGCACATAATCAAACAAAAAAAAATCAATAACTCATGTTTACTTCGAGGAAGGTCTAGGCGGTTTAGGAATATGGTAGAAGGTTCTCTAAGCTGTCTAGTAAATATATATTGACCCACCGGATTCCGTGGAGAGAGTTACAGTGCTCGTAGACAATACATACCCAACACGCGATGTCATCTACTATGAGTGGTCTTAGGGCATCAAAACGACGGAAGCTTGCGACTGCATCAACGCTGCATTGTACAAGAGATGTGTGAGCTACGAGACCGTGCGCCGCTGGCTCATCAGCTTCAGCAACGGCGAGTTTGACATGGAAGACAAGCCACGCACGGGACGCCCACACGCATTCGACGACGGGACGCTGCTCTCCGCCGCTAGCGCCGATCCTGAAACCACCATGCGCGAGCTGGCGGAGAGGAATGGACAAGCACCCATAACCGTAAATCGTCGCTCCACGAACTCGATTATCGGAAGGTGCTGTCGCGATGGGCCTTGTGCCCTGACGGATGCTCACGAAAGTGCCCGTGTGCGCGTCTGTCAATCGCTGCTACTCCGCCCGCATCGCAACGACTTTCTCGTCCATCTGGCTACGGGTAATGAAAGCTGGAACATAAACAAAAGCAACGCACCCCGCATCCTTAGGCTGCTACGTGAAGCCGAGCCGCCAACGCAACCCATGTCCGACCTCCATCCGAAGGAGATTCTACTCTGCCGCTTCTGAACGCGGAAGGAATGCTTTTCCGAGAGGTGCTGGCACAAGGAGAGACAGTACCCGCTCCCGTATACACCCACCAGCTCCAGCAGATCGTCGTCGCTACTCGAGAAAAGGCCTGAGAAGGTCCGCGGTCACCCTCCTTCATGACAACGCCCACCCATAAGTCGCGAAGTGTACCCAGGCCAAGCTATAGGAGCCCGGCTGGGATGTGCTGCCCCACCCGCCATACTCTCCAGACATTGCTCCTTCTGTCTATCACCTTACCCATCCTCTAGAATCCTTCTTAGCCAAGTGAAAATTCGCTGATTATGACATGCTTGCACAGGCGGTCGCTGACTTCTTCGACTCTCAGAACCCAGACTTCTGGGAGGAGGGAATCAGCGATTTACCTATGAGAGGCAGAGTGTTGTCGATAACGATGGTGAATACGCTGTTGCCTGATAGTTCTTTGTTGGAAGAAAAAATAATAAAAAGTGATGATCGAAAAAATCCTACAATAATTTTGGGACAGTGGTTGCGTGTCTCTGCGTCTCCGCCCGCGTCGCTCTGTCTCTTCACCTGCGTCATCTTTGCACCACCTCCGGCCACTTTGCCTCGGTTCCAGTGAACGCAGCCACGCCGTGCCGGCGCAAAGTATGAACGCGGCCTAATCTTCCTGAGCTCCTGTATGAAGACAGTTCGAAACGAGTCAACCCATATGGACACATTTCTGCCACTATCCAACTTGCAAGTTTTCTGTAGCTTTTATGAATCGTTCAAAATCCTAAACTTGGACGTATTGGGTAGTGATGACCATCCCACGAAGTGTGCGCTACGATAACATAAACAAATCTAACCTCTTTTATGGCATTTTGAACGACAATATCAGTGGCAATCATGACTTCTGATATGGACTGTTCAATTCGATCTGTAAAACTTATTGCAGTGGAGAAAGTTGAAACGAATAGATACTAGCTTACCCACCATTGTAACGTAACAAATTTCTAGAGGAAAAGGTGACAGATGATCTATTACGTGTAACGTTGATGAAAATCTAGAATTGATGGAAATTTTTCTATAACAATTATTGAAGCTTCCCAGACAGAATCTTCATTACCGGCGGCAATGTAGCAGTGCTTGGATTTCCACAAACCCACACGTAATGAAACCCTCTAGAAGCGGAGTAAGCTAATCGAGTGTTCCGCTCTGGTAGGTGTTTGTGAAGCTCCTCCTCTGAAATATTATTCGATATGCGAACTATGATTGCAATCAGATACGAAGAGAATTCAACAATTAAAAGTAGATCGCAAAAACAGTAGCGTACCTTGATTTTGAATATCCCGGAGAAGTTCCTCATATGCTCGCCTGGCAACGTCAAGATTAACAGAGATGCCTTCCTAAAACTGTAATTATTCCTATGAGATATCCTTTGCGATAGAAAGGGGGAGCAAAAATGTGAGAACCTTGATGGCGTAGCATTTCCTGTGCCTCACATTTAAAGAACTTTTCTTGTGGCTGAATATCGCCTCATCTTGGAATTGACTGTATAGTATTTCGCAAATCTTATCGATTCGCTCATCAGCTAGCAGCTAAAGGAATTCAACATATAACGACATAATCCTCCAGCGCCCGTCCCAACGGTGGTATCACCTCGCTCTTCCTCTTCAACAAGAAACACTTAAAATTCTTCATCAGTTGACGGAGCGGTCGAACAATCAACAACACTTGTTTTAGGCGCAGTAACTGAAATGCAATGTTTTGATTAATATTGTGTGTTCCAAAAGTATAGGTAGACTACAACACACCAGCGATTCTACTACCTGATGGCTGCCGTGATGAAACGCATAAGCAAAATTAGAACGAAAAAATCGCAAAATTTTTTATTTGCTTTCTTTCAAATACACAAGGGGTCCCAAAAGTATGGGCTTACATGGCCTTTCTGCCCTACTTCCATCAAGGGTTAATGTAAAGCCAATAAGTTGCTTTTCTCCAAAGGTCTGTTATACAGTGCCATGCCACGCGGAGCATACTTGTCCAAGTAGAGGGAGAAATACGGGATTACAAAGATCTGGAACCGAGAAAGCGCAAAATTTATTGATAGTCCCATCTCTCAACTTGATCACTAGTTTCAGCCGCTACATGGACCTGTACGACACGAGAAAGAGAATTCGAGGACCACGACAATTTTCTGAGAGGCAAAAACATCTAACACTCAACGCTATATTCAATTTCACAAGAGATATGCGACGACTGTGCAGGGAACTGGTACTCTGTCGAAAAATACGTGACACCCTCTGCTGAATTTGTTTCCTCGCATTGAGCGAAAGCGACTTTTGTCCACGCCATATCTCACGAGCGCGTACAAAAAGGCCTGCGTCCTTTTTGCCAAGAAACATGTGAACTGAAAGCATCAATAGAATGGGGTAGTATGCATGGTGCATATTGACGTAGTAGTTCACGGGGTGTTAATAATAGCGTAGCAACAGCGTAGCGTGTTAATAATAGCGTCTTTTTTGATGAAAACACATCCAGATAGGATGAACCGGATGGGCTGGCAAGTTTGCAGGGCTTTGTGAATTGCACGCTACTTTTCAAAGCGCGGATTTGGTGATGGTAGAGTTATGGTTTGGGCCGCCTTCTCTCGTTTCGGTAAGGGTCATATAGTAAACATGGGCTCAAGTCCTTAGCAAGACGTTCTCAAAGGATCGGTTATCGTATAGCAGCGATTTCCATCCGTGTGTTTCAATTCCTACAAGACAGATGTCCATAAAGGCATCTACATAAACACGTGGGGAGCGAGAAATACCAGCCTTCTGGGTGACCATTCAAGTTACCAGGCTTGAGTGCAATCGAAAACCCCTGGGGTTCTTCGTTTGGGAGGTTTACTCCTGCTACAATCGTTCCAGAATTGAAGGGCTCGATCCATGCATGGACAGGGTGTCACGAAAAACGAATGTTCTCGCGACTTATCCAAAGCATGCCGAAGTGAATAACTGAAGTGATTAAAAGGACAGGGTTACTCTTGTTGTAATAAATTTTGGTCGGTTCAACGTCCAAAACATTTGAATTTTTGGGTGAAATCATACCTTTAGGACACCGTAAGTTTCGAAAAAAGGGAAATAAAATATTTGCGAATCCTTGTCTTCTTCACTGATGCCCTTGATCGCGACAGCCATCGGGTATTACGGGTAAAATTTTGAAAGGGAATCGTTGATCTGCTCTTATAATGAAAGATAGGGTGAACCTATTCTTTTGGCACACACTGTACATGCCAATGTTTTATTTATACATGCCACTCTTAACCAACCCAGAATCCGAGGTTAGCATGAGAATTGAATAACTTTACTAGCACCTGAGTCAGATTAAAATCGGCCCTTTGAACAGTAGCATCTCGAGAGGATTCAATGAAGACATTGAACAGATTGCCTAGGTCACTGGTGGAGCCCAAAACTTGACGCAATTTCTCCACAAGCTGAAACGTTACAATTTTGAAATCATTATGTCCTCATGGACTTTGATGAGACACTAAAACTTTCCTGTCCGTACAGGGTGTACAGCCTTTGAGGCTTTTGAAGATACTAAGCATGTTCGAAACTTTTTTATGCACAACTCATACTTTCCGCTGTGTGCGCGAAAAATCACATCAGGGTCTGCGAAGTCTGTACAAGTGTAGAAGTTGCACTATGCGAGGATACGATTCCTTGCACGCAACCCACCTTCTTGGAAGGGAGGGAACGGCTTCAAGCGATAATCATAAACTCGTTTAGCTTCGCTTCAAGACAAAGCTCAGATTTTTTCGGCACTGATGCGAAGTTTTTAGATGCCTTGTCATCAATGTTCAGATTGTGGAACTTTTTCGTTCACCGTTAGTCTGCCCTGCAAAACCCTGTCCATTTTTCGCTGATCCACTATGACATCCATACTATGGCTCAAAAACCGATTGCAAGCAAACAGCACAGTAACAGATCTGGACATTGTAAAGCATGACTGCGGCCGTTAACTGGAAATCGAGTGGTTTCCACATATATTCATACCCCCTAGGATAACTGCGACCACTGCAGTTGTGCAAAATGCCGTTAAAAGCTGTACAGCATCGCAACTTACATGAGGATTGTCCACAAGCTCTTCCACAGCATCTAGTCTCTGATCGATGATCGTTAGATCGCCTGATGGTTGAAGTAGATTAGAACGAAGAAGGCGTGCACCTCCTGATGTCTGAGTTTCATCAACGATTGCAAGTAACGATTTGCGCTCCTATACATGATCATCATTAATAGTGCAGAAAAATGAATAAATAATTAAAGTGATCGCAACTAAACTATAAGAATACGCAACAAACAACATGAAAACCTTTCTCGGAAGATTGTTGTCTATCTCGAGATTTTTCCACGAGGCTACATCTGAAATTACCATTCAGCCTGCTGTGAATTTCAGCAACAATGGTACGTAAGATATAAGGAAAACACACCTAACAGGCACATCTTCTCAATGTCCCGGTAGGAAAAATGTAGGGTTTTAGAGGCAAATACAATGTTTTGGATGTATTCCACGTATTTGATGAGAGCAGAGCAGCTCTGCATACAAAATTGCCTGAACATCGGAATTACTAATGCTGGGAATACTTTTTATTTCATAAATGGGATGGTAAAAAAGTAATGGAAGCTAGCGAAAAGCTTACTTTTGAAGCACTACATTATCGCAATTTGATATTTCAGCATTTGCCAACTGTGTTACCAACTCCGCACCGCGCTGGTGGTTGAAGAACCTGGAAAACTGTTATGAATATCCTTTGACATCCGACCAAAAGAACAGTAGTACCTTCTGTGAACGGTAGTCACAGTGGTGTTCGGCAACGACGAACGTATCATTTCAGTCATTACTGCATTGGCAGTCTTTTCGTTGAAATTTTCGGCCACAATAATCTGGAATATTTTCCCGTCCTGGAGAAAACTCTAGAGAGAAATAAAAATTAAATCAAAATCAAAATCAAGCTGTCTTTGCAATATCTGATTACCATTCATACCACAGTTACGGTTCATAATTTGCACAAGCTGGCAGCTGCTTAAGATACCAGCTGATTACGCGCACCCAGGCCTTCCTTAATGGGTATCATTGTGGATAAAGGAGGCTAACGTAATCAAGGACGTTTTGCCTTGTTTCACAGCTTTCAAAGAACACCCTAGTCCACGACATAATTTAGACGTTCATGAGGTTGTATTAGCCAAAAGGTGATGATTTCAGTGTTAAGCATCGTTAGATAGCAAAGGGATACATCGCATCGCAACCAGGCTCTTGAAATGGTCTTCTAGCAGCATTAAAACCGTGTGGTCATCGGAAATATACGGAACATTTCTCTGAAATAAGTGGCCATTTTCTACCACACTACGCCTATGTGAAAACTATGTCCAAACGTGTAGCTGGCAGTTGTTCGCCATGAATGCCAAAGTAAAGGTAGGTACAAAGTGGTACGATAGAAACGATAACGAGGTGCGAAAAACAAGAGGTTATGTGTTGCCCAAAATCTGCATCAGTCCTAAATAAGGTCAAGTAATTAGACGAACAAATTACATATCCACAATGCTCACTGTTATATTTATGCGGGAATGTACAAAGTAATACAAGTAATTCATGCATGAGAGATATTCAAATAAAGCAGGGAAGATTACCTCCTTCCTAAGGCCTAGGCAAAAATAGTAAAGTACACTGTGGCGCCCCTACTACATCAGTACCGCTGTAGCGGCACTGAACGCCGTCCGTGCCTTAAAAATGGATGCCATATTGAATTCCAGTGATCTGCGAAGCGAAAACCTTTTTTAACGGTGCGTGGTGTGAGGGTAATGATAGAAGGATAAAGCCCTATTTTATCTTCCTCTTCTGCTCAGACTATTCTCTAATTACTACTTGATTTTGTTTACAGTTAACGCAGATTTTGGAAATTACATGACCTCTTCATTTTGGCACCTCGTTATCTTTGCTTCGCAACATAGGTGCGAAAATTCTTACTCGCACCACTTTGCACATACCCGCCAAAGTACCGTACGGGTTACTTAATTGGCTTTGGAAATGTTATTGGGCACATGGCAGCAAACTGACTGTCACCAAAAGATTACACAATTTAACAATGGCTACCTCAACGGGATCAGCGATGAGCAACTTCGTTTTTAGCCGCGAAAAGGTCGACGAGTCAATGAACTCATTCAGTTCAATGTCGGCTTGACGAAGATCCATAATAGCGAGTCCAACTGTGCCTTTCAAACATCCACGTCCTTCGCTTACGGCTGAAAGGTCATTTCTTTAAATTGGGGCTGTCTTACGGTCAACCTTATTGTGACCAGCTAGGGAGAATGTCATATTTGTGTACAATTTCGGTGGTCTTGGTAATAAGTACAGTTTCGTTGCACCCACCTACAATTGAACATGGTTTATCAGTGCTGGTATTTTTAGCAGGTGTTCGAGGAGTACATGACGTATCGGAGGTATGAAAACGGTATTTGACGCGGGATGGTTTCCTCAACGATGACGACAAATCCACGACAGGATCGAATGAGAATGAAGAGTGTGGAGTTGACGACATCCTTAAGATATCCGTAAAGAAGTCAATAGACAAAACAAATATGTTAACAAACATTCACACGATCCAACATGACAACAAAATAAGCAATCATACACAAAATGTAGTAAAAATGCGTAACCTTGAGTGCAATTTCAATGAGGACAGCGCCTCACTGTGTCTGGCGTCAGCCGCTAATTTCGCGCAAGATCCAGAAAGAAGAGGGAACCCGGCGCTTTTCAAATTGACTACCCTAGACACCGTGCGTTAATCACAAAAAAAAAATTCGCTGAAACTTTGCTCAGAGGATTATTTGAGGTGCTATTCACAGAAATGACGTTTCCCTTTCGTCGCGTACTCTGATAATCTACGACGAAACTCACTTCTTGTCAGTTACGCAACGCAAGCGGGGGTATAGGACTTATCGCATGTGGTCATGACCCTATCCATAACAGAAACAATAAGGCACATTTAAACAGAGACCGCACTGGAACTAGGGACACTGGTGAAACATCAGGATCATTCATAACTGCAATTGTTACAGTAGGCAGGTAAGAATCGATGACACAACACACAATTTGACGATATGATGTAAATATGAACGAGATAGCGTATCCGAATAGGAGATAGTGTATCCGAATAGTGTATCCTCCTTTGCCAGGTTTTCGCTCTGGAGTGACTCCCTATTACATGGTGATCTACCCTGTCGAATCTGAATTTGTTGTGGGGGGGGAGGGCGTCTAAAAGCGTGTTCCACATCGATCTGTAAGGCCGCGGCCACACTTTGCGCACCAACGCCGGTGTCCGCGTCAATTGATGCTGGTGTCTGCGTCAAATTGACGCAGGTCTCGGCGTTGATGTGGAAACGCGCTCCGTTTGCAAAGCTCGACCCTGTAGTGGCTTAGGAGATACCGCGATTAGGAGATACCTGACCCGTCCCGGCAACACGCTCGTTGCCGTTGGGGACGTGCCCTTCGCCGTCTGGGTTCTCCCATATTTATCTAAGCCTTTTGAGGGAAGGAACTTTGGCAGCGTCGCGTACTGTGGTCTCTGACTTCGCGGCGGCAAGCGCAGGGTATGGCCAGCTGTCTCCGAATGTCGTCGTCAACGACGACCCCTGCTATCATGTGTAGTCGTCAAACTCCTCTCTCCCTCGTTGAGGGGGAGGAGTTGGACAGTGCGGCCGAAGGAAGCACACTCTTCTCTTGACTCTTTTCGCCACGGTGCAAGGGGAACGGCTCACCCACACCTTATTACCTTCTCACGCTTTCTCTTCTAATAAACATACTGAACCACCGTTTTCGTGTTATTGCATCGCAAGGGCCACCATACCCTAAAGTCTTCGTGTTATTGCATCGCAAGGGCCACCATACCCTAAAGTCTCAGCACCCATCTACACTTCGAGACGGCTGTCAGACCTGTCAAACAGTGGGTCCGGTTCGGTAGACCCCTCAGGCGACCAAAAGTAGGAAAATATAGTAGGCGGTAATGGTGCATTTCGGGACACCCTATATCACGCGGGTTTGCACATAAGTGTCAACATAGCCTATTTCACCAATAACCACTATCGAGCCATCCAACCGATTACTCGTTGTGATCTACCACGGTAACTACTACTTCTACTCTCGCCTTCAACTTCATCACCGTCAAATACCTCCACGCCCTCTTCCTCAACGCCGTCTTCATCGTCAACAAGTTGCACCCAGTCAAGCCGTCCACAACATCATCAAGCCGCACTTTAACGAGCCGTTCTCTTCACAACAATCCCACGAGCTGTTCTCTTCACGACAATCCTACGCCTACAGACGACCAACACAACAAATGTAGATAAAATGATGTATTATTCGCTATTCTTGTACCGCCGGGAGTGTCGTCGTCAACGACGACCCCTGCTATCATGTGTAGTCGCCAAACTCCTCTCTCCCTAGTTGAGGGGGAGGAGTTGGACAGTGCGGCCGAAGGAAGCACACTCTTCTCTTGACTCTTTTCGCCACGGTGCAAGGGGAACGGCTCTCCGCACCATATCACCTTTCTCTTCATTCTAATAAACATACTGAACCACCGTTTCCGTTTAACTACATCGCAAGGGCCACCATACCCTAGAGTCTCACGCACCCATCTAGACACCAAACCATACCTGTCCCCTGTCGGCAACACGCTTGCTTGCAGTTGGGGTCGTGTCCTTCGCCGTCTGGGCTCTCCCGAATTTCCCTGAGCCTTCTCAGGGAAGAATCTTTACGGAATCATAGTGGGCCATGTGCGCTTCGGAAAAGCAGGCATACTTGAAACTTTATGCATAACCCAATTCTTTCACCTTGAACAGTCTTCCGTTTCCTTATCCGGTCTTATGCAGGAAGCTACTATCACTGCTGCCTTTAAAGAGCAGCGAGAAGTTGTTTCTTGAGGATCCTAGGCCTTTCGTTACCTATCGATTGCATAGAGTGAAGTATTTGCGGGTATTATGCGCTCCTCCCATCCTGCTCAGTGTGCGCCAAACAGTTGCCACATACCACCTTAAAATCTTTGTCACCAAGTGCTCATTGTAACTATCCATATCAGTAACCACCGCTGACCTACGTAAAGGGTGGGTAAAACGCATTCAGCATTCATCGAAAAAATGAGATTTTAAGAGAGCCCGGCGAAGCCGGGCCCTCCTAAGAAGGAGGAGCGCCCGGCGGCAGCTGGGCGATCCGACTGGTCGCATACGAAAATCAAAATCCCATCTTTGTTGCGACGCGAAATAGGAGATTCCGGTCAAACCCACACACACAAACACGCACCAACAGACATACTTAGCCGAATATATGTGGCCGAACCGACCGAAGTGAGATTATGCCTGACGTGTCAGCTTTCTCGATGAAAACGTCCTCCAGTCAGTATCATTGAATGGAATGAATGATGCAACCGAATTACCCCTAATACTGCTCTCGAGCGCAGACTGCATCTGAACATGCATCATATGCTCAATTACGGCTTATGCAATTTACGCGAACTGCGGCTCGTAGCGCGAGCTAGGTCATGTAACCAGGGTCAAGCGTCCAGTTAAGGAAAATTTCCAAAAAAATACGACCCTCCCCCCCGAAAAGGGGTCTCGATACGACCCCCTTTTTTCATGTTCCGTTCTTCTGCGGTTCTCACCAAGCCACTGCGATCCACCAGGGAAATTAAGAGGCTATGGTAAAAGAAACGCAGAGGCTAGACCAAACTCTTGACAAAAGAGAGAAATAGAATCTAACAAAACTCAATACTCATATTCAACAAAATCGTCCAAGGTAAGAACCCATTAATTCCAATATTTATGTTCCGCAACGAAAGCGTTGCCGACCACTGGTAATATGCTCGTCCTCGGATGACAAAAGAGAAGGCTTAGTAGCCATACAAGTCATAGGGCAGAGATAGAAGATGAAAAATAAGAATAGAAAAGTTAGAAGTGAAAAGAAAAGCTAAATAGGAGCCAATACGCTCAAGAGCTCCCCATCTGATCGTGGGTAGCTACCGCGGCTACGACGCGGCGATCACGATAGATCCCCGGTAGGCCGCTTCCATACTTTGCGCACCGACGCCGTCACGCGCGTGACGCCGGCACGCGCGTGACGCCGGCAAGCGCGTGACGCCGGCACGCGCGTGACGGCGTCGGTGCGCAAAGTATGGAAGCGGCCGTATCTTCTGCATACCAAATTTGGACACCTTCGAATACTTCAAACTTTACCTAAACCCATCTTTCAAACAGCTGTGCTTTCAAACAGCAAACCGTTATGCTAATAACTTCCTCAGACCTATCTATTGACCGCTTGCTTTCCCTAATGGTTGCTTAGTTCTCGATATGGGTTTCCAGTTGAGGAAAAACCTTGATGTGTATCACTTCATGTAGTCATAACTTGCTTTAAAAAAACCACATAAGTGCGCTTCCGAGTGCCCGGGGTCTGCAAGGTTGCCGCTTTCGATGACTACCTGAACTATGCCATACCTCCAACGAAAGGAGAAACCGTGAGGGAAGCCACTTGAGGAAAAATTTTTCCGTCGAATTTGCGAGATATTCCCCCACGATTCTTCCGAAAAATCGATCCATTGCTACTAAAATTTTTCTAGTATGCATACTTCGCTCTTGGAAGCCTAACGGGAGGGCAAGAAGCGTCGGTGAGCTTCTCTGTAGGATGCGCCCTGCATGAGGATTTCATCCACATTCTCAATGAATACAAAGCTTTTTCCGATCCGCATAGTGGCTGCTAACACCAGATTACGTATTTGCAATCGTTGTAAGATATGGAAGAAGTCCATATATCAGCTAATTTTTCGTTTTCATCACAGTGTTTCTGGAGTGTCCTTCCACGGTTGTACTCGTTGATATACTATATCGCTCTACACGGTTAATCGGTGAATTTCTAAGGTGTGTCCGCACGTGGTTTCGATGTCAGCGGACCAACGGAAGGGCTATTGGCGTTGACGCTTCCGTTGTGGATCGCGCCATGCATGAGGTCTCCATGATGATTAAGTGTTTTATTACTTTTTCCCTTACACTTTAGACCCTCAGCCTGAGAAATTCTGTTGATCACTGCCTACCTCAACGATTACGATCTCCACCTCCTTCAAATACGACCTCCCCCGTTGAAGATCCTCAAAGGAGGCTTGACCCTGCCTATAACAGTTTCGCACTTCTCGCTCTGTTCTCACACGTTCTCCGGAGTCAGTATTATTTATCGAATTATATCGTACATCGAATTTTTACATTTTCGAATTATATCGTATATCGAATATCGAATTCCATATGCATACGCGTCCTGTTGAAGCGGAAATTATGATAAGCTTTATGTCACTCTCATTTTAGTAAACAAATTACAATCCACTCAACCGTACATTGCTGATATGAAAGAAATGAGCGCGATGGTTTTCACTTATTCCTCATGCAGCTCTGTGACTAGTGATTGTACAAAGTTGTGAGTTCTCAGGTTTAAAGCTATGTATATACTTTGAAAGACAGAGGTTTCATGAAGCAAAACCGGCTTTATCAAGAATGGGGTGATGGAGCTGATGGGATGGTGTACTTGAAAGTCCGAAAATCGCTCTGAGTATTAGGAAACAATGCAAAGTCAAACAATGGAATCTTCAAAGAAACTAGATCAATCCTGAATGACGACGCACCGCGCGATTCTTGGCTTCACTAGGTTGATGCATAAAGTTTCCACATGCAAAATTTATTGTGGTTTCACTACTCTCGTACCTTGGCAGTTCTCAATTGCCATAGTATGTTGGCGCTGCTCCGATAATCACCTTAGAAGCATTCAGAGTATCGCGCAGTTCTGCGCGATTAACAAGATAGAATCGTGTTCTGAGACCGATATCGGAGAAGTCCTGCACGTTGTAAAAGACGAAGCAGGAAAACAACAGAAATCTGAGCTGGGAAGTTGTGGTTTTTTTCTGCGTGTTCTCCTAATCCAGCGTGCTCTAACTACTCCTATCACGGCCCTGAGCGTTACATGGAATGCAAGACGTTTGGTCATGTAGCTGCACTCGAATTGTGTACTGATAATTTTTCGAATCGTAGCTTATAAGCCGAGCAAAGAGCATTGACCGGGTCCTCAGTCATTGTAGGTAAACGGCAGAAGACAATAAAGGCATATTGCTTAACGTGTGAGAGTTTTGAAGTAGCAACATACTGAAGATAAAGTTGTGTGTGTCGCAACGCACCAAGTGAGTAATTCCTCACCCCGCCCATCGCAGAAGTGCTGTGGGCACTGTTGAAACTTTGCGGCGCCGCGAATGATAACTTTGTTGAGACCCCACGTTCGACACTCCATAAATCTTGGCATTACGTTTATCTAGTGTATGTCTTCTTGAAGCCGTAACCAAGGTGTTATTTAGTTTTATTCGGCTATCCTTTCGGCCTTGTCGCCTTCGTCGAAGCCTGGAAAGCCAAAGAGAAGTGGTTCTGAACTCTTCCGGTCTAGGTAGGACTGTTTTGTAAGTTTGAAATGGTTTCGGGAGATATCGCATTTATCTTTGGCTTTCCACGCTCTGGTGAAGGCGACAAGGCCGAAACGTTAGCTGAATAAAGCCAAATAACATCTTGGTCGCGGCTTCAAGAAGAGATACACTCTGTTAAGACCATTTCAAAGTTGGAAATGGAAGAGAACCTGCACCAGAAGCTCCAAATATCCCATAAATGTCTCTATGCAACCTTCACCATCGGAAATGCAAACGTTCTACTACGTCAATATTTGTCTTTGGTTTGAGAGGGGAACTGCAGGGCGAAATAGCTGGGTGTTCTCGAGGTGATGATTGCGCAGGACATGATTTAAGACAGCGTTCATTGAACAGCTGAGGCACAGTTGTGAAAAACACATGTTGCGAAGTTGTGGAATTTGCGGAAAAATCGAGATAGGTATCAACCCGAAGAGTAGCGACATCTTCACATGCAAAATTGTGGAATCCTTTCTCTAACCCTTCCAATCAGGCGAAGTCTTGAAATTGATTTCTTCTTTCTTCAGTTGTTTGCTGACCGCTGGGAATGTCACGGTTTCAAATATGGGGACAAGGAGAAAATCACATCGGTATTTCAAGGTATGACAAACAGTGTACCAAAATTTATTATTGTAAAGAGAGTAAGCTGATAAGAAATCGCTGGGTATCTGTGGTCTCAATATAAGAGCGCCATTCGGTTGACCCCGGGTGGGTACAAGGTGGGACGAATGGAAAGTTTCGCACCTGTAGTGCGAACGTTCGCACCTATGATGCGAAGAAACATCAATGACGTGCAATAAAGAGGCCATGTGTTGACCAATATCTGCATTAATTGTAAATAAGGTCAAGTAGATAGAGTAATCCGGAAATGTACATAATAAATCATGCAAATATACGCATTGGGATGTAGACAAATTCCATGAACCAGTTCGAAAAGCCTTATTGGCAGCGTATCTGAAATATCTAGAGGATTTGCTCCTTTTCAGAGCATGCGATTTTTTGGCACTCTTTCATTATCACTACCCTAGTCACCGCGAAATGATTGAAAAAAACCTTCGTTCGAACCTCGTCTTACTGATCACGGACATGATAACCTTTTTTGGCGCCAACGCCAACCCGGTGAATTAGTACAAACCTTGTTTTCACCAGAATTGCAAAGTTTTCCTACAGGAGTTAGTGCTGATCACGACATGACATCCGTTTGACGCGACGTCGTTTATCGCGACGGGGCACCACAATGTACTCACTGTTTTCGCATAACCTTCAAAAAAAGAGGGATACCTTTGCTCCTCGATCAGGAAAAATGCGCGTCATGTTCGTGATCAGCATTTTGATTTAGGGAAGCTTCAATACGGGATGCAATCGCACCAAATCGGCGTTAACGCTAAAAGCGGATGACATATTCGCGATCAGCACCCCGAGTAAGGCCGCTTCCATACTTTGCGCACCGACGCCGTCACGCACGTGACGGCGTCCATAGATAATGCGGTCCCAATCACACTACAGTATGGTGTTGTGGCCGATTCGAATCTTGGCGCTGTGCCAATAAGGTGATCGTGGCCGCTTCGTGTATTGATCGTGGCCGCTTCGTGTATTGGCACAGCGCCAAGATTCGAATCGGCCACAACACCATACATACTGTAGTGTGATTGGGACCGCATTATCTGTGGACGCCGTCACGCGCGTGACGCCGGCACGCGCGTGACGGCGTCGGTGCGCAATGTATGGAAGCGGCCTAACTCCTATGGGCAAAGTTCGAGCGGAAATCGGTTTTTTGACCAACTCACAGTGTTTGGAGTAGTGATAGTTGGACAGTGAACTTTTCTATTCTGAAATTTTCCTCTTTTCGCCAGATTATTTTCAAGCTACTTGACATTGTTAGGTTAAAAATAACTGCTCAGGCTGCACCTTTCTTGCGTCTTCATAGTGCAACCTCGCGGCGATAGGCGCGTTCTACCCCAGCCGAGCCCCACAGAGCCGAATCACACCTGACCTGGAAGGGCTTTTTACTTTCCATGGAACTTCGAATAGGGACCCCTACAGATCGATAGAGCTTCGAACGCTGATTACGACGGGAAAAACCAAAAGTGCTACGGGTTGCTCCGAGCGAGTTAGGAGGGGGTAAAATTTTCTTGTGATACCTCATTGGCGATGCACTTTGCCGTCCGCACGGGTGTTGTTGAGCTATCAACGGCCACCGTGGCTTGCTGGTAATGTTCCGGACCTGCAGCATAGGGGTGTTGTGTTTGCTCCCCATCGGTGGAGATTTTTTTGCATTTTGTGCCTCATTGTCTACACGTTTACCTGAACGCATAAAATTATTACATAGTACGTTCGGAAGCCCATAACGCGCAGTCTAGTCGTTCTCGTGCAAAGCCAGTGTGATTTTCGTATTGAGGAAATCAAATTACCTCAGGAGACAAGTTTTTAGCCAATTCGAGAATTTCACCAAATTTCGCAAAAATTCACGATCTATTGGCAGCACAATGAACAAAGGGGAAGTCGTTGACCATTGCTGAGGAAATGCTCTTATTTGACGCTTGTTTCGTACGTTCAGTGCGATGGGCAAGTGTAATAGGTATGTGTAGGTTATCTTGTTCAGGTTTCAGAAAATTTTGTCGAAGAGAACTCAAAAACTACGAGTTTACCCCTGACCACAACCAATTTTCCGAAGTTGGAACAAAAACTGGATTTGGCTGAAATTTCGCACAGAGGGATGATTCGACCCCCTGTGCGCGAATATCATAATTTTCGCAACCACGTCCAATTCGTGTGCTATGGGAGCCTCTTCGACCTGATATGCTTCCATTGTGAGTATTGTTCTTAGTTATACATAAAGTGGCTGAGTAAATGATGGGTGTGATAGGTACCAGGAAGTGTACAAGGAAAGGTTCAGAAGTGGAATAAAAGCACTTTTTGGCCACGAAACACAAAATTGAAAAAAAAAAGCTCCTCAGGTGGGGAGCAAACCCTAGACCCTCATCCTGCAGATCCGCAGCACTATCACCCGGCCACGGTGGCCGTTACTATCTCACCAACGGCTCTGCTGATGGGAAAGTGCCTCGCCAACGAGATATCACAGGTAAATCACAGGTAAACTTTGACCCTCCTAACTCGCTTCCGAACACCCCGTAGCACTTTTTGTTTTCACATTTGTAATCAGCGTTCAAAGCTCTATCGATCTGTAGGGGTCCCTATTCGAAGTTCCATGGGAAGTAAAAAGCCCTTCCTGGTTAGACGAACAATTTCCAGCGTGGGTCTAACGTAGAGAATGTAACTTGATAAGGCAAGCTAAGGCAGCAATTTTAATAGCGAAGGTAGGTTAAAGGAACCGGAAGGGGGTCCGAAACAAGAGAAAGATGCAAAGAAATGAGCAATTTGTAACGAACACAGAAGGTTGGAAGCGATAATCGGTGAAAAAAAAACCCGGATTCAAGAGCGCATCGCTGCGGCGTGTATTCGCATCCCATTCGCATCAGCGCATCCATTCCGAGTTGTCCGCTGTAGGAGACGGGCCGTGGGGCAACGTTAGTTGTAGCACCTGACTCCTAGCGCAGTGCAGTGGCCGTTCCTAACTACATTAGCATTCGTGTAAGCACATCTAGAAACAATATAAGAAAGAATAATGTAAAAAGTTGAGGAAAAAAAATTTATAATAGAAACATCTCCTTTTGGCACCATGCCAAGGCGTCAAATTGGCGAGTTTGTGCAATGGCGGCCACTTGAACTCGTCCACACTACATCTGTTCTACAGCAAGCCAAAATTACCCCCTTCTGGTGTCTTCAAAAACAGGGAAGAACAGGTGATATCGTAGCATTTTGCACAATATCATCGAGCAGAAGCTCATTTCTAATCTCCAATGCTCCTACTAGGACTGAGAGCAGGAAGCTCTATTTTTGGTGGTTGTGAGGGGTTTCGATTCATTTTTCTTCACTAGTGAGTAAAGCATATTCTCTACTTTTTGTAATTCGCGCGATAACTCTCACAGTTTATCGCGAGGTGTGTTTTTGAAACGGATATCAAGCACTAAGTGACCTCTTGATTTTCGCACCTCGCCGTCTTTGCTTCGCACCTATGATGCGAAGGGCTCTCACTGACCCTCATTCTTGCACCCTCAATAAGCATTGTGGCTGCCCTTGAGCGTGTATTTGGTCTGCGCTGTCATTTGCATTGGTCCGATTTTTAAAGTAGAATTGTGACTGGTACCAAACGCACCAGCAGGGATGGTAGTTTCGAAAGGGTTTGGCTCTGATAGAGTCGATTAATCGTGAGTGAGACTACCGTATGCGCCATAACAACTCGATTACATTCCGAGCTTCGGGCCTGAATCGTACACATTGTTGTGCCCTCTCTGCTCTTATTGACAACTCTCAAAAGTGCCCTCTCCTAATGCCCCTGCCTATACCACTCATTCATATGAACATTCATGACTACAAAGATCCTCTACTTCCTCGTGTACACATAGTAAGTGGCTTCAACAACCAACCTCTAACCTATCTACGAATTCGTTCTCTAGAACCGTTTACACTACCGAGAAAGCGAAAAGTGTGGCCTCTGCTCCACTCAATAGTTTTTGTCATTGACACAAATATTTACCCATGCGTGGCATCAATGATATACAGATCGGCCACGGAGATCTGTGATGGGTGACGATTATGGGTGACTTTGAGAGCCTGGTTTGTCCAGGCGACCTCCTTATGGGTCTCTGTGAACTAGCCTTCGGGAGGTTTTTTGGCCGGTTGGTAATATGAAAGTAGAGATGCTAAGTTGTGCAACAGTAGAGAAAGAACAGTAGAACACTTGAAAAACACTAAACATGATTATCGAAGGCGTGCTTGCGCGGCTTCTGCATCACTGAGGGGTGGGGGGCAAGTAGAACGAGGCACATGGTGAGCCAGCTGTAAGCTTTGTGTGTCCACCCCTATAAGCGCTGCGTTGCCGTCTTCAGCCAATGGATCTATACATACCCAAACGAGGCTGCGATAATGACCCTTAAGCGCACTCTTCAACGCATGCTAAGTTCCACATCACCCCTTTCCAGGCATCGCCGGAGGTAAAATGAGTGTTGGAAAAATTATGAGGGCGAACATCCATTCCATGAAAGACATTACAGTCCCCTGTGGACGAACATTCCAGTCCATAAGAGACGATCTGTGACGAAATTCCCATTGAAAAGCGCGCCCCGGGGTCTTTATTGCGATACCGCGGCTCTGCCAGTCACGCTGTCTCGCATCCGCTGGGCTGTTGTTGCAAGGGCAGGAGGACCTTCGTGGCTGCCTCACTTGGCCCCTCTCCCGTCCGTATCTACCCTTACCGGTTAGAAATGCTGAGGTAGCGAAAGAGAGGGAGCAAGAAAGAGCTCCTATTTCTCAGGTTTCCGATGGCTTCCTTCCGTGTTTTTCCTACTGTCACTACTGATCACCACGCCTTTAATATTCCCCAGTTGTTCGACAGTCTGCCAAAATTAGCCCCAATGGCGTCTTTGAGATGGCCCTACCATTTAGAGAGAACCTGTTTCAACAGTTGTTTAAATTACCATTTTGAGGGGAAGTCGAATGCAGCATCTCAGGGAGATGATGGATAACTGGCCGTGTGTAATGTCAGCATTTGTTGACCGGCTTTGCTTACAGGAACGATAACCATCACTCTTTCACTTTAAGTAGACAATATGCAGGAAAAGAACGCCGACAACAAGTTACTGGATCCGGCACGTTTTTCTTCACTCCAAATGTAATTCAGCATTATTTATTTTTTTATGTGTTGGTTGTCTAGGAGAAACAAGTGGGGATCAAACCGAGACGGCATCAACAGTCGCAGGACCGGTTAAAGAGAAGCCCATAGCTAGGAGATCGCCACCGCGTAGTAGGGTACAGGAGGATAACGTAAGTTTTGTTGTGAACTCACAACCTTATTGTCATATGTTTATGATATATTTGTATGATTGATAACGGTGAGCAGCTCTGACTAACCAATGACAGATAAGTATCATTTCAACTATATCCATAGGCATGATCCAAGCATATACTGAGAAGGTATCTCTACGTGCTGTAAAGTAGGTGCGGTCCTCCCTTTCATGTGTACTGGTAATTATCCCTACAAGCCAACTAGTGGCGAACTTAGATATCATGTAGTGGGCCCGCCCACATCATTGTATGTAGATACCCAGTTAAATATACTGTGTACCGTAGTAATGTAACGTGGTACTCGATCTTTGCTACAAGTGCGTATAGCTATTCACTAGTAACTATCCAAATTGGTGTATCGGCCGATGGAAACAATACAGGTGCCCTGCTTTTCTCTGTGAATTTTTTACAGCGAGAAACCAGAAAAGTGAACTACAAATTCTTGTGCGCTTGCCCTTTCCGGAGGGACTAAAGAGTCTTCAGTTCTCTTTCGCGACTCTTTTCTGGAAGAACCGGAAAAATAAAAACCAAATCCTTCTTTGCGCGTTCTCTCAGGAGAAACCATGAGAATCTACACACACACTCCCCAAACAATTGGAAGCCAGTTAGTTAAGTAGGTGGGTCCCCGACTGAGGAACCAGAAAAACAAACCAGGCTTTCTCAGCGACTTCTCTCAGGAGAATCCAGGAGGCGAACACATTTTCTTTCTTGCACTTTCTCACATGAAAAGCCAGAAAGAATTTGAAGTTCTCCTAACATCGCAAGAGGAAACGGATAGGGAGGCCTTCTTCGAAAGAATCCACTGAGGAACCTGAAGGCAGCTCCCAATTTCTTGTGCGAGTCTCCACAACCAAAAAACCACATCAAAAAGTCCCTCGTAGAGTAATTCTACTGCGAAGCAAACGAAGCTTCACAAAGCCGTGGTAATGCTTTGAATTGTATAACATCCTTTTTGACACTCTTCAGTTGCAAGTACCACAGAAATCGCCGAAATTCAAGTGTTCAAGCAAAGATCACGAATGCTTACGTGCTAATCAAGTCTATTGAGCCACAAACCACTAGCTTGGACCGAGCATTCACATTTCCTTAGTGATTTGAAGAATGTAGCAGCACATAAAACCGCTCAGCTGAACAATTTCACAAGGACTAACAGCTATGCAGAGCAGTTCCATGACGTCAGGGATGCTATCGCAACGATCAGTGGACGAGCTAAGCATAAGAAAAGGGAAAGTTCAGGCTGGAGTAGAACAGGCATCTGGAAACCGAATCAAAGAGCCTGAAAGTCAGGGTCATACGATGGCTCAAGTAGATAGGTTAGAAAAGAGGAGGTGCTACAATAAACTTTTCTGTTGGCCTCATCTGCAACTCTCTTACAGCCAAGCTGTCGCTAATACCAACAGCAGCTGTCAGGAGTGGTGCACCGTGACACCACAGGAGAGCAACCTTCTGGTCGGGGGTCTAAAAGCGCCGACTTTCGCAGGAAATCACATAGAATTCAGTACATTCTAGCCAGGTTTTGAGTGGCTAATTCGCTCACTTAAGTGACCAAAAGAAATTCTTCCCTTGAGGCAAGCTTCCAAAAGGAAAGCAGCCGGTTCGATTAGCGGTACCCCAGTGATGGGATGACACTGAGGAAGCACTCCGTTGTATGTATTATGTGAACCACCAACTTTGCGTGTCGGTTTGTTTGTCGGTCTGTATGTCTGTCCACCCGCAAGTGGCTGTGGTAAGGGATGATAGGAGAATCGACAGCTCAATGCATGAATACTGAATAACAGTTTAGGGCCACATTAACGTTATGATAGCACTTCTTACTTACAACACTTCTTACCTACAGTAGAGGTCAAAAACATATGTAGTTTTGGAGGCTAACCATAACTTTGGTCGACGTTTAACATTTCTCTTTCAATTTTTGAATTTTTGAGGGAAAATGGACTCAGTGGAGCAAAGTATCCCAGCTGTTGGGGCAACGGTAAAAATCGGAAACTTGTCAGTTGAATACTCCAAAAATCACCAGACTTTTCAAAGAATCCGATTGACAATAAAAGACTTACAAGTTATCGGAACGAGCAAGTGTGCAGAAATTGACACGGAATAAGTAGAACTTTGTTAAACATCATCTGGAATCATGACAGCACCTTATAGCACAGAGACATCGGTTAAATATTTTTTACCTTTCACCCTGCACTCCACTTTGCTAATATACTTTGCTTTATTGAATACCAACTGCTTTCAAAACACAGAAAAACTGAGTGAGTAATGTAGACGAGGACCAAAATTAGTAGAATCTGAAACCGCATATACAGTTCAGTTCCCGAAGGCTGGCAGGGCGTGGCCCAGAGAGTTGGGTGAGAGTCTGTGGCGGAGTGAGAGAGATCGACATATGTCCGAAGGCCTCGTCCCGCCAGCTGTCGGGAAATGGACTGTATGTATTTTTGACTGCTACTGCATATAAACGCTTACCACGTAGAGCCGCGGCCATTCTGCGATGTGCCGCCGTCGCATCACTGTCAGCACATTGGGATGGCATGCAGGTATGTAAGGTGCTGGAGGAATAGTGCCGTTTGGGCTAGAACTATCGAATGGAGGGTAATTGCATAAATAAAAACGATTGCAGTCTTTCCACCAACTCCTGTGCGGTTCAGTAAGCTATTTCGATTCGGGAAGAAGGATAAAAAGTGGTAGTGGATCATGTCATCATGGGATGTAGTCGCAGAACTCCGATTACTATGACTTATGGGTGACTGCGGTAGATGATTTCACCAGCAAAGTGTGAATTTTATAAAACTGCACTTCCCATTTTTGCTAAACTTCATCGCTGAGCTGGTCATGCTCGAATTATTCCATGCGTGGCCCGCATCTCGCCGTGCTAGGTGACACGCCCAGCTAGAGGTAGTACTAATAAAAGCGTTCGAGCGTTTCCCACGAGCCAAGGAATCCCAAGGAGCTGTTGTGAGATAGAAGTGGGGTGCGAAGTGTTCAGATCTCATTAACTCACGTAAATACGCCGCGCAATTGCTCCATAATCATTTTATGGGGACTCGGCCTAAGTCATATCTCTCCAAGTTCTCATTTAAGTAAGGATGGAATGTTCGTTTTTCAGTTGCCTTTCAACTACTTCAAGCTTATTGCATTGATAGTAGCTGCTCTAGCAATCGGTGTCACAGGGATCATCTTCCTTCATCTTACCAATACAGTCAAAATTATTGGAGTATTAGTTGTTGACTGAAATGTCTGTCATAATAAGATGATCTACGACATTATTAAAAAATCTTTATGTGTCACAATTTCAATCTACTTACGTAATCAGAATTCATTCGGAATAAAAAGCTTTGTGGTGGAAGTCGTCACATCAGAGAAACAAGTCGCACAACAGAGGACAATAGCAATCCTTTTACATTACATAAAATGCGTTCGCAAACAATTGGCAGAGTTAAGCTTACTCTACGACTCTGTCGTACTATACACGCAACGTGGGCTAGACGGTAGGCGTGATTGCTAACCCGGGTACGACAACGACAGCGAGCTTGAAAATGTTGACTGCGTAGACCTTGCGCAGATCGCACAACTGTCGTAAAGTGAATGCCTAACAATGAATGTTACGTTGGAGATGCTTTCAGAAATGGATATTGATGATGGCGCCTAAGCTGACACTGAGGACTGACACTGTCTACCATGATTGGAAGTAGAAAGGCAGTAGAAAGTTAGACTGATCTTTTTGGGGTGCTTCGAACATTCGCCTTCCACTCAGAAACATATAGCCTAAAGACAGCGTTTTTAGCCTTTATAATGTTTTACAGAAATAACCATCGGTGTTCTTGTTTCTCGTACACGTGACAGGTATCTGATTTCAATGGGTTGCGGATGATCTAGACTGGAGCTCAGGCCGAGTGTGTAAGGCCAGGTTAGGCAAAAAGCCGGGGTATCAATTCGGCTGGCCAGATATTTCGCGCGCGCGGCGCTGCGACCCATTTAGACACTCCTAACGCACACCCTTCACGACTCAAAGGCAGTATTTTCGCGCTTCATCACGGATGCAGCTACAAGATGTCTGACCGGAAACCAGCGGGGAAAACACTCTTGAGGGACAAGTTCATAGTTCTTGCGTTAACCGGCTAGCAATTGGATCCATTCAACTCGTAGGGATGAAGTTGCCAGCGACGAGCAGGAAGAACTCTGATCACTGTTCCAGGCTCGCATGTTGTTAAGGATATCTGACACATCGCTTGGAAGGTTCAGAGCATCTTCGGGAGCAGTGCGAGTAACCGTCACACTAGTAATTTTCTTGAGGCTGCTCTCAAAACGGCTTCCTACGGCAAGAGTAAAAGCATATCTCAATGCGAACAATGGATTGCATGCATGCGCTGCAAGACTGATTCTCATTCTTGATCACCGGGCTATCTACTTAGCGAATAGCTGTCGAAAATTAATGGAAAATACTCAACGATTCTCCCAGGGAACGAGTCAATCTGACTTTCTAAAAGACCTAGGGTACTCATCATCAAAGCGGAGCAAAAAGTTCTATCTTCATATCTGCTAGCTCCTCGCTCGCCCGAATAATTACTATTGAAGCTGATGGAGTATATATAAAGGAGTTGAACTTACCATGTTCACGGTGCGCACACGATAGTGTCAATCTTCCCAACAGCTACCAAAAACCCCTTACAACTACCAGTTCACTGCTAGCTCAAAGGCTTACTAGGAGGTATGTAAAGAGGGGGGGGGGTCGGTAGACGAACAAATGTGGAGAAGGAAGAGCTACTGCGACGCGGAGCCCACGCGTAGCGGCCTTTGCCATGATACGCATTAGCATGCTGGTAGGAAGGCGAAAACGGTACTTATGTTTTCAACTCAGCAGCAGTTCTGTAAACTTACCGAGTACTCACACTTGCGTTTCTACGGGTTGCAATCGGCAACTGGTGTAACTGGACACGTACTTGTACAAAGTGTGTACGCATATATGACTGTATAAAATCTCTCCACTCATCTCTCGTCATAAGATGGCTTCAAACGTTTGGGCGAACACATTTTATCTTTGCCAGTACCACTGAATCATTAGCACGATACGAAACTCTTGGGAGTAGTTCCACTTTTAGCCTGAAGACGGCATTCTCGGGATATTAAAAATCTAGCGTCCAACAATATCTACATATAAGTATGTGAGCCTAATCTAACCATACATAAACGACATCATTTCTTGAGCATGAGGTGATAATATACATCGATGCGGGATTCGAAACAGGATCTCCCAGACTAAAAAAGATCATTACAAATTGAACAGCAAGGATATATGCACCATATGTGTGCGCAAAATAATAACGCTACATAACCGCATTATCTTATGTGCCCGGCAACTGTATGCTCTGTACAATAACCTAGAACGCAAGAAACCTCCTGTTGCCTGTGACTTCAAGCAATTAATCAAAGCGAATGCGGTATACTGCTCTTCACTGACGTTTTAGAGTGCTGCTCAATACCTTTCGGGCTCGGACTGCATCCGTATCTGGGAACTTCTACTCATTTGCAGATCCCAATCGTGATTTGTGGCACCGCCATGCAGATAGAAATCGGGGCTCGTTGAGGCATTTGATATCTTTGGGGCGAGGCTTCACACCATACTCCTTCATGAGTCAACTAGCACCAAAAGAATCTGAACACCAGTAAATGAACACTGCAAGAAGAAATAAAACATCGAAAATTCACTGCTGCTCTTGTTCTCTAATACTGTCTTCCGATACGAAATATCCGAATATTTACAAACTATTCCAGTGAGCGAATGAGCATCTTCAGCGAGGTCACTAGTTTGTAGGCGATGAGAGTCGAAAACACAGCATACTTTGTAGGAAAATGGCCAGCACCAGTGCTGGCTAACTATGACCTACGTACATGTGGCAAATGTAGCATATTGAAGCTAGAAACGCTCAATATCGCGCTCCCTTGAGGCATCAGAAAACAGTATTGGCAAAGGCCATGTCGGTATGCTGAGAAGTTGCATTGCAGAGGTATAATGAAGGTTCAAATGTGTTACGTACTCACCCTCAAAAATTGTTTGTGCTTCTTCTCGATGCTTTTCCTGATGTGAAATATACACATATATTTCAGCAGCTCTACTATTCAGTAATATGAAAGCGAAACCATTGTGAAAATTCAAGTGTCATCTGTCATGACGAATTGAAAGACGATGCTCCACTCCCTTCAGTAATCGATACAATCGCGATTAACTCACTTTCACAATTTCAAGTAGAACATCAACTTCAGATGTTATTTGAAACGATAACAGCGCATGTGGAAAGCTATTTCCGCCGCCATCAAAAATCACAGACATAACTAATCGTAAACAATATTGTGCGACATCAAAAATATCGTTGACAACGAGTTCTTGAGTTCCATGTTTCTTCGCATATTTCTTCCCGTTTCGCGGATAAATGCTAAACTCTCACTTTGTAAGAGGAGGAGTCGTTCTCTCTTACTGCTGGAACATATCCGAATGAATTCATCACCAGTTTGATCCTTTGGATCAAAATTCGCATCGTAGCAACATCATTATTTACAAGCGAATTTTTCATGAAGGTAAGGTCACCCAAACTACTTTCGCCCGGATCCAAGACATTTCAACTGGCAACATTACTGAAATCGTGTGGGCATACGGGTTTCACGAGTGCTTCCCTTCACTTACAAGACATCACTTGTAGTCATGAAACAAATTCGTGACTGTTTCGTAGGTGACATTTCATGAGCACAATCAGCTCTCCGCAGTCGTGTCACATTCTGAAGGCATAAACTTAACTCGGGAGCAACGAAGGCGTAGATTCACTTAGGCCCTAGTCTGCATAGGAGTTTCGCATTCTATTCTTTGGCGATTTAAACAGATCTTTGTCTTCTCTACTGATGAGAAGCGTTGATCTGTTTCACGTGGCCGGAGTGTGTGCAGGATCCTATCGCTTGAGTACTATCATTTTCATCGCTATCATTTTCGCCGCCTTTCATCCAAACACTGAAAATATATTTTCATCTACCGGAGTCCGATGATGGCACTGAACAAAAGAGGTGCAGTGAAATATTGACATTTCTCTTCCTTTACCGCTCTTCGTTCTCTTCTATATCATCATGGTTCCTATGAGAATGCTGGCACATATATTAGGGCACGCTTCCCTGACCGGTTTCGAAAGTGACAGCGACCCCTGCTTGCTCAGCCATACCATTTTACAGGCCATAGTACCCGGCTCTTCCGTCAATGAACAACCACATAAAAAATGGGTAAAAATATTGTAGTATAGAACTCAGAAAGTGGCTCGTTTCGCCTCCAACTCAGACGAACCACTATGGTTTCATCAACACCCGGAGGCTCATCAGTGAGGGAGGTGTTGATGAAAACAAATAACTATTAATAAGGGGGTTGCAATAAAAAACAGAAAAAAATAAGAAATTAAGACCAAGTGGACAAATACCACAAAGAACATTGAAAAACGGAAGGAAGAGTAAATTACAAAGAAAGGACATACCTGTGTCATCGAATATAATCCACAACATTAATATAACTCATCGAATACCATGATACCATCGATAACACTATCCATTAAATATCAATCTGAAGCAAATGCGTATGCTAAAGATGACTTGACAGGTTATAACCACATTGCGATGATATCCTACATAGAAAGGAGCAATGAAATGTAAAGAGAAGAAGATGTAGAATAGCATTAATAAAACGTGAGCACGTGATTAGATAAATACTAAAAGATAACATTTAAGCAATTTATATGCTGAGTAACCCGCCAAGAAGACAAAAACGCAATACACTAGGTTTGATAGTCAGGCAACAGGCACAAATTGGTGCATCACCCATTGATTGGGGCGCAGTATCGACCAATTCTCAAACTACCCATAGACAGCACCATGCAGTCAGCCAAGACCATTGCAAGAAGCAACTGGTGTTATGAAGAGAAAGAAACGAAGAAGGAATAAGGAGGGTTGAGAAACCAGAAGTATTTAAACAGAAGGCTGACCTAAAATCGTATTTACTAGTTTATTAATTTTATTAAAATCATCTATAATATCATATTTATAACTGATGAACTTGTTTTTGTATATACACCTAATAATGTTAGATGTTATAAATTCTCTAGAATACCCATTAAAAACCAGAATTTTAAACATATCATGTATTTTTTCCAAGAACACATGAATTTCAGTGCAGGTGTTGGCTATCCTGAGGGTTTCAGTGTATATGACTGATGATTTAGTGTTCATGGAATAGTATCGTGATGTGGAAACCTAATGACTTTGAAGTCAAAATCATCCGTTTTATTGTATAACGTGGTTTTTACTTTATTAGCATCTATTTCAATAGTTAAGTCCAAGTAATTGCTGTTGGTTTCAGAGTAGTGAGTCTTTTTAACTTCTATAGCATCTTTATAAACCTCTTTAATACATTCATCTATGGCTGCTTCATTTTGATTATGTAGGACTAATAAATCATCCATATATCTATATGGAATGAACAATTTATTCTTATTATACTTTATATTTTTAGAGAAATTGTATTCTAACACTGAAAGGGTGAGATCGGCTAATAGTGGACTAAAGTTACCACCTTGAGGAACGCCCTTATTTTGTTTGAATACTTTACCTCCAAAAATACAAAAACTATTTTTTAATGAGTAATCTATCAAAAAAATAAGGTCAGTACTATTATAATATCTAAAGTTATCCTTGATACTACTACCTTCAGTGTAGTAAACTATGTATCCATTAGTAGCGATCAGTGATTTGGCCGAATACTTGAAACATAGTTGCAACAATTGTTGCATATTATTGATTATTAATTTATGTTCCAAATTGGTAAACATATCCGTGAAATCTGCCGTATATAATTTAATGTTATCGTGCTTGACGGTGCAAAGTTCCCTGCTAATGTTGATATTATTAATAGTCCAATAAGTTTTCATAGTTCTATTTCTGTCTTGTATTATACGCAGGTAATTTACAAAATGACGATTAATATGCGAAAAAATTACATGGAGTTCCTTTGCTAAGGGTTTAACACTACTCCTACAAGCGCCGGTGATAAATCGGAATTTAACCGGATTTTTATGTAACTTGGGTAGTGCATATATAACCGGGAGATCCGCTTCTGCGTCATAATGTAGATTGTTCCTTGTGCAAAGGAGTTCATGTCTCTTGATAAGTGTAAACTTACTAGTATCAGGCATTGATTCATAAGTACTTTTTGTGCGGTGATTAACAAAGGATCTGCTATCGAAATCATATCTAAAACCCATCTCTTCCATAATGGTGGTAACATAAAATTTTTCACAAATAATACCATAGTTATTGCTGGCTTTGTCAAGAGGGCAAAATACAAATTTCTTCTGATAATCTCTAATGAGATCCATTGAAACTCCTACCCTATGGCTTTTGATGTTGTTGAGTGTAAGTAGTGGTTTTATCTTACTGTGGAAGCAGGTAGTAAAAAACTTATTAAGAATATCCTTTTTAGTGTTATTGATTTTGTACTTGTTACGAAAAAAGGTATTGACTTGCTTTACTATACCTAAGTATATCATTTTGACTTCAAATCTTGAGATACCAGGGTCAGTTCTGAATTTTGTGCCTTTATGAAGGACTTCTCTAAAAGTATCATCCTCGATAATGTTCAGATCTCCTGTTATTACATGACCGTAATGTGCATTAACATATTTAGTATTTTTATCAATAGTACAGTCACAATTATTAGTGATTATCTCTTCCAACCTAGTATCATTCAAAGTTGTAAGTATCTTATTATAGTTGAATATTTTACTTGAAGCAGCATTATTTTATTTGAAAATAATTCTAATGGGTGTAAATGCTATGTTGGCTTCATCGTTACTCGTTAAAACTCGTTTAACATATCCTGAGTTGAAGATCTTATTAAATGGGATATCGCTGAAGATTCGACTTATATACTATACCACTACATTGTGGCACAACAGTTTGGGTTTCTTAGCTTCATTCTTATGAAAATGCAAGTGTGCTAATATAAATAAAATCAGGAACCTTGTTTTGTTGCTTACACTAGACAAAAACTGTTCACTGAAAGAGGCTTTGATCAATTTATTGATTTCCACCCTGCTTAGTGTCTTTATCAGTCTGTAGTATTGTATCAGATTATGCGTCCCTTCCAAATTAGTCACTTCATCCATCACTCGGCCAAAAGTACTTTATGCCTTTTACTTTTAACTTTTTAACCTCTATTGTACCTATCCTTGATGATTTTTAAAGAGAAATAGGGAGGGTTATTTTGGTGTAAAATAGGGTTGTCCACACTAGTGATGTTACTATATCCTTTAATATTATCATTCAATCCAAATGGGTATGGTGTCATTAAAAGTTTTATCCAAAAAAGCTCTTTATCTAGTAGGGTTTTTCTATCATTGCTACTAATGGAATCTAGAGCGGATACAGTAATTCCCTTGCTACATGTGAAGAAGTGGTTATATAGTGTCGAGTTGAGTTTATGCGAGGAAATATTTGCCAGATGCTCTTTTATTCTTTTTTGAGTTTCCTAGTAGTAATTCCTACATACTGTATACCACATTCAACACATGTGAGACAGTATACCACATTTCTAGTGTTACAAGTAGTACCAATATCTTTATAGGTATTAGCTCTGAGATTTGTGACATGCGATGTTATGCTATTTTCCTTGTTAGTTATGTTACACACTCTACAGACATTATTACAGTTGCAGCCATTGTTATCATTACCAAAATCTAACATAGCAGTGGTTGGTCCTATCCCTTACTTTAGGAGAAGAGGAGCAGTAGAAATAGTTATGAGCAGTAACTTTTGGAGTTTTTGCCCTTGTATGAGGGTGGTACACTCACTGCGGAATCGTTCAAGCTTCCAGAACTTAACTTCACCCAGTCAAATCTCATTTCTTCCGTGGAATGGAATTATTTGCAATGAGCCACCAAATCCATTATTGATGTAAAACTCCTTGCAGGCTGCATAGTCAAAGGATTTCCCGAACCGCCATAGATGTAGAGAATAACAAGTAAAGGAGGTCATCGCGTTAACAGCGAGTCGAGAGGCGCGCGCGCTCCGGGCGGATGGGCAGCGAAGGAAGCCTCGACGTGTGGCTACTTCGCCGTCGCCAAAAATAGTGGTCGCGCTTCCACCTTGGAGACTAACAACACCTGCGGGACGCTATAGAAATGCTGATCCATAGCACTACATTCACCAGTGTCATACTCATGTGAGAAATAACCGTTTAGCAACGTACCTCTTATGCCTTTTCATTCCATCTTTAGAGCAAAGAGCGCCCGCAACTAGTGCGATAGGCCTTGTTCAACGTGTACTTGATATCTTCTTTAGCTTCATTTATTCCCTCGTGTGGGCCCTTGTGCTTTTTCTTCATGTGTATACAAAAGCCACCCGGTCGAGATGGCCCTCCCAAGCAAATATGACATTGTGCTCACAACCGCATGCTGCAGAGCAATGGCTCTTTCCTGGCTTACACTTGATGTATTTGACAGGTATAATTCATGCTATATCAATGGAACGATCATCTCATAAAACGTTGAGCCCCCGACTAGTGGCCTGCCTATCTGCACTTGAGCACATATTTTTGCCTAAGTCTCAGTGCACGAAGATAGAGAGTCCCTCAACCTTTCCCGTACTTAGGCAAGTACAGCGCGGGGACGATGGGGTACCTCATTCTCATTGCGACGGCATCCAAGAAACTATGGTTCGGCATCTTATGGAAATGGAAGCAGCTATCTGTCATGAGACGCCTTACTTTGGTAAGACAAAACACGAAATTAACGAACGTATATGACAATTACCTGGATTCCGCATTCATTGTTCAAACTAATCAAACAACTTCTAGATGATCGCTGTTATTACTGTCCACTATTAACTCCATCATTATTTCGGAAAAAGATTCCATGTAGACCTTGGAACCCCCTCCCCTCCCCTCCCCCTTCCCACAGGTTTCATTCTCTTAGAAAGCGCTGCAATACCATTATTATGGTAAACCGTATTGTTTGAGCCATAGTACGTCATAACATTCGCTCATAATTGTAACCGTTAACCACAAACATCCCCAGTAAAATGGAACTGCTCATGGTAGGAAGTTATGATTATGAGCAAGTGTTATGGTGCACCGCGACTCTAACTCCAACATTTTCGAATTAATACAAAGCGAACGCACCCGGGTAGCAATCACAATATCCCGTTCCAATTAAGAGAACAAAAAACAAACTGCATAAAAAGTGAGGCAATCATATTCCGAAATCTATGGAATCAAGCTTTGCTACGACCCGCAATCTGTTGTCCCTTTATTGGTCATACACAAGGGACGTTTACATGCATACGTCCCGAAAATCGTGACGGGAGCCCGCGCGTAGCGGTAGGTCTCCCCTTTGCAGTTTTGCCCGTTTGCCATTCCCCGCATAGGAGGTGAAATGATGATAGAGTGCAGGAACGCATGTTGGTTCTGTTACTGCCAGCAAAAAGCCCTCTGGAGGACTGAACGGTAACTATACTCGTCTGCGTCTCTACATTCACTTTATATTTCGCCGCTCGTGGTTTAGTCACTGCGAACTACCAATAACTAACAGATTCTTCGCTCACCGATACAACTTCATGGCAACATCTAGCTTGCTGTGCTTTATTCACTGTTCTCCAGTAAGAAGGCTTGTTAGGCCGAACTAACTCATTTCACGAAATATACAGTTGACACGGAAGTAAGTGCACCTTCATAACTGTTTGTTTCGGCTACTTTAGTACTGTTCTTGATACCACATACCTCACGATCCATTAAGCGTCGGAAAACCGGTATGCCTTTTAGTCTATGGAAAAGAACTCTTGCTGGTATTTATTATGTACTTTAGGCTCGCGCACGCTAATGCGCGCGATTCATGGCATGTTCAGCAAAATGGACTTGATCGGTACGACCACAGCTGTGTATAGAGTTAATTGGGAATTTCCTTTCCTCTGCTTTCAGCTTAGCTATTTATTTGGATAAAAACAGAGAAGATGGCGTGATAAAAAAGCATTTCTGGGTTACCAGTTGGCTTGCGCACACTACTGCGCGCGACATGGCAATGTTGTGCAATGGGTTCGATCGGCACAACCACAGTTGTGTATGGAGTTGAGTGGAAATTTCCTTTCTTCTGCTTTCAGCTGAGCTACTTATTTGGATAAAAGCAGAGAAGATGGCGTAATAAAAGAGCATTTCGGTGTTATTATACTTCAATCGCTTTGTATCGAACCCGTTGTGCGCGAGCCAACTGGTTCAGGTCATCATTGAAAGTTTGGATAGTTTCGAAATCGAAAGTTTTGTATTCGACTGCATCGATTGGTAACAGTTTGCTCACTTGCTGAGCGTCTAAATCCTACACATTGATACTAAATCCGAATCCCTATTATTGACGTACCAGTTGGCTGGCACAGATTACTGCGCGCGATTCATGGCGATGTTGTGCAAAATGGGTGTGTTCGACCCGACCGCAGCGGAGCGGAGATTTCCTTCCTTCTGCTTTCAGCTGAGCCATTGAATTGCAAAAAAGCGGAGAAAATGGCGTGATAAAAAGCATTTCGGTATCAGTATACTTCAATCGCTTTGCATGGAACCCATTATGCCGTAATCCACATGTCGCGCGCAGTACTGTGCGCCAGCCAACTGGTCATCATTGGGAGTTTGAGTAGTTTGGAAATCGATAGTTTTGTATTCGATTGCATCGATTGGTAACAAATAGATCACTTGCTGAGAATCTAAATCGTAGTCGATACCCAGTGTTGCTGCCAGTATCGCATTAGAAAATGTTCTGAGTGAACTGCTTGCTTTGCTATCACAAAAATAGGTTGTATCATGATTATCAATGGAACGCATTATCAAGAGAAACGCATCATTTTTTGGAACGCCAGGCATTCAGCGGTCGATACATCGGTCAGTGATATCAGAACATAAACAAAATATGTTCACCCGATGCCACTGCGCATCAGACGCTTTTGCTAAAGCGGTCGTACAATGTTAGCAAGGATTTCATCCCATCCAATTCCTAACGGTTCTTATCAGTCATTGTAAGCCGTTATCAGTTTCACTGAGGCTCCTGTACCCAACAGTACCATTGAGGTACCCGTACCCTACAATACCTGCGAATATGAACATTCCACTGTTTGCCGTAGAAACAAGCCGACCTCGGTGACATTTCCCTTTCTCACGCTCCTAATCGAAGCTTATCAACCATTATCAGTTTGGATCACCCACTATTAATGTTCCCGTCCCACCCTGCTAAACACCCATGAGTGTCAGCGCTCTTATATCAACGCGAAAAGCGAAACGGATTTGACGACTCTAGCCTTTTTACGCTCCTTATCAAATCTTATCAACCGTTATCAATGCTGGTCATCCACCATTAATGTCCCCCTCCCATCCCGCAAAAAACCTATGGGTGTCTGCGCTTCAGGATCAACCCGAAAGGCGAAACGGATTTGGAGACATTTGCCTTCCGAGGCTCTTTATCAGCCCTTATCAGCTGCTATAACTTTCGGTCCACCACCGCTGAGGTTCTTTTGGCACCCCCTTATCACTTGTAAAATTCAGCGTCCCAGCTTCGCTGCGACGCGAGATATGAATTTCACAAACACACACACACACAGAGACATACTAAGCGAATTATATATAGTAGGATATCATTTTCGTAAACATGCTTCACTATTAGGAATTTTGCATAGTTTAGCGGTCGATACCCAGTGTTGCTGCCAGTACCGCATTAGAAAACGATTCCGAGTGAAACGTTTGCTTTGCTATCACAAAGATGGGTGTATCATGATTATTAATGTGGTTCGCAGTACCAAAAGGAATGCATCATTTTCTGGAACGCTTGGCAATTCCGCGGTCGATACATTGGTCAGTGATATCAGAACATAAACAAAATATTTCACCTTGACACTGAGTATCAGACGCTTTTGCTAAAGCGGTCGTATAGCAGTATCAAGCGATGTTGAGGATTTCATCCCATCCGATTCCTAACTGTTCTTATCAGCCACCGTAAGCCGTTATCATTGACGCCCCTGTACCCAACACCACCATTGGGGTCCCTGCACCCTACAGAACCTGCGAATGTGAACATTCCACTATTAGCCGCAAAAGCGTACCGGCCTTGGTGACATTTCCCTTCTCATGCTCCTAATCGAATCTTATCAACCATTATCAGTTTGGATCACCCACTATTAACGTTCCCGTCCCACTCTGCTATTCACCCATGAGTGTCAGCGCTCTTGGATCAATGCGAAAGGCGAAACGAATCTGACGACAGTCACCTTTTTACGCTCCTTATCGAATCTTATCAACCGTTATCAAGCTGGATCATCCACCATTAATGTCCCCGTCCTACCCCGCAGACTACCTGTGAGTATGAACGCTTAGGGATCAATGCGAAAAGGGAAACGGATTTGATGACTCTATCCTTTTCAAGCTCCTTATCAAATCTTATCAACGGTTATCAATGCGGGTAAACCACCATTAATGTCCTCGTCTCACCCCGGAAAACACCTGTGGATATGAACGCTCCAGGACCAATGCGAAAAGGGAAACGGATTTGACGACTCTAGCCATTTTACGCTCCTTATAATCTTATCAAACGTTATCAATGCGGGTGACCCATCGTTAATGTCCCCGTCCCACCCCACACAACACCTATGAGTGTTAGCGCTCTTTGGTCAACGCGAAAGGCGAAACGGATTCGGCGACATTTGTCTTCCGAGACTCTTTATCAGCCCTTATCACTTACTTTCGGTCCACCACCATTAGTGTCCCCTTGCCACCCCCTACATCACTTGTGAAATTCATGGTCCCAGCTTTACTGCGACGTAAGATATGGATTTCGTGACAAACAGATGGATGGACGGACACACACACAGACAGAGACTAAGCGAATTATATACAGTAGAATTATACTTCAGTCGCTTTGCATCAAACCCGTTTTGCACGTCGTCGACACGAATCACACGCAGTAGTGTGCGCGAGCCTGCTGGTTTGGGTCATCATTGGGAGTTTGGATAGCTTAGACATCGATAGTTTTGTATTCGATTGCATCGATTGGTAACAATTTGTTCACTAGCTGAGCATCTGATACCTACACATTGATGGTAGATCCATATCCCGCTTATCGATATTTATCGTTTTCGTGAACATGCTTCACTGCGGCATTTTGCATAGTCTAGTGGTCGATACCCAGTGTTGCTGCCAGGACCGCTTGAAAATGATTCCGAGTGAGACGCTTGCTTTGCTATCATAGGTGTATTCAGCGGTCAATACACCGGTCCGCGATATCAAAACATCAAGAAAATATGTTCACCCAATGACACTGTGCATCAGACGTACTGTTGAAGCGGTCGCATAGTAGTATCAAGCGATGTAAAGGATTTCATACCATCCGGTTCCTAACGGTTCCTATCAGCCACCGTAAGTCGTTCTCACTGAGGCCCCTGTACCCAACAGTACCATTGAGGTCCCTGTACCCAACAGTACCTCTGAGGTCCCGGTGCCCTACAATACCTGCGAATGTTAACATTTCACTGTTAGCCGCAAACGCGTATCGGCCTTGGCGACATTTTTCTTCTCACCCTCTTAATCGAATCTTATCAACCATTTTCAGTTTGGATCAGCCACCATCAATGTCCCCGTCTCACTTCCCAAAACACCTGTGAATAAGAACGCTCTGGGAGCAACGCGAAAGGCGGTACGGATTCGACGATTCTTGCTTTTTTACGCTCCTTATCAAATCTTATCAACCGTTATCAATGCGTATCACTCACCACTAATGTCCCCGTTCCAACCCGCACAACACCCATGAGTGTTAGCGCTCCTGAACAACGCGAAAGGCGAAACGGATTTGGTGACATTTGCCTTCCGAGCCCCCTTATCAGCTGCTATCAATTTCGGCCCACCACCGCTGGGATTCTCTTGGCATCCCCTATATCACTTGTAAAATTCAGCGTCGCACATCTTTGCTGCGACGCGAGATATGAATTTCGTAACAAACAGACGGACACACACGCACAGACGTACTGAGCGAATTATATATAGTAGGATGGTATCGGATGCTTCATAGGCAAGCTTATTTATTTATTTATTTATTTATTTATTTAATACACACGAAGGTGCGCACAATAGAACAGAGGAACAAAGGTGTGAAAAGCATAGGCAACTACATAGCTACACTCGGGCTCATCACCTATCGATTCATGTCGCACTTGGGCACACCTGCATAATGAGGCATGGTAAAGATTTGAATAGGAACACAATACAGAACAAAGTCCCACACTATCCACGCGAATGCCATAAGAAAGAGCATCGTGTGTTAGGAGGCGGTCGAGGAGGGATTTGAATTATAAATGGTCTACATGGGTCAGGTAGCTCAAAACAAACTACTCAACTCAAACTTATACGTACATTGGCTGACAGACAAGCTCGTATATGTCGCCAACGAATTATGATGTCTCTAGCTATGCTTAACCTCACTGAAGCATCACGCTATGAAATTGCAGCTTGTCGACAAGTTGATGCACTTGAGCACCAATCAATCGTACGCTTTTTGTCCGAGAATAGCAATAACATGACTACAGAATTCTCGAAGCTGAAAGACACCGGAAGGTGGCAACTTCGCCTATGGCAAGATCTATCGTGATGCTTGCAGTCCATTAGATTGCCGACATTGCACACACGACACCTTGCTAAGACGTCGAATGTAAATTCACTAGATGTTTTTCAAACACGAACACATCTTTTCTTACCCTTTCTCTTACTCATCTATTCATTGCTTCACTTGATTGCTACTGTTCGTTGTTTTTCTCATTTCAGTTATTGTGAATGGATGAAATACACCTTACAAGACGACAAATGACACCTTTGACAGCGAGCAATCCGTAAAGGTGATGTGGCAGTCGAAGAGATGCTCGGAAGATGCGATACAGGCCATGACGTCGCGCCTATGAATTCCGATTTTTTTAGCGATTATCTCTTTTACCCTCGAAGGTCCGTTTCAAAACCACCACTTCTTTCCATCTCGCTCTTTCCCCACGACCCTTCCGAGTCCTTCGATGTCTCCAATAGTGAGGCCTGCCTCCGCATAGTGTGTAATTCCGATTTTCAACGTGAAAGTGCGATGGGAAGGTCTATACCGCACCTGCTAATAATAGACACTGTGCTTCACACGTCCAGCGGCTCTTAAGGTGCAAGTCAGTGAAAGATGTTCTCATATGGGGTTTTCCACAGGGAAAATGCGCCATCCCGACAGTTCCTCCTCAGTGCCGGAGCCAGTGGAAGCTAATTGTTACACGGGACGAATGGGAAGTTTGGATCATGTGATGGTTTCGATTGCGATTGTTTTGAGTTCCAATGCCGATCTAGGTTCTACAGAATTCATGCTGTTCCGGCAACGCCCACGTTTTACAAAGTATTCTCTCGCATACGTGGTTACAGGAAGTGAAGTTTCAACTCACAGCAAAGATTTCCGCTACCAAAGAGGCAGACAACAACATGAATTGCTGATAAGCTGAATATACCAGTCGCCTTCTCTCAGTATGCCTTACATGACTTCAATAATCATCCGCCAATCCGATACTCCATATTTATTTCGAATCCAATGAGCACGAACGTCGACATTGAAACAGATGAAACACTTGACCCTATTTGCCTTTCGCAATGGACGCCGCCCAAGCAAATAGCACAGTAGCGGAAGACTGCTGCTGCGCATCCGATATGGTATATGGAAGGTCTGTACCTCACCTGATATAACGATAAAGTTTTAGTCTGTCATTGATACCGTGTCGCGCTCATAATTTATGATGACCGCTCGGAGAACGAGGTCTTGCATGGATGTTGTCGTTGCTCAAAAGGAGCACAAGCAACAATATGTACAATGCACCACCCGATCGATGAGACACTGGGAGAAGTCGTAAGTGGTCGGGACTTGTATCGTACCATGTTCGCGTCAATCGCGGGAATGTATTTTCTGCTCTGCTAAACAGTTCCTCAGTTGTCCGATCACATGCCATGCGGGTTTTAACCCGCTGTTTACTAATCGCCGGCCTGCTTGAACATATTGGAAGATTTTCTTTAGTTTTTTCGTCCTTGCTGCTAGGCAATAGTCGCCACGCATAAGGTCGAACCGAAAGTATAGAAATATTGATCAGCAGACAACAAGAAGATGAAGGAAATCCGCTACTCATCGAAGCGCACCATTCTGAAACGAGGATCGCTGGCAAGATTAACACAGAGAAAGAGTATGACGTCAATCTAAGGGGGTACGAGGATACATTCGAGAACTAGAACTTTCAAAAGAATAACGCCTTCTCTTGGAATTAGAAGCATATTTCATTTTCGAACTTCATTCTCAGAGGTCAGCCTCAAGGGATATGACACAGTAGGAGGACACCCTCAACAAAAGAAGCATCACATCAGCAATGAACTTATAAATAAAACCATAAACTATGAAGTTTTTGGCGTTATCCAATCCTTTCTGTGAGATGAGCCGCACAGTTTAGATCCATTCAGAATCATGCTGGCAGCTGAATGCGATTTGGCCTGTACAATGCATTCTAGGGCCAGCCGATGTACAAGTCAGTGTTTCTATCCTTCCAGCAGAGTCTGGTACCAATTCATTCACCCCGGAGGAATGGAAGGCTTGCTTGGTCTGGGCACTTGTGAATGAGAGATTTGAATCACTCCTCAGTTATGAAAGGCTCCACTAAACACTATTATGTACTTACACGATATGAAAAATGTAGTGGCGCCCTTGGAATCAAAAACATGGCACACATTCGAGTTTTTTTCTGTTTCGGTCCATTTGATGTTTTGTCATGCTAGGCTATACTGAAAAATATCCACAGTAAGCTGTACTATTAAGGCGTAAGGGTGAGTTCGTGGAGCGTATACAGTGCGTTTCATAAGTATAGACGCACCCATGAAAACACCATAACTGAACTTCGTGGAGGTCGCTGACAAAAAAATATTGTTTCTATCAGAATCAGCATCCTCAATAACCTTTGTGAAACAATTTATAGGCAAAGTGAGAAAAAACAAGCCGTTTTTGAACATTTGTCTGCTATAAGCACCGTTTCATAAGTATAGACGCACTTGGGAGCTCCAATAATTTTATCATGAGAACCAGATTAAGAAAACTTTTTAGTAATTGCTTGGTCCTCTATGACTCATGACAGATTTGAAAAAACAATTTGGCATTGATGTCAGCAGCTTATTCATCAGTTTTGGATCAAACCGTTTACAAGTCTGAGCAATCGCTGCTCTCATACGGTAAAAGTTCTTCTCCGTTAATTTCGACAGAATGAAACATCCCAGATGTTTTCCATGGGACTAACATCAGGTGAGCAAGCAGACAATTCCATGGCAGTTACATTTGCCGCCTTTAACCTTGCCAATGTGGAGTGGTTCCTGTGGGTGGCAGCCTTGTCATGGTGGAAGGTGGAGGCTCCTTCGATGTAATTCTCCGGAAAACGTTACAAGTGGGGATCGATCACGTTCTGATAATCCGATGAGCTCATCCGATAGGATGCGCATGATCTCTTGAGCTTCCCCCGTTAGTGGGATGCTACTCAAACCATAACACTGCATCCACCGAAGACGCGCATCGCTGAAGTACTTCTGCTGCTTTCCAAATCTGTCCAGCAATAAGCATAATCATCTGTACCGTTCCAGTTGAGCTTGTACTCGTCGGAAAATACCATTCGAACGTGGTATTTTGACGTAAGAAGCTTCGTCAGGAGGCCGCATACCTGTTACCAATTTGTCTTTATGTTACGCCTAGGAAAATGAAGCCGAGGCCCTTCGTGAGGCCCTATGAGTTGAGGAGCCAGACTGGAATGGTATCGCACGACAATGCTTGCTTTGTTTGACTGTCCTTCAGAGCACTGCAATCGAAATGTAAGCCATTAGCTGGTCTAGACTCTACCACAGTTGACTGATAAGTTCGAAACAAGCCGCCCAATCTGACGTTCTTCTTATGGTGTCAACTTTATCAATGTAGTGAACATCTTCTCTTGGTTGTACGATAATCGAGTCATGCAAAAAATGACAGACATTCCGCTTCAAAAGGCACAGTAAGCGAGAAATTCTACGATTGCTCAAACCTGCCGTGTGCAGGGCGCGAACTGAAGTCTAGTTGGCTTTGAAAGGAAGTGAACTTCGTGGCACTCACCAGTAAGATGCAAAATATTCCTTAATGTTTACTGCTTCACTGCTACGACATTTACTTGTTGAAATATCCTGTTTTACCGAAATTTCTGAAGTGCGTCTATACTTATGAAACGGTGCATATGGTAGCCAAATGCTAGAAATTGGTCGATTTATTCCGAATTGGCGCAGAAACTACTTCTCAAAGGTTATCGAACATGCTGAGTCTGATAGAAACAAGAATTTTTGTGAAAAACCTCCACGAACTTCAGTTATGGTGTTTTCAAGGGTGCGTCTATACTAATGAAACGCACTGTAGAGCTATGGAAGCCAGCTCGACTACCAACAGTGGCAAGATTGCAGTAAGGGGACCTGCGATTTCCGCTACAAAGTAGGATGAGGGGAGTGATTAGTGAAATAAACGTCGACATGTGAAAGCAGGTGATATCGCGGGTAGCCAACCGGCGGGGGCGCACTCAAAGACTCACACTCACACCGTAATCTCTATGTTTTAGGTGACTCTAAATCTTGATAACGATTGGTATACGTACACCGCTGAAAAAGTTCTCTTTGAAAGATTTCTTGAAGTATTCAAGTGTTGCGTTTCGACTCAACACCTCGTAGAGCCTCACGCGATCTTAGGCATCGTACTCACTTATGCTCCTTTTCACAGTGAAGTTTCAGTACTCTCACCGTTCTCCTCATCTGATCATAACATCTTTTCGTTTGTACTTTAATTGACTGCTCCGTCCCCTCTGAACTCCACTACCAAATTTTTAAAGAGCAGATTACAATACCTTATCCATATATCTTTCGTCTATTGATTGGTGGAAAGCCTCGAGTCTTCCCTCCGATGGATGACGTTTATAATGGTTTTTGTCGTGCAATGTACTTTAGATTGGCGATGTTTGTACCTCTGCGTCTTCAAAAAAGATCGGAAAAGCGTTACCCTGAGCAGATTTCTAACTTGAAAAAAATCTGACCAAAACATCATTGCATCATATCGTAGCACTATAAATATGGGCTAAATTTCAACGGCTGCGCCATTCGGTCATATGAGGACCTGTGGGATTCGGTTCTTGAGAAAATAATTTGTAATTCGACGATTACATCAATGCGCGTTTTTAGCTCTTTTCGTTTCTTCAGAAACGCTCGCTGCAATCAATCTTCCATCTCTCTCAGGCTGCACTACAAAGTCTACGTGATCCCGCTTTCAGGAATATGCATCACAGAGTCCGTTCACAAAAAAATCTTAAGCTAAAATGGAAATGGTGCAACAGGCTCTCACTAATGTACTGTTGCACAAGACATTTCCAAGTTCCAACAATCATTGTTCTTTTCCGTGCTATCGTGAAAGATTGGATCCCTTCAATCTCAAAAGCCCACTTACCGAAAAGTATTTTACAATGTTGTCTTTTGTTTTAAAGTACCAGGGAACGAAACCGAACTGAAAGCTAGTGGTTATTGGATTTTCGAGCCTTGTAAAGGCCGTACTACTATTTTTCGGCATTGATGTGGTAGGAAGGCAATACCGATTGGTTTGTAACGCCCTATTTTGCCGAGGTGCTGAATGGCTTCAAGTGCTTGCATCTGGATTCTAAAAGCGCCAAAAATTTATATTTTTAAAGACAGCATTAGAATTAATATGATTATTAGAAATTCCCTGAGAAAAGTCACTCGCATAGAATCTATGGGCCTGAGAATATGGTGAAATCCCCGTTGAAAGCGCGCCCCCGAGCTGTAGTGACGGCGTAGCGGATAACACGTGACGCCATAAATAATTTCTTCCCGCTCCCCGCGCCCCTAGGGTCGACTTTACCGAAAAATGACTGAGGTTTGGAGTAATAAGCGTGATAGCAGAATGATACTTATCGCATCATATCAAAGCCGTATCGATCGGAATGACGTGGTGCTGGACGTGTAAGGTTTCGTGGTAAAAACGTCCACCGCTCATTATCGAAAATTGGAAGGGATGAAACAATCGAATTACCCCTGACGCTGCCTTCAAAGAAAGCTTAAAACGAATCAACCAACCTCCACTCTTAATACTCCAGATTTTTGAGTGCTCAAAGTATGTTTCCCTCCACCTTTTCTTTTCTCAATGTCAAATGCGAAAGGCTATGACGATGTGGTGTTATGTCGTTACGGATAAATATCCAAACACCTGTATCATGGATCAACAAGGCAGCAATCAACAACGCTCATCTGCGCAAAACTTGTGTCTGACTCTCCTTCACATACATTTTTACCTGTATTGATAATTGCGAAGTAGACTGAAAGTTTATTAGGTGTATGCAGAATAAATATCCGAAACAGACTACTTTCTTCAAAACTCCATAAGTTCGCTCGGACACAACTTTGTTTGTCGATGTGAAACCATCCGAATCCATACAACTTTGCCAACGATGGGGTAAAGAAAATATGCCATCATGATACAATTCTGGATTGCGAGAATAAATAAAGTGAACAATGACATTTTCAACCTGCATCGTATCGGCGAACTTCTTCTGATGCAGGTTTGCACCGAGAACCCGCAAAAGGTGGTAATCCGTTGAGGATAGGTGTGGGAATAAGGGGGTGGGGATGAGGGAGAGTCTCGATGCCTATCTGCATCAGTTTTTGCCGGGTGACTTGCGAAGTGTGGGGTGATGCGTTATCCTGCATTGGGATAGGACCCCTTTTGTTTGTCAGCGCCGACCACGCTTTTTGCAACTTTCCATACATCACAACCAAATAACGGCACTAGGACTCTGCTATGATGGCCTGACCAGGTTGCAGTGGGCTAATGTGGACTACGCTGTCACAACACCACCGAACAGGGAGCAGGACCTCTTTGGCGTGTAAATGTGGCTTGGGGAACACTGTGAGAGGGGAGCCTTTGTCCACCCAAACGCAGCCACGCTTTATATTATCGTATATGACCCATTTTTCATCTACAGTTATGAGGCCCATGTTCGCCCAATGGCACTGAGCCGTACTCTTCTACAATAGGAATTGTATAGTAGAACAAGAACAAACGATGTACCGAATTTCATCCCATCCACATTCTAATGGCTCTTATCAGCTCAGTGAGCCCAGTTTTGTTAAGCAATATTTGAGGTATCCGTACTCTGCAACACCTGTGAATGTGAACATTCCAGTGTCAGGCGGAAAGCGAAACGGACTCGGTGACATTCGACTATTAACGCTTCCTATCGAATCTTATCTACCACTATCAAATTGGATAAGATAACCCACCAATAACGTTCCTGTTCCACCCTTTAAATCTCTTATGAGTGTCGGCGCCATGGGATCAACGCGGAAGGAGAAACGGATCTGAAGGTATTTGCATTCTCACGCTCCTTATCAGATTTTGTCAACCGCTATCAATTTGGATCACCGACCATTGATGTCCCCCTCCATCCCTCAATACACCTATGAATGGCGGCACACTACGATCAACCCGAAGGAGAAAGGAATTTGGCGACATTCGCCTTTCGAGGCTCCTTATCAGCCTTTATCAAATGCCATCACTTCCAGTTCACCACCGCTCAGATCCCTTTACCATCCTCTACATCATATGTGAAAATGGGGATCTCACTGCGACGCGAGGTATGAATTTCCGGTCATACAGACACATACACCAATAGACACACTTAACTGATTATATATTAGGTTGTAAGGAAAGTTCTGGCCGCTTTTTCGCGTTCACAAGATAAACTCAAATATCAGAGCGCGTCAACAAGAATCAGCTGACATGTTGTACTCCTCAGATAGACAAAAAGTTGCTCTTTCTAAATATATAATTTATTTGGAATGCCACAAGGTTTTCGAATTAATAGGGGAATTTTGAAGTACTGCGAATGGGACTTTTTGGTTGACGTCACTTCACGAGTTCGTGTTTAATCGAGTCCCAGTAAGGCAGCCACAAATGTGTATACTACAAGAAGTGGGGGTGAGGCATTGGATTGAACACTTTTTCCCTGGTACCAGAACTGCAGAAATGAGAACGAGCTGCTTGGATTTTCAAATGATCAGATCGCTTTAACTGAAACGACAGAAGTCGATGAGCGTTCATATTCGCAGGGGATATCCACAAGTATTGGCCCTTAACGAGCAAACCTGTTGACCACCTCAAGTATCCTTGACTTGGAAAAACCCGGAAAAACGGGTGCCGCGGGACCCCCCAAAGCAGCTATGCGCAAGCGCATTTTTGACAAATCCTCTTCTAGTAATTGAAGCAGTTGCAGGAAGGCCCTTACTCGTCCATCATCTCCATCAGATCTAGCGCTAACTATGCCCCACTTCCCAATACATCTGGACAGCTCCTTCTAGCAGTGTGTTCAGAAAGAGTGGCGATTTGGAGACGACTTTTTTCATTTCGCGCAATATAAATCATCAGCCCTCCACCAAATTGAGAAATGTAGGTATGCATAATGTTGCCAAGAGTGTAGCGAATCGAATGGTGTTCACTCTGTCAAAAAAGATGCACTCTGAGCCGAGTTATGATCTCCTGAACTTGAAATTTCAAAAACCGGCCAAAACTTTTCTTAGAACCTATTAAAATGCGTAGTCCGCTCCTCATTAGTGCTCTGTGAAGCGCGAGGTACGTCGCGTAGCAAAGCTGATAGGACATAATGGATACGTAAATTTTTTGCCTATCAAATGGGTGTTTGTCTTCTACGTTTCATGTGATTCATTTCCTCTACTGACGTCGAACTGCAAGGCAGTCAAGAATTGTCGTCTCTGAGCGTGGTCCTGTTTGAGCTACCGTTTGGTCTGTCTGTTTATTAGTGGTCTTTATGGTCTGTTTATTATGTTACCCTGGCAATTATGCTTTGGAGCTCTCTTTCAAGTTCTGCATGGAATCTGTGCGGTAGATTTCACAAGTTTGCCATATTTCGAAGTTTTCCGATACTATTGTTTAGGTCAGGGGGAGTCCCCAAGAAATATGAAGAGTGCTATCGCAGGGGGGGGGAGGGGTGGTGCGGGCTCCACATGAAAAGTTGCACACATGAGCACCTCTGAGGGATCCCTCAAGGGTCAGGCTGCACACTCAAGTGCATATTTTTGCGGGAGCTTTGAAGGAAGGAGTTCCTTTCGCGAGAATAGTTCATAGTAAAGGTGCTCCCCTCATTGCGATATCATCATATGGTGTGTGGCATGAGACGCCACCGACAGCGATCGAGGTCGCTAATGACTCTTACCACTTTGTGATGCATAGCCCCGAGGCAAAATTCGACATGATCCTACTTTATATAATCGGCTAAGTGTGTCTGTTGGTGTGTGTGTGTTTGTGTGTGTCTGTTTGACCGGAAATTCATATCTCGCGGCGCAGCAAGATCGGATCCTGGATTTTAAATATGATATCGGGGGTGGTACGGAGATCCCAGCGGTGGTGGACCGAAAGTGATAGCAGCTGGGGACCGAAATTGATAGCAGCTAAGGGCTGATAAGGAGCCTCGAAAAGCTAATGTCGTCAAATCCGTTCGCCTTTTGAGTCGATCCTAGAGCGCCCAGACTCATAGGTGTTTTGAGGAGTAGGATGGGCACATTAATGGTGGGTGTTCCTAATTGATAACCCTTGATAAGCTTTGTTAAGGAGCGTCAGAAGATTATTGTCGTAAAATCCTTTTGCCCACTCGGTTTGATTCTAGAGCGCCGACACTCGTAGATTTTCTGAGGGGTGGGATGGGCACACCAGTGGCGGTGATCCATACTGATAACGCTTGATAAAGTTCGATAAGGAGTGTCAAAAGGCTAATGTCACCAAATCGGTTTCGCCTTCAGAGTCGATCCTAGAGCACCTACTGAGGGGGTGGGACGGGCACATCAGTGGTGAGTGATCTAAACTGATAACACTTAGTAAGATTTGATGAGGAGCGTCAGAAAGCTAATTTCACCTAATCCTTTCGCTTTTCTAACACTGGCATGTTCACACTCGCAGGTATCGCAGGGACGGGGATCTTAGTGATCCTGTGATACCTGTGGGTGCGAACATGCCAGTGTTTCCGGTCAAAACACTTTTCGAACCGATAATGGCTTACAGGGGCTGATAAGAGCCATTAGGAAATGGAATGTCGGTAAACGGACATATGTGCGGCGGTACTCACTGCCGCGACGCATAAGCTCACGCGTCGCGGCCTCCATCATGGCGCGCGCTGGCATGCTTATGAGCTCTAGGTCTTCTTATCTCATCGGGCAAGGCTCTTCGTGAGCAGCACATGAGATCTTCGTTAAAAGAGCTGTGTGTAAAAGAGTGACTCCTAGCTCGCCGCTAAAGCGGCGAGCCAAGAGTCGCGCGCGCTCCGCGCGCATTGCAAGGGAAGGAAGCCTCGACGTGGGGACTAATATGGGCCGTCGCCAAATATCGTTGTTGAGTTTATGGCATCGGTGAGAAGAAAGCGACACTTGTCATCACCGAATGTATACTCAAGTGTATATTTCTACCTAAGCCTGCAAGGGAACGAAGCCCCGACGTGGGGGCTAATATGGGCCGTCGCCAAATATCGTTGTTGTTATGACATCGGTGAGAAGAAAGCGGCACCTGTCATCAAATGTAAACTCAAGTGTATATTTTAACCTGAGCCTGCAAAGGAAGGAAGCCCCGACGTGGGGGCTAATATGGGCCGTCGCCAAATATCGCTGTTGAGTTTAAGACATCGGTGAGAAGAAAGCTACACTCGTCATCGCAGAATGTATACTCAAGTGTCCATTTTAACCTAAGCCTGCAAGGGAAGGAAGCCCCGATGTGGGGGCTAATATGGGGTGTCGCCAAATATCGTTGTTGAGTTTATGGCATCGGTGAGAAGAAAGCTACACTTGTCATCGCAGAATGTATACTCGAGTGTCCATTTTAACCTAAGCCTGCAAGGGAAGGAAGCCCCGACGTGGGGGCTAATATGGGGTGTCGCCAAATATCGTTGTTGAGAGCAGTGAGACAAAAGCAACTCTGCATTCGCCGCTGTAGTGCGCCGACCCTACAACAACGGGATCCGAAGGCTCCCGCAATTACTAAATTGGCGATTTGGAACCACAACGGATCGTCCTCCTCTACTTCACCGCTGCTCCACAGTATCCTCCGTCTCGTCGGACTACCCGATGAGATCAACGTTGGCTTCCGTACCAACCATGCGTAGAACACGCTGCGTGTATCTCGCCACGTGCACTCTCTTACGCGGAGTGCGCAGACGGAGCGACGAGACGGGAGAAAACCTGTGCCCACTGACGACGAACCGCGGCGCAAGCTCACGCGTTGCGGTAGTGAGTACCACCGCACATTTGTCCGTTTACCATTCCCCTTAGGAAATGGGGAAGAAATGAAATCCGGCACACCGCTTACTACTGCTATACGACTGCTATAGTGAATGCGTCTGATGCACCATCATTTAGTGAAGATATTTTATGTTCTGTTATCTGCTGCCGACGTATCGACCGCTAAATTGCCTAGCGTTGCGAATAATGGTGCATGTCTTTTGATACTGCGATTCACGTGGATGATCAAGACGCGATATAGATTTGTGATAGCAAAGCAAGCGATTCATTCTCTCATGCGGAGTCAGCATCAATGCCGGGTATCGACCGCTGAACTACGTAGAATTCCGAATAATAGTGCATGTTCAAAAAAACGATAAGACTCGATAACCGGCATATGGATCGACCACCGATATGTGAGAAATAGATGCTCAACGAATGGACAAAGTGCTACCACATGATGCAGTTGGATCCAATACTGTCGATCCCTAAACTATCTAGCCTCCCGATAGTGACTACTTCAGCCGAAGGGTTGACTGATTAGTGGATTTATCCATGTCATTCCTGAACGTTGGTCCTCGATGTCATTGTAACAAGCATCGATCGCTAAATCATCTGGCCTGTGAGGTGACCTTCCTCAGCGGTGATATCTTCGATATCGGTTAATATTTGTCACCTATATGTAGAAAGTCGATGCTCAGCAAAAGATCAACATCATCCAGGCGCTCATGTCCTATGGGGGTGGCACTCAAAAACAATTTACAGGAAGTGAAATTTTTTTCCTCACCCTGAAAGGTTAAGAAGGAGCTCCTAGGAGTGTGTTCAACCGAAAGAAAGATGACAATATTTGCTACACTAAAAAAATATTCACCTATTCCAAAGCTCCTTCCCCCTCAAGGCTTAGGCTAAAACCACATTCCCCGGTTTGCACTGATATCTTAGTACCTTCCAACACACTAAAAAACATAATACTAGAACAGCACGCATACAAAAACTGAAAGAACAAAAAAGAGACAAAAAATAAACTGGTAGCTTGATCTACAGGTGAAGCCGTGTTATTAGAAGGAGCACGCTCGACACGCCCTGCGACACGATCCATTCCGTATCCATTCCGTAGTGACGCTTATTGACACGTCCTGACAGAACGACTTTCACTCCCACTTCACGCCTTCATTTTTCACTCCCACTTCACACCTTCGTTTTCTTTTATGATGTTGCATTCGAATTGACTCTTGGCGGTGCGAGGAAATGCGTGCGAACTAGGACGTGAGATTTAGCCTAAGCCTTGGAGGGGGAGTCACTCCAAACACGTGAGATCATCAATGGCAGGTAGGTTTTTGTTTGTTTGTTTACTTTCGACGTTCCAAAATAAAAACATGCTAATGAAAATCGAACGTGTTAATGTTCCATGTTTTGATGATTTTTAGTGGAATTAATTCGCTGTCGTAATTTCAAATGTGTTTTTGAGTGCCACCCCCATAGGACATGAGCGCCATCATCCAATTTCCCATTACATAATTCTATTGATTTAAATAAATAATGAGTAATTCGCACAGTACTGTGCGATAGCTCAACTGGTATACATATAAACAAATTTTTCCATCGCAGAGTACTGCGCGCACCTTCCAAAGGATTTTTATGACAAAAGTGAGATCGATATCGAACAACTAGCGATTTATATCGAATGATATATCTTCAACCTGAAGTGCCCCTTGCTATTGTTTGACGTGATATCATGAGATAAGGACGATAAGAGATTAGAGCAACAATCTACCTCCGCTGTACATTTAATCGAAGTCAAGGGAATTCAGTAGTGGAATAATCTGTGATGCACCAAGGGCATCTCATAAAATGTTGAGTACCTAGGCATCCCTCTGTCAGACTGCACACTTAAATTTTATCCTAACTATGAAATACGGAAGTATGGAGTCCTCTTCCCCTCCCATAGCTGAAGCAAAGATAGCGGGCGCCTAACGCGGTTGAGTACCCGCCTCCTCCTCATTGTTATAGTACCATTCTGCTGCCATTTACATCAAGACCAATTTGACGATGGCACCCTGCTGCATTCAACACACGATGTGTTGTAGGAAATGTGTTTCGTTTCTATCGCTACCTACTGAACGTTTTTGCATAAATGCACCGTATTATTCACGGCAGCTTAAGCCAGACCTGTTGCCTTAGCTGCTTATTCATATAAACACCGATCACTTTTTCGAAAAATGAGATACGTGAATGGATAAACTAGATGGAAGGATAGATAACGTACTCATGTACGGGGTACGGGGTACAACGTGCGCTGATGAGTGCACTTATCCCTAACTTCATTTTACCCTACCGTATATAATCCGCTGAGTATGTCTGTCTGTCTGTGTGTGTATCTGTTTGTCACGAAATTCATAGCTCGCAGTAAAGCTAGAACCCTGATTTTTGCAGGCGATGTGGGGGGGTTGCAAGGGGACACTAATGGTGGGGGACCGATTCTGATAACAACTGATAAGGCTGATAAGGAACCTCGAAAGGCGAATGTTCCCTGTTTCGCCTTCCGAGTTGATTCTCGAGCCCCGACACTCACAGGGATGCTATCGCAGTGAGGGGGGGGGCACCTTATAAAAACTTGCTTATCTAAGCATCCTGGAGAGATCTCTGAGGGTTCAATCTGCACATAGGTGTATACTTTTACCTAAGCCTTGGAGGAGGAAGGAAGGGGCCCCTTACCCCTTCTTCTTCTTAGCTTACCTAGGTGAAAATAGGGTCCAGTAGTGGGATGCCACCCCCCTCTAATTGCAATAGCTCCCTCACAGGTTTTCTGAGGGAAAGGACGGGGATAGATTCGATAAGGAAAGCAAAAAGGCTAGAGTCGTCGAATCCGTTTGCTTTTCGCATTTATTCTAGAGCGTTAATACTCACAGATGTTTTGCGACGTGGGACGGAGACATCGATGGTGGGTGATCCGGCCCTATAACGGTCATAGAGAAAAGGGGCTTCAAAAGGCAGATGACGCAGAATCCGTTCACCTCTCAACAGATATGTAGTGGAGAGTTCAAACTCATAGTTGATGTAGGAGGTGGTACGGGTGGAGTAATGATGATGAACTGAATCTGATAGCGACTGCTAGGCGCTGATAAGAGCCGTTAGGAAATTGGTTGGGTGAAATTTAGTATACTGCTGACTATTACACGACCGCTACAATAGAAGCGTCTAAGGAAGTACCATTGGCTGAACATATTTCGCTTGTGTTCTGATATCAGTTGCCGATCTTTCGACCGCTAAATTGCCTAGCGTCCGAATCATGGTGCGCGTCTTTTGATACTGCGCTCTACTTTGAAATAGTGGTGCATGTTCACAAAAATGATAAGCATCTATAAATGGCATACTACGAATTTATCACCAACATGCAAGAACTGGATGCTCACTGAGTATTTGGCTCCTAATGGAAGTAATCGAACACAGAACCATCGATCTCCGAACTTAGCGGCTGATACATCGGCAACTGATATCGGAACATAAACAAAATGTTCAGCCGATGACACTAAGCATCAGGCGTTTTTACTATAGCTGTCGCATTGTATAGTATCAAGCGATGTACGAGATTTCATGTCATCCACATCCAGCAGCTCTCATCGGCTCATCGGCTCCTGTAAGCCGTGGCTTCGATAAGCCACCATCATCCCTCTTGCAATATCTGTGAATGTAGACATCCCATTGCCAGCAGGAGAACGGGCTCGGTGACCTTTGCCTTCCGGCACTCCTTATCAATCTTACCAACTGTTATCAGTTTGTATAATCCACCATTAATGTCCCGAACCCACCCCTCAAACCAGTGAGTGTCACCGCTCCAGGATGAACGTGGCAGGCGAAAGAAAGTGGTGAAAATTTGCCTTTTGACGCTTCTTACCTGGCCCTCATCACTGCCCTTATCTTTGTGTGGAAGTATGAGATATGGACTTTTTCAATTTCGGTTGGCCAGATCAACTATTTCCACATCACAGAATTCTACAGTATGATTCGGTACTGTGCCAGAGTTTAACTGGTATCACTATAGGCGTCCACAACTTTCAGAATTTCATATTGTTGAGCGGTCAATGTGTCTTACAGCTGCTGATGGAGGATTATAAACGAACTGTGCCCATGCTTGAGAGTAACACAAACCGTCGTGGGGTTTTGTTACAACATCTACTGGAACAGGGACGAAATGCATCCACCTCATAAACAACTAACCAGCTAATATCTACAGTAGTTGTACTCGTGCTGGTGCTATGGGCACTCTCCGCACTCAATGTCTAGCGCTTTTTTTTTTGCTCATACTCTAAAAGGTCAAGGCCACCTTCTTACCCTGCAGTGACAACATAGGGTTATACGTCGTTTCTACCATTCTGCCTTGCTGTCTGTGAACGCAGTCAGAAGTCAGCACTAATGCAGAGTTCAAGGGCAAGCGAAGGATTTCCTTCCTTCGACAAAAAGGGTCAGAGCACAAAGGCTCAAGCACAACTAACCCTGCAGATCAATAATGCAGGTTTGCGCAGGTGTTCAACGTTCTAAAGTAACGCGCATCGAATTCCATCACATTAACTTGTTGTCATCTTATTCGACTTTATCAGTAGCCACTGCGTGCTATCATTCGCTCGAGTGTCAGGTCCCAGTGCTCGTTAACATAAAATCTCGCAACGGGCATTTTTCTCCATGTGAGGCATTCATTCACTCTACTCCATGGGATTCAATCTATACCGTCGTGGGGATACGTCACGTATACGCCAATGAACGCACTTAGATGGCCTGAACGATAATTTCGAAAGGCTAGCCCATGTGTAAATCACTGTTGTTATCTTCAAACATCTAATTGAAGTCGATCATGGTCAGCCTGGCGTCGAGGAAAATTTTGGTGCAATACGACTCGCGCCCCCACCCTCCACCCCCTTCAAAAACCCCCGAATGTCGCCGCACAGCAGTCTGTGTCTATGCTCAAGCCGTCTCCAAAAAAAAGTTGTGAATCGATAATCATAATCATACCATTGTACCACCACTGCCACCTCTACAATGTACCAAACTTCTAGCATATAAACTAGTAACTCTGTGTTTCTGTTTCTGTATGTCGTTATGTGAGTGTGTAGCGATGGACGTCGGTATGTCTGTCTGTCCGTGCGCAAATGAATGATTGCGATAAGGAAGACGATAGAGAATAAATCACTCACGGAAATGAGCAACTTAATAATTAGCAGCACTAATATGTAGATGTTATTGTATCAGCTACTTATATAAGCGACAGCATAGCGCTCTCGCAGTCATTCTGCGATGTGCTGACGTTGGTGATGGTGTTGGTACAGGAGTGAGCGCGCAGACGTGACGAATGCCAGAGGAACAGTACGATTTAAACTATGTCACACACAGAGGAATCGGGTAGTGGGCCACACCATCGAGGGATCACCAGCGTCGCAGGACTCTATTTCCGTAGTTCATGGGTTGCACCTATGGATGTCCCCGCTCGCATAAGTATTAATTCAAAAACGTTGTACACTGTAATAGTTAAACGACATGCTGAACATAGTATACTGTTCAATAATCGTTTGCGTAGCCCACTCCCATTAGCGCCGAGTGACGAGCGCGGAGCATCATGTATCTATAACTGGTATTACAAACAATGAATAGAATACAAAGGATGATTATCGATTGAGCACCATTTTTAGGTTTTTACCTACCTTGCAACAACCCAAAATACGACCGTCTTCCCGTTAGGAATCCCTTACAAAACCTTTAGCCTGCCGACAGCTCTAGAAGGAATGAATATTGGTTTGACCCCAGTGGGAACTGATCCATAACTGGACTAGCGGACCATGCGGATTACGCGTATGATGACAACGATGATTGTTACCACCTCATAATCCTATTTTGAAAATATTAAAATCACCGTTTGACAATTCAGCCTCTCATAATCATACATTCATAGATTACCTTCATATATTCTACGAGCTTTCAGGAGGATCATCCCGATAATGGCGCATGCTCGCACTGAGACGTTAAGGGATTCTCAAAGGAGACGATTACCATTCAATTTACCGCCAACAGGGAGGCGTATAGATTCAAAACCAGGACTTGAACCACTCAGGTATTGTTCCATGCACATTGAATGGTACATCCATCCCCTGATAGTAATGATCCTTAAAGCCGAAGCGTAATTCATTTTAGCAATACCAAATTTCGTGAAATATCTCAATAAAGGGGTCATAGTTGAAGCGATGGGAAAAGAGGGGTGGGCTTCCAGACGTTGATCGGACGAGGGTGTGGAAATGGGTGTCTACAAGTACATCCCTTGCTCTTTGGGAGGTGGTCGGTATCTCAGTCGTTTAGTGGAATGGCAGCGAGAAACATTTCGGCAATATCTCGAGTGGGCCGTGCTAAGAGTATGCTTGAGACCCACCTATCGCCCTTCCACCAATGACAACCAAGGTCCAGTCCGCCTTTTAGCGATTTTAAAAGGGTGCTATCGCAATGGGGGAGGGGAGCATCTCACAAAAGGTTTCACATCTGAGTACTTCCGAAAGATTTTTGTAGGATCACTCTGCACATACAAGCGTATATGCCTAAGCTTTGAAAAAGAAAAGAAGGGACTCCTTTTCCTCCTCGGCTTAGATAAAAATAGGGTTCAGTAGTGGGATGCCCGGTAGCACCTTGAGAAGCTTGTGAGTACAAAATTAATAACTCCCTTTCTTTCTGTATCAGATAAGGGAAAAGAACGGAGGATGGAAAGGCCGCCAGGCTAATGATATCATCACATCTATGAACATCTTAGGGATGGCGACGATGTAAACCTAGCCTCGGAATCAGAAGAGTTTGGTGCAGCAAATGCTACTAACAAAGGTGAACAACCTCCTTTTTAATACAGCCACGAAGCAGATGAATATTTATATTTTACAGATATGAGAGGTGCTCAGACTAGAACACCGGCACGTATGTTGAAACTTTAACACTGAGATCTTGACTAAATAAAGAACAGCTAAAGCATTAGGAATTTCAAGTCGATGATTTCACTACGGCAAGCAAAATCGCGTTGCATACTTCCGTAACCTTGGTTGAGAAGAAGTACCTAGTTAGATTCTCTGGTGCGCGCGATCGTAAGAGAAGAGTGGGATATTGTTCGCAAACGGTTTCCAACGGATTCCTTTAGTTTGTCGTAGTATTCACTCCAAACTCATCACGATTAAGAAGTTTCTTACCCTGCCAGACCTGCAATCAAAAAAAAAACGCAGCTGAGCTTTAATAAGTAAGGGGCCGCTTGAAGGCAGCAAAGAGTTTACATAGTTGATTGCTAAGCACGAAGAAGGTGCGAGGTAGTGTAGCAACAAATAAAGAAAAGAAACGGGTCAAGGATCCTTAGAAGAAGGACCCTCATTCTTGTCGCTGTGGCGGACATACTTTCCGCGTATGACTCCACTGAATTATCGACCGGAACCAAATGGATCTGCAAGTGTGGCGGCCATGCGCTACATTGGGAAGGAGTTCGCACAGCGAGGGTTGTCTGCAAGTCAATGTGAGTAGGGTTCTGTTGAAGAATTTTTCCGCGTTTTCCTTGGGTAATTGCGCAATACATCTCTTTTGGATCCGTAGCATTTCACAGATGACATTTTTTCTGACTGACATCAGCATTATCCCTTCTGCTGCGTTTTAGGATTGTTAAGGACTACTCTACTTTTAATAACCTATTATACGGAAATAAGCTGGGAGCTGGTAAAACACCGCTTCTCCTTGCACGTTTTGATGAAGCGACGAACAGTGAGCGGAATCATAAGAGGGATTCTAGAGGCATCTGTTAAGTTACACTTTTCCGTATTCCTTGTACACAGAAATCATGTGAAGTATTTTTCAGTTATGCCGCGGTCAAGAACGAGTAAAGAATCCACGAAAAAGACATCTGCTAGTCAAGCAGAAGGCGGTCAGGTAACTTTTTGACCATTCCCGTGCACTGGGTATCATCCCGCAGTCATGTGTGTAAAATGACTTTAGTAGAGGATCTCTGACCTTAATTACCCTCAGAAAGTCCTCTGCAAGTCATGCTTCATATAAGTCGCTAGTAAACTCTTGATACATTGCGCAGCACTGAAATGATAAAGGCACATCCGCGATAATCAGATAAATGACTTACTTTCTTTGGGCATGTAGGTCCTTTGATAATTGCTCAGGATGCACCCTTGTCGGTATTGTGCCTGCTTGAACACAACCAAGCCACTCCACCCCACCAAATCACGCCTGGCCTTAGATGAACGAGTTTTCAACGTTGTGATGAGGGAAGATGATTAAGTGATGCAGTCTTTTCGATGATGGAGGCAGCTTCCACGGTGGAAATTCGTTCAACTAAGGCCAGGTCGGATTTCAATGGTGTCGTTAGACCACGAACTTTTAAATTGCCCATTTCACATATTTTGCTTACATAGATTCTCATTCGTTAGACGTTCCATTAATTCACTTGGTTCTTATTCTGACGCTTGTGCCTACTTCTTATTCGGACATCTGTAAATGCGGTGACATCTGCAATGTCGCTCACGTATATAAGCGCAGGAATATCTCATATCATGGCGTTTCGGTATAATAAACTACTTCCACCGAACGACCGACACAGTTGGATGTACGTGCCTTGGTTGTGTTCACGCAGGCACAACCCCATGAGGGTACACCGTAAAGCCGCAACAAAGGTGCATCCTGAGCAGTTATCCAAGAACCTATCCGTCCACTATCCCGATCATCGCGTGGTGTGCCTTTAAAGGCAGCATTAGGGGAAAGTCGGACGAAAAGTAAGAGAAGTAGTGCATATGAAAGTCGAGATGCTTAGTAACAGGACAGTGGAGAAAGAACGGATGGGAATGGCCAAAAACCCGAGAAATACGACCCCCTTCCCACCACTGATTCTCGATGCGTAGGACCTTTCCGTCAAGAGGCGGGTAGTCCGATCTAGTTTTCCGTTGACATGTTGCCAAGTAAACACAAAGGGATGTTTGGAAATACGACAGCATCTACTTTTTGGAGTGAGCTTCAAGTAAACCTGCGAAAGCGCGCCGCAAACCTTCGATCCTGCCGCATCTCCTTGGCCGCTTTCATCACAGCCAACCATGAATCACGTCGCTTGGGGGCGGAGTCGTTCTATCAAGGAGGCGGAACAGCTGGACGGTTGCGGCGTTTTGCAGTGTTTCTACAGCTCGGAGGGGCGCTCTTTCACCGGGATCGGAGCCGTTCGTTATCCGGGTCAGAAGGTCCATTCGGTGACGGCTTCACCATGATAGAGTGTTCCAGTTGACATGGGATAGTCCATTAACTTACATGGAAACAAAAATTTGGTGAAAATTTCGAGACGCATGATAGGAGAAGGGTACGGCCCAAAAAGGCTCGGTGATCATTCTTCCGAGAACGAAAAAAAATTCGACTGATTATTTGATGCCCCACACCACGACACCTCCTTCTTTGAAGTTCTTCTTGAAAACTTAAGTCTGTCCCTCGTGCGATAGTGCCGGTAGCCGTCGGGGGCGTCATAGCTGAACCCTTTTTTTCCATCAGACAGAACAATCTGGAGAAAAAACAAAAGGGGAAAGTGTACAGACTTGTGGGATTTTTCGGACAACTTGTGGGTGGCTTTATAATTATGCAGAGCACTGTAGATGTGTCAATGTTGTTACAGTGAAGAAATACGAGATAAAACGGTCGAAATGCTGTTTAAGTTATTGCTTCCACTGCCTTCAAAAAGCGCCTGCGATATGTGTACAGTACATTGCAGGCATGCATTCTCTGCACCATAGCAGTGCTACTTATTATGCTGGTGGCTACATCGACTACGACTGTAATAGTTGTTTTACACTGGAGTGGAACGATCAAGTGGATTCCACAGCTGAATGATTTACTCTATGAATGAACCACCATCGATGGCCACGACAATCCAATTTGAGAGAGATTTGTGTATAACCTTCCCAGTTTACTCCCAAAAACTCTATCTTCTTTCAAATTTGCTATGCTGCAAATTTATCGCGCAAAAAAGATATTAATATTATGGATTTGTTCATCACTATGCACATATACACGTATGTTCTCTAGAAGCAGGACGATACATTACAACAAATGTCAACACAACATCGATAAGGAGTGGATGTATCAGGTCACAGTGCCGTCACATGAAATCTGCGGCGTACTGCGCGCGGCAGATGAGCCGTGACAAATGACTCAGGGATTCCCACTGACGTTCGAATGCATCGCGCGTTCTAGCCGTCAATTTTTCAGCAAAGCCGTATCTGATCTAATGCTACACTCTGTGAGCTCCGCAATAACACGAAACACCAAAGAAGACAAGCACGTCAGCACGATCGAACACAACTGATCCAGAAACTGATTACAGTCGCCTAGGCAATTTACTTGAGAGTGCTATGTGACTACGGAGAAGGTGAAGCAGCGGTGACTCATTCATACTTTAAGCAGGCGTTTTCTCGTGACGTCTTCTCACCTTTGCTCTTTTGTTTCGACTGGGCTGGGATGGGGATATTGATCTAAAGAGTGACCCTTCCTCTCCCTAGTATTCACACATAGCGCACGGTTAAAAAGCACAACTGACAAGACAAGCGCAGATTCCAAACTTCCAAAACATTATGGCGTAGTTACAGGATTTAGTATCGAAACACAGTCTGCATTTATCCGATCTCCAGAGTCTGTTCATATCTTGAGCCACTTCAACAGACTTAACATACCTAACAAGGTGGAGACCCGAGGTTGGTGTGGCCATTGGGAATGGGTACATATGGTCTTATATATTTTCGGACACTTCATCTCGAATCTGCATTCCAAACTGGCAGAACGATTCTCTGAGCAGAGCTACAAGGCCGTTTTTCGACTCAACCACAAGCGAATGGGATTCCTGCAGCCGACAGTTGGACAGGTGTCTCGCTTCACTGACTGAAGACTATGATTCAGATCCTAGGGGAGATTTAGCTTTTGCACTTATTGGAACTTTCTCTTCTGACTACAGAAAACACTTCCACTTTGATATCACCTCATTTTGATGGTTCAATTTTTTCGCAAATATAATATCCGATCAAAACTTTGAATGTATTGATATTTTCCTTTTCATAATCCCCTTTTATGTCTGGGAAACATACCCAAAAGCGTCGCATGTACAGTGGATGTAATATCCCTTAGGCCGCGGTCATACTTTGCGTTGTCTGCGGCAGGGCGTGGCCGCGTATCTTGCGTCTTCACACTGCCTCGTTGCCTGCGTCATCTCTGCACCTCCCCCGTGCCACTCTCTCTCGCTGCCTGTGAGAGAGAGTGGCACGGAGGAGGTGCAGAGATGACGCAGGCAACGAGGCAGTGTGGAGACGCAAGATACGCCGCCACGCCCTGCCGCAGACAACGCAAAGTATGACCGCGGCCTTACTCCTTTTCTCCTTTGCCTTTTCTGTGTACCTTACTTCTACTATCCTCGCGGTCCCAGGAAACTCGTGATCCAACTTTTTTGATTGAGCAGTCTCCCATTGCGTATTAATTGCGAATTTCATGTTATTTCAAAAGCAAGTATGATACTCGGAGGTAGAAGGTAACCTCTTTGTGCAAATTTGTAGCCAAATCAAGTTCTTGGCTCGACTTCGGAAATTAGGGGTGGCCATTTTACAAGTAACATATTTTCTTTGAAACCTATAAATATGCTATCAACCATGACAAAGATAATCTAGACCTATCTATTACAGATGCCTATGACAAAAAATGCACGTAACAAGCGCCAAATAAAAGCATTTCTTCGGCGGAATGTGCATGGTCACTGCGTGACCTAGTGACCCTACTGACCGTGTCCCAACCGTCATTAATAGAGCCCTTCAGCATGGCAGCGCTGGCCATTCACAATGCTTCCTCGCTTCTTATGTAAAAAAGGAGCAGGAAAAGCGAATGGCGATCGTTTAAGCGTGACAATACGAGATTGAGGCATGATCACGGAGATGAGTGAGTACGATGAGATAGTGTGACAAACATGGAGGAATATCGCGCTCGAACTACAGACATTCAAAAATTCATAACAGACTCAAATTTGATCGCCATGTCTGCCTTTCAAAAGAGGCCATAATAAGACTCACACAACTCAAACATAATAAAAAAAGCTCCAAGTATTAAGCAAGAAACACTACATATATTATGATGAGTTGCAGAAGATAGCGATGCAGCAGCGCAAAATCTTCGCGAACGAAATTTTCGCGATGAGCGCGGCAAAAAAAGATTGAGGCAAAAGACGGCGTGGCCTCCACTACACCCTTCATCATCTCACGGGCACAACGGTACAACGGCTGAGGCGATCAAACTCTTAGTATCCCACAACCCCCCCCCCCCCTCCCCCATCCACCTCCCATTCTGTACCAAAACCTGAATAGCTCCGGAAAATAGAGAAAGTTTATAGAAATTGGAATACGCGCTTATCAAAGTGATGGGCCACATTGTACAAGTAATTATGGCTAAAAAATCAGCCATCTTTAGCGAATCTTCCAATAACAATTGAAACTCGAATCTTAAAAAGGCCAAAAAACAAAATATGAGCTTCGAAAGTAACTATCACAGAGAGCCACAGATTATGCATACAGAAGTTCTAAGATACAGATAATCTCAAAAGCCCTTAGAAACTAGTCAAGCTTGAAATAATGATCGAATCTCCATCTCTGGCTGATTTTCGCCACATCACATCTCGAGAATGTAACATCGCCACCGGACTGCACTCCTTCTACATCCAGACATAGTCCCCGTTCCCTGTGTCGCAGAACACCACCCTGAATATTCGCATACAGAAAAAATAAAGTATTCGGCGTTTACCACTGTCTTGTTGGAATCCGCCCTGCAGCAAACACTCATTCACAATCGTTGTAGTAATCAGATGTGATTAACGTAAAATGACTGCCATTCACTCCTTTTTTTTTCCATTCCAGATGAGTCTGAAATTTAAACCCAGTCTAGAGAAAGAAGGGGTTGGTAACCTAGATCATACTCTATATATAAAGCGAAGTTTGGTGTGTTTGTTTGTCTGAACTGCTGTCTGGAAAGGTCGGGCAAGTTGGAATTGGGTAGGGGCTTACCTAAGCGTACAGAGCACATAAAAACTTAGCCTAGCTCCGACCACCGTGGGCGGGGCTTGCGTGGAAATCCGCTAACCGCATAATGCATTCTTAACTGAACTGCTGTCTGGAGAGGTCGCGCAAGTTGGAATTGAGTCGGGGTTGACCTAAGGGTACAGAGCACATAAGAACTAAGCCTAGCTCCGCACACTGTGGACGAGGCTTGCGCGGAAACTACCGGTGCTCAAATTTGAGTCCACGCTCAGGTTCCAAAAATCAGGCAAGCTAGGATTGGGCCTGTAGAGGTCGGACAATTTAGGGATGGGTTGGGGTAAGCCAAAATGTACTTGGCACATGAGAGGCAAGTTAGGAATGGAATTACATCCATTACTCATATATGAACCAGAAGTTTGGTGAGTGCGTGTGTGTCCGTTTGTTTGTCAATAAGCCGCTCTCAACTTAACTGCAACGTGGAGAGGTCGGGTAAGTTGGGGATGGGTAGGGGTTGACCAATGTGTACGAAGCTCATCAAGAACTAAGCCTAGCTCCGCCCACCATGGACGGGGCTTGCGCTGAAATCGATGGGTGCTCAAATTTATGTCCTCGCCTGGGTTCCAAAAATCTCGTGAAGGTTAGGAATGGGTCTGTTGAGCTCATGCGAGTAAGGACTGGGTAGGGACTGACCAAAGTGTTGGGAGCACACAAGTTCCAAGCGTAGCTCCACCCACCATGGGCGGGGCTTGCGCCGAAATCGATTTATAAACCAATTTAGGTCCTCGCTCAGGTGCTGAAAATCGAGCAAGTTCAGTAGAGGGTCTGTTGGAGTCGCGTACGTAAGGACTGGGTAGGGACTGACAAAAATGTAGGGAGCGCACAACAAGTAAGATAGGCAAAGCCCTTGGAAGTCGAGCAGGTTATGATTGGGTAGGGGCCAACCCATGTGTACAGAGTACATGAGTTCTAGGCCTAGACCCGCCATAATTCCATTATTAGTACCACATTCAGAAAGTAGCTGTTTGTTCTCGGTTAACATCAGGAAGTGATGCGCTGCATTCAGTTTAAGCCAGTACTTCTCCTAGAACTGATACATGCACGTCCCCTCGAAGCTTAAAGGAATCGTCCACGGAAAATGCGTTTTCGTGTTACCCATACGTTTATGTTGTATTTGCCTAATGTGGGCCTCATGCAAAATTTCACGCGAAAAAATGCGAATCTGTCTGAGATACAGCACCACAAAGTGCGGTCCCAGTGGGCGGGGCCTAAGAGTAAAAGCCTCGTCCCGTGGTCCGCCGCCGTTGGGAACGGAGAGTGGGACTGTGCACGAAACTTTCTGCTCCTACAATGCGTCTCCGACCACGGCGGACAACGGAACAAGGCTTTTCTCTTAGGCCCCGCCCACTGGGACCGCACTTTGTGGTGCTGTATCTCAGCCAGATTCGCATTTTTTCGCGTGAAATTTTGCATGAGGCCCACACTAGGCAAATACAACATAAACGTATGGGTAACACAAAAACGCATTTTCCGTGGACGATTCCTTTAATCTTCAAAAGTCAACTACTACGGAGCGCCTCCGAGCTCACGAAGAGACACCCCCAACTGCTGCCCCTCCTTTTAACGTGCTTGCTCCTCTTCGATTGTGCCTTACACACTTGGATCAACGGTGGGAAGGGGGTCTTAATTTTCGGATTTTTTGACCGTTCTGCTCCATCTTCCCTACATTTGTACTCCTAAATGCTTCGATTCTCTTTTTATGCTCGGATCGAATTCTGTCATTCTTCGAGGGGGATCTGCCTTTAGTGGGCAGAGGTTGTAAGTGGGTATGGCGTTTCTTAGTTTCAACCAAAGCCGATGGAGATTTGCTTACAAAAATACAAGCCGCATATTATCCATTCCCTTCTGCAATGTGTGCTCCCTATACACACCGGCTATTGCTGATGCAATGCGCGCGGAGCGCGCATGCGAAAGTCGCGCTAGTGGCGAGCCGAAAGTCGCAACCTGCAAGAAAACAGAGAACCGCAAACACCCTCCAGGGGCGGCAAGGCCGCCCCACGAGGACTGGTCGGCGAAGCCGCCCAATTTGATATGTATAAAATTTTCGGTAAATGAAACACCTTCAAACTCTCGAACACGTTCTGCTCCATCTCCTTAACTTTGTACTACTGAATTCTTGAATTTTCTTATCACATTCGGATCAAATCCTGCTGTTTTTTTTAAAGAGGATCTGTCTTCAGTGGGCAGGGGTTCCGGTACCGGCGTCAATTCACGCAGGCACCTGCATGAATGGACGCCGGCACCGGCGTCAACTAACGCAGCTGCGCAAAGTATGACCGCGGCCTTACGTTACGAAAGCGGCGAAGCCGCCTTAGGGGGCCGCCGGAGGCGGCCTTACGAGGATTGGCCGGCGTTAGCCGGCCAACCCGACTGGTAGATGATAAAAGCATCTCTCGTTCTTGTGCTTTTCACCTCGTGATACAAACATCCTTATGAAACACTGTTTATAAAAGACAAAGGACAAAATTTTGGCGTTGATCAATCCCTTCCTTAGAATGCGACGCGCATTCTATTAGGTTGTCCCAAAAGTCTTGTAGGATTTTTTTCGACCACCATTTTTTATTATTTTTTCACCCAACAAACGAAAATTAGGCAACAACGTACTCACCATTGTTATCGATAAGACTCTGCCACCTCATAGGCGAATTGTTGATTCCCTCCCCCGAAACCCTGGCTTCTGGGAGTAGCTGAAGTCAGCGATCGCCTTTGCAAGCATGCCATAATCAACGAATTTTCTCTTGGCCAGGAAGGATTCAAGAGGCTGGGTAAGGTGATAATCAGAAGGGGCAATGTCTGGAGAGTATAGCCTGTAGGGCAGGACATCCCAGCCGAGCTCGCGTGGCTTGGCCTGGGTACTTTTCGTGGAATGGGAGGGGGCGTTGTCATGGGAGAGTGACCGCGGACCTTGATCGCGGACCTTTTTTGGAGCTTTTCTCGAACAGCGACGGCGAGCTGCTGGAGCTGGTGGTGCATACGGTAGCGGTGATTGTCTCGCCTTGTACCAGCTTTTCATGGAAAAGCATTCCTTCAGCGTCGCAGAAGTAGCATAGTACTGAGCGTGGTTTGTCTTCCATGTCAATCTCGCCGTTGCTGAAGCTGATGAACCAGCGGCGCATGGTTTCCTAGCTCACACATCCCTTGCCCAATGCAGCGCTGATGGAGTGGCAAGCTTTCGTCGTTTTGGTGCCGCAAGACCGCTCATAGTAGATGACACCGCGTGTTGAGTGGGTATCGACAACGGGCATTGTAGCTCTCTCTACAGGATCTGGTGGGTCAATATATATTTTCCTAGAAAGTTTAAAGAACGTTCTACCATATTCCTGAATGGCCTAGACCTGCCTCGAAGTAAACAAGAGTTACTGATTTTTTTTTGGAAAAATCCTACAAGACTTTTTTGACAACCTAATAGTTCCGCTCAGAACCGTGATGGCAGGTGAATGTGACTTCGCTCATACAATTACTTGCAGGGGCCAGCCGATGTACAATTCGGCGCTTTTATCTGCCAAGACGAGTCTATTACCAATCTACCTACCTCGTAGTGATGGAGCAAACGACTCACCTGCCGAATTAACTAGCCTGAACACTGTTTGTAATCGCCGAAAGAATATTTGTTAATTTAAAAAAGAAATCGTAAGAACAACACCTCAGTGTGTTCGAACTGTATGACGTAATCTTCCACGCAATCGATCAATTGCGCATCGTAGACTCCAGGTCGAAGCTGTTTGCCAATTTCCACACATGTTGCCTCTCTTCGAAGTTCATGTTGTTTCGACAACGAGAACATCTGTAATACGGCAAGTAATCAAAGACACCGGGAGGGAACGATTTCGGGACGATTTACAAACGTTACGCTTGGTAAAACCAACCGTAACGCTTGGAAATCGCTGGATTGCTTACATTCATACACGACATTGCAATTCTTCTCAAAAACTTCTTAAAAAGTCAAGTGTGAATTCAATGGGTTTTTATTATGGGCACCTTTTTATTCTTTCGCTCGTTTTAGCATTCATTGTTTCACTTGACTGCACCAGTAAGTTGCATACTTGTTCCAAATCATCATGAATGAATCAAATACACCCTGCGAGACCCTAATAACATCTCGCTTGTAGAGCAACTTGGAAAGGTGAGGCTACGTTCATACTTTGCACACCGACGAGGGCACTCTGGTGACGCGCACCGTTTGTACATTGCTCGACCTAACCATACTACAATCAGTGCGGTTAGGTCGAGCATTTTACAGTAGCATCAGCCTCCGTCGAGAATTCCTCGACAGGGGAGTCGTATTTCGTCCTGTGGGAAGGGAAGCGGGTCGTAGTTGTCTAGATAGGCAATCATCAACGGAATTTCTGAGGCAGAGGGTCCAAAGTGTAAAGAGGAGATGTGATAGAATTGACTAACCGGGTTGAAATCCAAAACTGAGACTCAATTCAATCTCCAGTTAAAAACTCGAAGGAACAGAAATCAGTACACACAAATAGGGAAGAAGAGGCACAAATTCTTCAAGGTAAATGCTTAAGACGATATTGTAGAGAGGAACGCATGGACAACGCAAAAGATAGACTTAGTGAAAGTCTAGGCTTACCCCTTGGTCCTCTTGGAATTGTGGACCGTGAACAAGGTGCCAAGCTTCTGCAACCAAACGCTCATAACTTATACCGTGGTGTGAGGTCGATATTTGATACCCTGTTCACAGTCTACAACTCCAAGACGACCAAGGGAGTAGTGTACCCTTTGACCTGATGGATGGTCCACATAAACCTCATTCGTGGCGCGATCCACAACGAAGCCGGCCAACGCCAGTAGCCCTTTCGTTGGCCCGCTGCGGAACCACGCACAGAGTTTGAAATTCACAGATTACCCGTGGGAAGCAGTATCTATCTACGGGTAATAGCGTGGATGAGCACTCAAGAAACAATGGGACGAGAGGGAGAAAATAGCTGATGGTAAACTGGTACTGATGGGCCACTGCGCGGATCGGATACGTGTGTGAATTACCAACAATGTGGATGAAATCCTCATGCGTGGCGCATCCCGCATCAAAGCCGGCTAACGCCAGTCGCCATCCCATCAGATCTTTGAGAGTAGAGGATGTGTACTAGATGCATTTCGAACCCAATGAATCACGTTCGAAAGATTAGTGGGAAGATTTCGCCACTTCGATGAAAAAAAATTCCTTGGCTGACTTTCCTCGGAATAAATTCTTTCATTCTGGAGATAAGGTATCGTTCAAGTAGTCAGTAGAAAGCGGCTACCTCGCAGACCACGAAACTGCACTCATGTGGTGAAGTTTGAAGGAAGTTACGACCATTTGAAGTGAACACCTCAAAAAATTTCGAGTTAGTCCTCGACTGGCTTTCCCCAATATAACTTCTTTTTTATCGAAGATGTAGTACAGTTCAAGTAATCACTGGAAAGCGGCGATCTCGTAGAGTCCGGACAACAAAATTGTGGTTGAGTTGATACGGTTGAGTTTGCACGAAGCCACGATCATTTGAAGTGAAACTCTTCGAAATTTCAAAATTTCTTTCGACTGGATTCTTATAGAGAACTACGCAACCATCAGAGGAACCAAGATGCTAGTGTAGATTGGTCTGAGGAAGTGACTAAGAAAATAGTTTACTGTACCTCCAAAGATTAAGTCACAGTGAAGTTTTAAATATTCAAAAAATGTCCAAATTCAGTATGGAGAAGATACCGCGCCCCATCTGATCATCTGTGGATAGAAAAGTTAGAAACTGCATAGGAGCCATGTAATGCTCTCCACTGCGATCGCCGCGTCGCTACCGCAATAGCGACGAGGCGATCGCAGTGGAGAGCACTACATGGCTCCTATGCAGTTTCTCACTTTTCTATCCTGGTTTCTTTATTCCTTCATCCCTGCCGCATAACTTGCATGACTTTCAAGCCTTCCCCTTGTCACCAGAGAATGGGCACATCATCCGTGGTCTGCGAGGCTTTCGTTTCGGAATATAAGTATTAATTTCGTTGTTCTTATTTCTCTTGGACGCTTTTGTTTTGAAAAATATACTCAGTGAGTATTATTAGGTTCCTATTTCTCTCAATTTGTCAGGAATTTGGCCTCATTATTTTTTAAGGACCGTAGGCTCTTAATTTCCTTGGTGTATCGCACTGGCCGGGTAGACCACAGGAATAGCGGAACCTGAAGAAGTGGGGGGATGACGTATTTTCGAAAATTCTCGTCGACGCCACGCTTGACCCTGACTAGTACCGCTCCTATTTTTGCAAAATCAACGGACTGTGGAGGAAAATCTGCCGCAATCCTTTTTTGCCATAACTTTAGTAGAAGGGATTCAATTGCTTCAAAAATTATACCAATAGATAGAGCTTCTTATGACGAAACTGACTGAATGCATATGGAACATTTAACATTCTCGGCCGGAACACCTTTATTTCCAAGGAATATCGAAAATTGACTCTCCTGGGAGCGAGAAAGTCTGCGGGTATAACGGCATCTTAAACTCTCCAGTTTAGCCGGAAGTCTCAGTTAAACATTTTAAACCAGCAACTGTCATTCGATTTCGTAACCATTATGATCAAATTCATGGATGATTTTGCTCATCAATTTGATTATTAATTTCAACTAAAACCCGTTATTCCACTCCCTTGCTTTTCTTGGAGTTGAACGCTGCTATAGGGCGCATTTTTCTAAAAAAAAAAAACAAGCCATCACGAATCATCTAGTAAGGTTCTTATTCTACGATGGAGAAACGTTCCGAAAGGTTACCATGGATCGGATGCTATCTGATACATTCTTTGAAACGCTATCCATTTCAACGGTCTTTTTTCCATAAGTGCTGGAGTATGCACAAAAACGACCTGACCTTGGAAAGAAGCCGTAAACATACCAAATAAATTGAAGATCTTTCTCTACAGCTCTATGAAAAGCAGATTCGTTTCGTTGGTCCAAGAGAAATTATGTGTGGTTTCAAAGAGCTCGAACCGTAAATTTGAAATTTGCTGAGACACGTCATTGGAAGATAGATGTTAAAACACTTGATTATAACCTATTACAAACTTCGCGTTGTCTCGATGAAGAATAGGTTAACCTCCAGTTCTGTTTTCTTGTCACTCAATTAACGGTCTTCACCGCTGACTCCTCACTATCGATCTCTGTTGGCCAATTGCTTAGACTCTACTCATGTCCCCTTTGAGATACGTGACAACTAGGCCGCCACGTTCAGATGGTCAGTGGACCACGTGGACGGAGTTCTGCACAGTTTGACTTGGGTGTGAGACCCATGTTACACGTACCTGTTAACTTTTTGTACCTATTACACTGCTGAGTGAACCTCAGGTCCCTTTATTAAAGCCTATGAGCACCATTATTGATAATGAGCCAGCCATATCAACGTAGAAGTGCACACTGCACCGACAAAGCCGTTCATGTGAATGTGTTCATTATTTGCAATTGAATAGCACGGCAATGGATCCGAACCCTCTGATTATCTAGGTTACGCCTATGAAGTGAAACTACTGAAACTGCGCTATTCCATGAAATGATAGCGAGAGCCACATGACTGTAATGATTGGGTTTTGCTTGTCAAGTGATTGTGCGATGTATCGCTTTGCATGACTAACAGATCATTGAACGTGTATCTATAGCGCTTAACATGTATTGGGCCGAAGGATAAGTTCCCGCGGCTTTTTGCTCCCTGTTTTTCACATTGTTCCCTTCACCTTTCGACAAAGCTTATATATGATTTCAATAGAGCTTCTTTTGCTCTACAAAGTGCTACTATCCGTTTTTCGCTTCCTTTGATTGCCTAGTATTTATGAGGTTTGGAAATGAAGTAAGCTGAAGGCAAAAAATTGGCATTCTCGACACTTCATCTTCCTCGCCTGCCACCAGGATCAAAAAATGTAAATGAATGTGTTTTTGATAGAGCCTCTTCAGCTCTACAGAACGGTACTACTCGCTATAGAAATCGCTCAACTTTTTGCTGTTTCAAGACTCACAAATGCAGTACACCGTAAAAGTGTGCTTTTTCGTTATTTTCTCTTCCTCGCCCACCATCGAGATTGGAACAATATGCATATCATTCGATAGAGCTCTTTTTGCTCTACGAGATCATACCACTCATCCTTTGTATCCTTTCATATTTTAGCATGTACGAAAGGTTTCCACCTTTTTTGAATTCAAAATTGCATGATCAATGAAATGTTTTGGCACAAGGTTTCGCACAATTCGATAGGAAATTTTTCATTCTACAGAAAGTGCTTACGGTTTTTCAATCGAATTGACTTTTGCCATTTTTTAGGTCATTTAAAAGTCGACGAAATCGCGCATTTTCGACACCATGTGTCACCATGTGTCGAAAATGCTCGATTTCGTCGACATTTAAATGATTTTAAAAATGGCAAAATTGATTCGAACAAAAAACGTAAACAATATCTTGTGGAGCGAAAAAAGCTCTATCGAACGTCCGAAACATTGTGCCGTAACATCATATTTCATTACGGAATTTCGAATTGAAAAAAGGTAGAAACTTATTCCTACACGCTAAAATATGAAAGGATTTAAAAGATGGGTGGTATCAACCCCCACCCCGGATCGAAGAATTGCGCGGGAGAAGCGAATAATGATCACAGCGTTATGCTTTTATCGGGTTCCTCTACTGATCATCGCTTCTAGCCGCAAATGTTCGTTTTGAAACGATCAGTTCTTCCCATATTTTTCTTTTTCCGGACCCTCTACCGGTTCCTTTGAGCGCTGCCTGTAAATCTATTTATAAAATGTGCCGAGACTCGTAAAGACAAAACAAGGGACGGTGTTCGGGAAGAAAAATATAGTTATTATCAATCGAAAGAAGCCAAAGCGACGGTGGGTGGCGCAATTCGTGGTAATTTAGCTACTTGAGAAGGCTCAATGCTGGCGTGCAAACACATCGCCATTCCAGCTCCTTTCACAACGCGTCATGTCGCTGCGCATGACCACTCCACATCGCATAAGCATACGGGTCCGAATGGTTTGTCGGTGATGGACTAGCAAGAAAACATGTCTACCACATATACTAAAGGGAAGAATAGGAAAGATGGGTAGAGAGAAGAAATTGAAGTCCAGATACAGAGGTTCAGGTAGACATAGAAGAACACGTTAATTATCTCGCAGCTGATGCCAGTATCTATTAGGATGTTCGGGAAGAAACGCGCGTTTAATTTGTCCATTTATTTCTCACATACTATGGAAGATTTTGTAAAACAGTTTTGTCTATTAAAAAGAGATTTTTATTGTGCATCTTTTGAAATATTTTTGCCTATGTCTACTTTGTTTTTTTTTTCAAAGAAAAAATTCGAAAAGGATTTTTTTCTTTGAAATTTTGGAAAAAAAAATTCAAAAAAAAGCAAGATTCAATGCGATAGGCGATAAATATTCGTCGCAGTGCGTAATAATGTTTGCGGATGAGTTTGGCTCTATAAAGTGTCGAGCAAGTTTTTAGCGTTTCAAAAACGGTAATGAAAGCTTGGAGGACGAAGGACATGGAAGTCGGTATCAAGTCGTTGAAACCTTTCTTTCTTTGAAAAATCAGAGCAGACATAGACAAAGATATATGAAAAGATGCCCAAGAAAATCTCTTTCTAATAAATGAAACTGTTTTGAAGAATCTCCTGTGGTAGGAGAGAAAAATGGACAAATTCAACGCGCATTTCTTTCCGAACAACCTAATAATTCATGGATGAGATACTACACATTTATGGCATTGCTCCAAGGAAATCAAACGATCAAAGAAAATGAAAGGAAAACTGACTTCTGCTGAGCTACCACCTTCTTGACAACTGTATACACCAAGCGTCACTGGTCCCTGAACCGAAACGTTTATTGAAAATGATCTAGCAAACACGCTTATTCTCAAAGACCTTATTCTCAAGTCGCTGAAGGGTGTCCAAGCAGAGTCTGCGTTCCGTTCGGACATGCCCATATGCGTAGACATTTTCATCCGGTATGAATTTTTCAGGGATTACATTGTCTAAGTACCATTTGAAAGATTTGCACTGAAGACGCTCTCGTAATAGCTTCCTTTCCGTGAGGTCACCCACATCGAAATCCTGAAAAGGTAATTTTCATAAGAAAAGGTCAGTAGAAGCAATTGAACATCAAAGGATTCAGCCAGCGAAGTGAATGCAAGAAGCCAAACAACTACGCCCACACTCCACCTTCATTATCATAGAGTGGTAGCTAGGGAACAAAAAAAAACCTATTTCCTTACAGATTTATTAGTCACGAGACAAAGAGTGTATGCCAGCTAACTGTGCGAACTGTGATAAATTAAAGACAACAGAAGGGGTAATTTTGGCTTACGGTAGGACAGACGTAGAGTGGACAAGTTTAAGTGGCCGCCATTGCACAAACTCGCCAGTTTGACGCCTTCGCATGGTGCCAAAGAAGATGTTTCTATTATAAATTTGTTTTTTCCTTTACTTTTTACTTTGTTCTTTCTTATATTGTTTCTAGATGTACTTACATGAATGCTAATGTAGTTGGGAATGGCTACTCCACTGCGCTGGGAGTCAGGTGCTACAACTAACGTTGGCCCACGGCCCGTCTCCTACAGCGGAATGGATGCGCTGATGCGAATGGGATGCGAATACACACCGCAGCGTCGCGCTTTTGAGTCCGGGTTTTTTCGCCTATTATCGCTTCTGACCTTGAGTGTTCATTACAAAATGCTCAATTCTTTGCATCTTCCTCTTGTTTCGGACCCCCTTCCGGTTCCTTTAGAGCAATATGTGTATTAAAAAAAGATATCCGAATGTCCAGATACACACTTGCTAGAAATACCCATTTGAAATTAAAATCAGATCGCGCTCGGCCCAAAGGCGGAGCTATACGGTTTATCGGAGGACGAAGATAGGACAGTGAAAAGAGCTGCTGTAAAACAGTTTGCGACCTACTTTAAGAGTCATTCGATGTATGTAAAACAATCTCTTATAGTCATCCATCCATACTTCGGCTAGTCGTTTCGAATTCGTGCCATGCACATCCTTATTACCATTTCTACCTGCAAAACATGCATTGCCTTCAAAGGATCTCTAGATCCTAGACCTCCAGGGTCTTCGGCAATCTATCTTTCTAGATAGAGATCTCTAGAGGGATAGATTGCCGCACAACAGCGCACAGGACTATACGTAACAATGATCATCCCTATTGTATCTGCAACAAAAAGAGAGCAAGTGTGCTGAAAAGTCATGCCGCCAATAAGGTCTTACGACAGGTTAGCGCTCTTCCCATACAAACCTGTCATGTCATAAGGATGTCCCGATCGGAAAATATGACCAACGTGTGAGCACGGAATCAGTTCAATCGAGCCCCCGCACATCCAAACCTGAAAATTCTTTTGAAATCCAGTTTTTTCGCAGCCTCTAATAAACTCGAAAGTTGCTGTATAATGACGTACCCGGAACGAGATCTCCAGATTTTCGCCTCCCCAAATATCCATTTCCTCGTCATAAGCACCAACCTCAAAGAAAAATTTGCGATCAGCAGCAAACAATCCTCCAGCCATAGTGGGTGACCTGACACATAGAATATTCGAGATGAGTTAAAATACACGGTCAATTGGAAAAAGTTACCGAATGTAATCAGTTTGCGGATGCTTTCTTCGTTCTATTTCTCTCTTAGGTAGCGAAGATATACTATAATGAAGAGACCACCAAAAAGTTCCAATTCCTTGGAGAAAAACTCAGTTTAGTGAAGTTTCAGATAATCAGTGGATTCCTATAAAGTTGTACCTCCGTGCGAACCACCTAGATAGGCGAGATTTGTATCGGAAATCGAGTCGATGATGGGGCACACAACAGCCGTACGCTGCTCCTGAATACGCGCCAGCAGTGGCTCGATCCTGAATCGAACAAAGATTCCATTTTTGTGTTCAACCTGCGGTACTGCTCACTTGCGAGGCATGATAAGGCATAAAGACTCATGTTACTGCGGAAAAGCTCCCAATTGCGCATCTCATGAACTGTTAAAGACAAGAGCGATAACTTGGTCGCATGTTGAAAACGAAAGCAGAGTTGCCAACTAATGAGCCACAGATGAAAAAATGGAATGATCGAAAGTCTTCGAAGAGATCGCATTGTCCGTGCTGACCCTTGCAAAAAAACTTGCAGCGCGCCGCATCACCGAGTATCTACGAAGCTACGCAGACCTGTGATACGCAGCAAAGCGACCGCTTGTGGGGGGAGCCTGCACGCACAGTCAGTTGCACAGCTTCGGCAGCCATCAGACATTGCGATTCTGCGATTTCAAACGTGTGTCAGGTCTACAATCTTGAGATTTTGCGAAGCCGCAAATTCGCGCACAGAGCCTCGATACCGCAAAATTGCAGAGTCGCAAAATCGAGAAGTTTAACGGTGGGCTAGAGCGTATACTTACCAGGGAAGTGTTTCAAATTCCAAGGAACTTCTAACTGGGACTCAGATGGATCGATAGAATTCCGACTACTGCTTATAACTGTGGAAACCAAAATTGCTGAATGCCATTCTGAAGCGTATTAGCTGTCAAAGTTTGCTTGTGATGACTGAGTATGTAGCCTTATGTCAGGACTTCGCACCACGACGAGCGGCGTGCGTTGCCGCGCTGTTAGAGTTCAGACTTGGAGCGATTATACGGTAACGCTGGGAGCGCTATACACATTTAACTTGTAATCGCTTTGGACCCAACCACATGGCGCCCTTGGCTTAACTGCATCGCTTCGCTTGCGACATGCCGCCACATCCTGTCATTTGGAGTACACATCCGTGATGTCTCATTGGCGGGACACTTTGTTATCAGCGCGGTTGGCGCTGTACCATTAACGCCCACCGTGGCCTAGAAGTAGTGTCCCCGATCTGCAGACGGGTAGCCGTGGTCTTACTCGCCGCCGGTACGATTTCTTTTGTATTTCATGTTTTAACGTCAGTAAGTGCTTCTCTTTCACTTCTGAACGATTACTGGGTCCTGTTTGCACCCTTCATTTGCACTGCCACTCCTTCACCTGCTCTGAAACTGGTCCCACACTTGACCCCACGTTTTCATGTGCACCTCTAACTAGTTGCGATAACTGCTTACGCTTTAGCCGATCGACTGTCTTGTCGATGACTGTTGAGAAGCAGCACACATTCGGTGAGCACTCTGTTAGCAACATTTTTGTGTGAGTGTGAATAGTGTGAACAAATGTAGTAAAAATGAAAGTCGAGGTGCTTAGTAATCCGATGGGAAGAAAAAATGAATGAAATGGCCGAAGACCCGAGAAATAGTGCCTTCTTCCCGCTGTTGATTGTCGACGCGGACGACTTTTCCGTCAAGGAAAGAGTAGTCCGAACGAGATGCCCACAGGCATATTACCAAGTAAACACAAGGGAATGTTTGAAAATACAACAGCATCTACTTTCCGGAGTGAACATCAAGCTGAAACTGCGAAAGCGCGCCGAAATATCATCGATCCTGCCGCATATCCTTGGCCGCTCTCATCGTAGCCAACCGGGATCACGTCGTCTGGAGCGTGGTCTGTCATCCAAACATGTCAGCTGTTGACCGTTACGCCGTCACTACAGCTCGGGGGTGCGTTTTCCGACGGGGATTTCGTCATAAGTGAGCTTCGCAGGTCCATAGTTTCCATGTGAGTGTCTTCTTTTAGGGACTTCCCATTTCATAATACCCCTAATACTGCCTTTAAAGGCACCATTAGGGGTAAGGGAAAATTAAGATCTGGGAGTACATGTTCTCTGAAAACGAATCTTCTACTTCATGGGAGGTCATATATGGCGAAAATCGCATTAAAAGAACGCGGCTTGGGGTCTTATGGTGACCCCGCAGCTCGGCATGCCGTTATGCGGTTATGCGACCGGGGGAGTCGCCGTGGAGGGGCGGGACAAAGATCGTGGCCGGCTGGTTCAGACTCTGGCCTGTCTTCAGTCCACTCCGGCTAGTGACGCAGAGGACGAGAGAGAGAACGGGGGTTTTCGGGCTCCTATTGCTCGGTTTTTCCGCAGTTTTATGTCGTTCTTTCTCTACTAATACATTGCTGAGCACCTCTACTTTGGTAATCCCCCGATTTGCCAAATATACCCCTCGCGGTGTCTTTAAAGACACCGTAAGGGAGTAGTTTTGGCTTACGGTAGAACAGACGTAGTGTGGACGAGTTCAAGTGACCGCCATTGCACAAACTCGCCAATTTGACGCCTTGGCACGGTGCCAAGAGAAGATGTTTCCATTATAAAGTTGTTCATTCCTTTTACCTTCTCCTTTGTTCTTTCTTATATTGTTTCTAGATGTACTTACATGAATGTTAATGTAGTTGGGAATGGCCACTCCACTGCGCTGGGAGTCAGGTGCTACAACTAAAGTTGGCCCACGGCCGTCTCCTACAGCGGACAACTCGGAACGCCAGTGCGATGATGCGAATGAGGCGCGAATACACACCGCAGCGATGCACTTTTGAGTTCGGTGAGTTTTTCACCGAATATCGCTTCTAACCTTCGGCGTTCGTTACGAAATGCTCATTTCTTTGTATGTTTCTCTTGTTTCGGACCCCCTTCCGGTTCCTATAAGCACTAAACGTTCGGCGACTGAACGTACTTCGTCATCCAGTAAAAATAAACAGAAACCCTACGACTGTGAACTACGTGAAATCCCAAATAGTGACAGGCCTTTGTAGGAAAACCTGTTGAGCAACCGTTCAGTACTGCGCTTATCCCAGTGGGAGGTCATACGATATGGACTTCTTCGATATCGGTTGATTATTAGCATCGTATTATTCGCGCACACCATGCGATAGCTCAACTAGTTGCAATTCATTTCGGGAGTGGTTTGGGAACCAGGAGAAAGGGGCAAATCTGATCACAAGGAATGGCCTCCGTCGATGTAGGCGCAGCCAAAATCAAAAAAAGCGCAACACTATGTGAGATAGTATTTAGGCAAGGGAAATTCAATAATATATTAGAGGGAGGGAACGACTATTGAACTACCCCTACAGGTGAACCGAGTATGTAGCCTTATGTCAACTGCACAGAGCAAAGGCCATAAATTATAAGTATCGATTGTCATCTATCGAGGTTGCGGTATTTTGTGTAGAGGGCCGTAATTGGGGGATAGGCTGATAGACCACTCCAACGAGTGGGTAAGCCTACGGAAGTGAAAATTCGATAGCTTCACGTGCTAAACATGTTCAGGTGATTTTTTGATGAGATGGAATTTTTAATTCATTATATATATGAGCTTTCTAGAGCAAGCACAAGGAGTTCAAGAAAATACAAAACCAGCGGGGCCACAGTGATCCGATGAGAGATACTTGGAGAGCAGATTCGAGATCAGCGTCGGAAAACACGCCTAAACACCTCATCACAAACCATGACTACTTCCTTGGTAGACACAGAGTATTATCATGTCTCTTGCGCCAAACTGTTAGTCATCTTACTACAACAACAGTCAGTACTACAGAATAGGACTCACCAACCGGAATTTGCTTCACAGTGAGAATCGAGGAATACAAGTACGTCACCAGTTGCCGCTTTCGCTCCCATTATTTTGGCTCTAATTAAACCGAGCCTTTCGCTGGAGCGAATAAGAGTTACAAGCGAGCCGAATCGCTTCAAATGTTCATCAAGGGGTTGGCCGAGTTCAGCTGAAACAGACTAATCGTGTTGTTGAACATGCAACTAATTCTGTGCTCAAAATGTATGAGTAGGATTCAAAGAAAAAAGATTAGCAGACGTATAGACGGATATCAGTTCATCACAGACTTTCTCGCGGTTAACACGAGCCCTCCAGAATCTCTCGAAGTTTGATCAAAATGAGTACTACCCCACTGAGTGAATGAACTAACCACAGAGTTTGACTTGCTCTAAACCCGCCTGTCCATGACTCTCAGAGGATCTAGCTACTGTAGCCGGCAAGTGAAAGAAGACCTGCGGTATGAACCTTAAAAAAACAGTCATACCTCGGTTACTTTTGTCATCAATTAGAATTATTTCTTTCAGCAAATGCGCTGGAGTCCGATTGACTACGGAATGCACGGTGCGAAGAAGTGCTGAATAGAAGATAATCCGAACTGCTAGGTGAAATCGCTCGGTGGTTTCTCACTGGGCAGCAGGGAAGAGTGCCACAAAATACAGCATCGAAAAATTCCAAGTACAAAAAAGCCCTTACAAGAGAAAAATTCATTTGTAAACACGATGATAACTGACGCTATGGGAAGATTCCTTGGGTAAGAAAGAGCGAGACATTCGCGTGACCGCGAATCCGGTATACTTCGATCTAACGAGATTTTATCACTGGAAATCAAACGAATTGAAGGGAAAACCTCGTACTCTCGTTGAAAGAGGACTACGAACCTAGCTATCACATTCATGAAGAAGGTCTTCATTTGCTGCTCCCCAATCATTTTTTCTTCACCTTCTAAGATTACAGGATCACCATTCTCACCCGGCCCTTCCCGTCTTTTGGAATAATCAGGAATCTGAACGATTGAAGGTAATTAGCAATTCATACAACTCAACTAGCTATAGATATTTAACGAAGCCATTTTCTTTTTCACGTCCCCAGTTCGTGTTCAGGCTAAGTACAAGGTGACTGTTGATCCGGGTCATCGAAAGCACATCCCGCGCTCGCTGGAAAAAGGGGCTTCATTTGATTCTCACAAGTAGTTGGGAGCCGGGAGGCGCCTTCGCTACGCCTGCATGCCTGCTAGAGGACGGAGAAGACACGTCCTTGAGCTTGACTACCAATAACGATCGACTGCTGCCCTCTTTTCACTGAGTGTGGGACGTGCCTTTGACAGTTTCTGTGAATGCGGAAAATGAACCAAAGAAGCACCTCTATTCATGATGGCTTTTCTAAGAAGTTTGCACCTTTCCGAAGCACGAGACACAAAATCACATAATCCAAATCACATAATGGCGGTGTAGCAGGCATAGCGATGTTCTTAAGGCAATAAACACGCCCGAGTGGGCCCTACTGACTATTATGGGTGACCGCGCTGGAAATAATTGTAACGAATTTAAGAAAAGTATAATACTACCAACTTTGAAAAGATTGGGCTCGATGTTCTGCCTCTCAGTAAAATCAGGTGATAAATTCACAAAAAAAAGCAAATGCTACCGGAATAGATCACAGACGGCACAACTTTATCATGTTTTTTACATATTGGGATTAAGAACTCACTCGTCGCATGATGGATGTTAAGGGTTTTAACGTTGAAGGTCTCATTTCTAAGATGTTCGAAAATTTTATTTGAAGCCTTGTGTTAGTGTGACTCGGCCTTCCTTATTTTCTATTAGATTAAAAATGAAATGAGTACCTCAAATTAAGAAGGTTCAAAAGGTTTGGTTTATAAAAATAGTAAATCAAGTACGATTGCAGTGACATATATGACATACCGTATGAGTTCTCACGTATTCGGTTCTCCTGTATATCTTTGCACCCTCGCGACTCCATGTGATGAATAAAAAAACCCCAGCTGCGAAAAGGATCCAATTCACCAAGCGGGATCTCTGCCGTGGGGTCAGTAGAGATCGCATTGCTCTCTCCACCAAGAAAACCCAAGAATCCTCCAAATCTGAAGTCACTCAAAACTCTGTAAAACTTCAAGCAGCTGAAGCCAAAAGCATGAGGCATTCTTCAAAAATAGAAGGGAATGTACCACACAAACGTGAGAAAGACGTTTCTATTGCACACAAACAATTTATTCCAAAATTCATAATGAAACAGCCCAAATCATCATCTATCGCTTCTTGTCTCCAAGATCTTCTATCATCTCTTCTTGTACCTGAACAAGTCCTCAATTACCATAGGCTAGTAGCAACAATTACTGTGCGGAGTGAAGGTCACACCTGAGGCCACTTGGCCGGAATCATGTCGAACAAATCGTCTTTGACGTCACCTTGTATGACGATTTCATCAGCACCCGTCACTGAACTACCACACGCAAACTTCTGCGCAAACAGCTTTGACGCCTGCTTGAGATCGATCTCTGAAATGAATTCCACTAGAGTGACAAACTTGCTGTACCACACGAGCAATTCTGGTGTGAATTATATATCTAACAGTCGACCAGCGACCGCAAAGTGTGCAGAGGAGACAGAAAAACAGGAGATACACTTGAGAGTATACAGAACAGTGAAAATCCTCCTCGCCTGTCCCACCCGTCGCTGTGATTGCAAAGTATGACTGCGGCGTAAAAATGGGATTCTTCTTACCGAACGTTGCAAGCCCTCGTATAACTGTGACGCTTTTCTTTCCTCGTGGTTCACGTTGCAACGTCACTTTGGTACCACCTGCAGCCACCTTCTTTTTTACAGTCTGGAGAAGTTCTCAAATTAGTGTGAGACATAATTAGCCTTGGAACATAATGAACCAGGCCTTACCTTCACAGTTCCTTTCCCTCCTCTCTTCTGATGCCTCTTTTCTTCAAGGTTTTCATCGCTGATCTCGAGTCCTTCGAGAGCTTCTGGAGCGTTCTCTTCACTCCACTTTCGGCACTTATCAGTCATTCCAGAATATTCGCAATATTCGACGGGCATTGAGCATTCTTAACCATGACAGTTGCTCGCTGATTCCGAACATAAACTACTGGTATATCAGGGGGTGCCAGAAAATAGTGATTTTGCTCACGGCTCACATCCGGCAAGTATACAAAACACAGGGAAACGAAAAATAAAAGTATTAGGGTAGAATATTCCCGAAATGTTCCTTTAAAAACAGGAGCAAGCCGAGTCTCACCACTTCCACCTTCCTCAGAATAGGGAGCCTTCAGTCGGCGCAGTCGGGTCTCAGAGCACCTGTGCTATCATGGTCTGCTTGAAACAGTGGAGCCAGATTCCGTGGTAGGTTTTTTGTGGGAAGATTCCTAAGGATTGACCATTCGGTTCATGGAAGTCACAGAGTCCTTGCTGCTCGGACAACGCTGCTATGATCCGAAGTGCCATTTTTCTGACATCAAACCCCCTGGAGAGCGTTTTCAGTGGTAATGGCACGTTTTGCTCCCTGGAAACGAAGTATGTTCGGAGCCTGGAAAAAACGGAATACTTAAGAGCACCACCCACAGTGAACGGACCTTAGCAAGGTCGGAACGACGGAATCTCGGATTTTGCCGTGTTGAAGGGACACATCATGTCCACTTGGAATAAGCTCTTGATTGCAGAAGGTTCTCACAGAGTTCAGTGATAGTATGAGGTGTGTTCTTGAATTCGAAAATGGAAATACCTCGTCAGAATTTGCTGAAGTTCGACTAATGTGGGGTTGGAAGTGGAGGAAAAAATTACTTTTCCTGACACCCTTCAATAGGTGTGGCAAAAGCTCCGACCGCTGACGAAGGCATACCATTGCAACCAGAAGAAGGTGAACATGAATTTTCCCTTGAAAATCGATGACGTAGGGACCTCTCACATGTCCCCAAAACTTCAGAGGAGCGCCTCTGATCCATACACAGAGACGAACAAGGTGAGATAGTGCGCATGTCATGGAACGCAGATGCCCTCTATGAAAATGGTCGAGAACAACCTCCAGAGCAAACATCAGAGAATCGAATAATCGTGAGGAGTAGAGCAGGCTTCGCCCTCCAAGACACTCCACTAAGAATGTCGAGCAAATGAAGATTTATGCTGTTTCGTAGCCAAACATCGTGATGAAGTCGTGGAGGCCGTTGTGAGCCCAATGTTGCAGCAACCACATTTTGGGGGGCCAAGGAAGCGTGACGGCGAGGAAATATTCAAAAATACGACCCCACCCTCGAAAAATGCATTTGGTCATAGGCTCTGCCTATGGTCAAAAAAAAACTGAGGCCAAACTTCGACAAAATCACAGAAATAAGAACCTAACAAAACTCAGTACTTATATGTCAAAACAGAACCGTCTAATATAAGAGCCTAACAAATGCAATACTCATATTCCGAAACAAAAGCGTCGTCGACCATTGGTAAAGGATGCAAAAAATAACAATAGAAAAGAGTGGCCATGTTACGACCCCTCCCCTCCCAGCGTACCAAATACGATCCCCTGCCGAGAATTCCTAGACGGAGGCTCAACCCTGATCGAGACTGTTTATTGCTGGAATTCAATTGAAGTGGGTCCAAATTGAGGTGATATCTCGAGATTTGCCTGTTTCCAGATGAAATCGTGAGTTACACAGTTCTGTTGATTGGTTTTGACTCGAATATCGTCGGATTGTGGAATTTGGGTACTGCGCCCACACTCTTGCTGCACACCCCTTCCCCTGTAACCCCTTCTCGAGCGTTAAGCTACTCGACTGTTCCGCTTCCAGCATCTTGAAGCGCGAAGCCTGCGTTACTCTTCCGAACTCATTCTCTTTTTTATGACCACTCCTTCGAGAGCATGGGACCATTTCTGGAGTCATATACCTGCAACTCACGGCAAGCGCTTTCCTCTGATCTCTTCGTCATTGAACCCAAGCAGCAGGCGATCGCTTCGGATTCTGCGGCATGTGACAAATTATTTGGGAGTTTGTTGATCGTGTATACCAGTGAGACTTATGTTGACAACTTTCTCCTTCCAGCATGGTAAAGCTTCAGGCGGAATAATTTCGCATCTCGTATAACTGAAGTTTCCTTGAACTCATGCGAAGAGGGGCACTTTACCACATGATCACCCATGAGTAGTCAACTTCATCCACTTGCTTCTCCACTCTTGCATCCAATCAACTATCTTATTACTAATATCTGCAGTTTCTACGTTTCGCCATTCCCATTTAAGCAACGATTCCCTCTTAAAATTATTTTTTACAAAGTGTACAACACATCTAGCGCAGTAGCACTCCTCACGTCGTTCATTCCCATAAGTATTTGGAATTCTCATATATTAGGCTGTACCAAAAGTCTTGTATGATTTTCCCAAAAACATCGATACTTCTTTTTTACTTCGTGACAGATCTAGGCGTTTTGCAAATATGAAAGAACTTTCTCTAGGCTTTCTAAAAAAGTGATACTGGCCCGCCAGATTAGTGGAGAAAGCTACGATGCCCGTAGTCGATGGCCACCAAACACGCGGTGTCATCTGCTAAGAATGGTCTTGCGGCACCGGAGCGACAGAGGTTTGCTACTCCATCAACGCTGCGATGGGCAAGGGATGTGCGAGCTCAGAAACTGTGCGTCGCTGGTTCATCAGCTTCACAACGGCGAGATTGACATGGAAGACAAACCACGCTCAAGACTGTGCTTCTTCTGGGAATGCTTTTCCACGATGTGCTGGTACAACACGAGACAGCAACCGCTGCCGTATACACCATACGACGCCAGCTCCAATTTATCGTTCGCGAAGAGTACCCAGGGCAAGCTACAAGAGCTCGACTGTGCCCTGCCTCTACCGCCATAATCTCCAGACATTGCCCCTCCTGACTATCACCACTCCCATCCTCTGAAATCCTTCCTGGATAAGAGAAGATTCGTTGACTATGACTTGCTTGCAAGATGATCCCTAACTTCATCGACTCTCAGAACCCAGAGTTCTGGAAGGAGGGAATCAACGATCTACGGAATCAACGATTTACCTATGTGGTGGCAGAAAGTTGTCAATAAACAATGGAGAATACGTTGTTGCGAATTTATCGTTTGTTGGAAGAAAAATAATAGAAGTAGATGGTCGAAAAAAATGCCATAGGACTTTTGGTACAACCTAACACTTCAGTATTATTCAGAATGCTCTGAAAGAGTAACCCAAATAACTTCAGCGTTGCGAACAACCGCAATAACTGGGGTCCACAGCAGCGAAATAATCTGGGTTCTTGAGACTTTGTGTAAGAAAGGGGGAGCTGTGAACATCTATCATCAAGCCATGGTGCTATGCTCCCAGACAGTCTGACCTTATACGTGTCTGTAGCATAAAAATAACTATGTAAAACCGTAACTGTAAATATTCCACCTCTAAAAATAAGGACTCACCTCCACAATATATGACTGTCAATGGGTAGGAGACATCAGGAAGGGGCCCTGGACCACACGGAATCGCAGCTACTATATCTCCGGATTCACTCATTCTGAATAGAACAATAAATGTAATCGTCAAGAAGCAGTTGTAGAATAAAACTTCGACAGTCAAGCGATTAACACACCACATCAACAGAAATTAATTTGAATTTATTTTATACTACCTCAATATAATGTTCGAATGTATTTCCAAAAGACAGATAAGGCAGTTACACAGACATAATTATTCAAGAATACTCATAAGCGAAACATTCTATCACAGACAACAATAGTGACTCGATGTGGACCCATTTTAAAGAAACGTGTACGTAAAAGGTGAGTCTATTGCACTAAAGCTTGAGCATATGGCAAAAAACAAACAAAGAATGTAAGCCTGCAACTGCAATGAAAAACAAACAAGGAATGTAAAAAAAAAAACACCGCTTGAGGAATAACAAGGAGCAAAAAAGATGCTCACTATATAACACCAGCTTCAATCGCCCCGATTCGGAGCAACGAAGAACCATCTTTGGTGAGGGCTAGCGCTATTACACTTCTCTACTATCACATTATCACTGGCCTGCAATCCTGCTGTCGATAAACACCAACCTCGACTCGTTAGTAAAGAATTCTAAACCAACAGCTCTCATGATGGTAACAAGGGGTTGTTCAATTCAAACTTGCCTCGTACTTCCAAATGGCACTATCTTTAGAGCAAGGGACCATCCTGACCCTACCGTCCTTTGAATTTTCCATGACCATCACTTCAGCGCAATTGGTTTCTCGGCGCAAGTGACCCGCTTTCGAAAGCGACATCAACTAAAAAAATTAAAAAGGATCAAAAAAAGAAGCACAATGCTACAACTGTCGATGAGACGTTATTGAACTTCGTTGACCTTTGCCCTTATTTGCACCTGTTACGTACATTTTTGTTATGAGCATCTGTAATAGATATGTATAGATTATCTTTGTCCAGGTTGCTCGATTTTTTGCAGAAAAAAAATTCAAAAACTACTACTTACCCCCTCGGCACCCCTAATTTCCCGAAGTTGGGCCAAAAACTCGATTTGGCTGAAAATTTGCACAGAGGGGTGATTCGAGCCCCTGAGCACGGATATCATAGTCGTTTTACGCAATAACGCCAAATTCCTCACAATCGCAGAATAACAAGGTAAAAAAGATGGGCACAATGTTCAAATGTCCAGAAAAGAACCAATCTTCCCATATTACTCATCTGGGTGGGGCGAGGGATGCTTCAATGAAGCGTGAAAGCGTTTTGCACACGTTCAGCAAACACTCAAGGCAAAAGCAAAACTAGCACCTGCATAAAGATTCGAACTCTCATACCCCAAATTATAGCCCGACACCCTACCAGCTGCTCCATCCGGGCTCTGACAGCGTACTTTCTCGAGTCATATTGACCAGCACAACCGCTTGCGCCATATCTTTCACGCGTCCGTGACATCCTTCCCAGAGTCGTGTAGCAGATTTGGAGGGCAGATCTGAGATCCCCGTTTGAAACTGCATAGGAAGATATACGACTCATCTTGAATGGCCACGGTGACCCAGGAGCCTTTCCTTGTCAGTCACCTTCTACTATATTGGGTCACACCATTTGTAGTGCCGCTCTCTTTCATACGAAAATTTTTAAAATTACAAGTTTTTGTAGCACGTTATATATCATCTGGAAGAGACTTCTGCTCTACAAAATGACATTTTAGCTTCTGTGCGCGTCATAATGGGGCCATTATCAGGCTGGCGAAGTGATTGGTTTAATCCATAAAAATTGACCAAACCGGCAGTTAATTAATACACAATATTTTACTTGAGGGAAATTAACCAATCATGTGTCCTGTATTTAGTTCCGACTCCTTCTTCAAGTTCCACCAATTGGTGGCTTGAAAAGTCATGTAGCTTTTTTCCCACATATAGTTCTTCGGCCACAACTCGGAGATTTTAACAGTTTCTTCGAGCCGAGCAAGAAAATTGCCTTAACCAGTCAGCTGAAAGAGTGGTGAACATCAAGTACAGGTAGTGAGTAGGGACGTGAAAACTTGACCGGATTTCTTTCAGTTCCTATTGAAAGAATTAACTGCGCAATAATTCAAGTGGGTCGCTATCACACAGTTTTGAAATTCAATATGAATCACAGCCAAAACAAAAACGAAACTTACGAATGGTTCATAAAGCAATGCTCAGCAAGAAATCGTGAGAGGAAATTTCATCCTGTATAAACGTCCAAAAAAATACAAAAAAAAAGGATCTCAGAGAAAAAAACGACGCGACCAACCAAATACTGGAAATAGTAGAAGAGGTCGGGCTAACGAGGAAGGTCTTCCAACTCATGACGCGCTTTTTGAAAGCTGTTCTTTAAATGTATGGGGGTACGTACAAGAATCATATAACTGATGCTCATTTTTGCTGCGCGGCCCTACAAATGCCAAAAACGGGGTTGATGGTTCGATCCCCACTGAGGACAAATTTTTGTAAAATTTAGATTTTCAGTTTTTGGACTCGTAAACATTCGAATATGAAGAATAAGTGCAGTAATCACATTTAGAACTCCGAACTGCCCCCTATTGCCAGTTTTCAGCAAGTTTGACAGTTCAATTTTTTAGCTTTTCGGCGCTCATAGCACACTAACGAGGCGTTTTTGCGCGAAACGGATTCAATATTCGTGTTCAGGAGGTAGAAAAACCCCTGGGGGTAAGTTTCTAGCCCAATTGAGATTTTGACCTAAATTCGAAAATTTGAGCTGGGTATTGGTATACCATCGACTCCACATTCGATGAAGGAGACGGCGATACCACTTGTTAGGAATTTCTCTCTATTTTTCTTGCTTGGTGCTTGATAGCTGAAATTATAGCGATAGGCATCCATGCTGTGCATATTCCATTGATTTTCATCGGTTTTGTGAGTTACTCACTTCTACAAGTAGAAAGCGCACCATGTACCCATGACCATGAATCTTTTTCGAAGTTAGGGTCAAAATTTGGAATTGGCTAAAAATGTGTCCCCAAGGGTAGACTGACTCCCTGAACACGAATATGACACTCATTTTGTGCGAAATCGCGAATTTCGAGCGCTACGGGCCCTTTCGTGTCCAAAGAGGTCACATCACCAAATTCACTGACAATTCGTAAATAGAGTGATTTTGGCATGCTGTCAACGAAAATTCTAGTCATTTGGCATAAACAAACATATTTGAAGGCGAAAAAATGAATGCAAAAAAATGCAAAATTTCGGCAGAGCCGGGATCCGAACCACCAACCCATCATTTCACCCGTTTAGGAGTCCATCGCCGTATCCAGAAGGCCATCGAGTCGTTGCACCACCCATACATCGGGGAGCAGGGTCAAGCGTCCAGTTGAGGGAAATTTTCAAAAAATACGACCCCCCCAAAAAAGGAGCCCCCAATACGACCCCCCCTTTTACGTCTGCGATTGTTAGTTTTGCAACTTGTGACTTTGAGTAGGTCAACGATTACAAGCTCACACAGCTTACACCAGATTTGGAAAAAAGGGAGACTGAGTGCCAACTGAAAACACTGAGATTCGTCCACCAACAGAGAGTTTCATCCTTGTAGGAGTTAAGGAGTAATGGAAGAAAGGCAAACTCTAAAATCAACCTAACAATAAATGGAGTGCTACCGCCTGGTATGCCACCAGTTCCCGCTGCTGGTTTAGCTGGAACTGAATCAGTAATAATGAAGGCACGAGAACTGGACAAGTCTAGAAATGATCCAGAAGGGGCTCTCGATCAAAAAAAAACAAAAACAAACGACTGTTACCTTTGAAGTTTCGTTTCAGGCGACGGGCGACCGCCCGTTTCGGGCGACGTGCGAAGCGGTCGCGTTGGAGCGCGTTATCTTATTATCACCCCATACTAAATTCCGACATTATTAAAACATTTCAAACTTTACCTAGAGCCCATCTTTCAAGCAGCTGTAAATTGTTTTCCTAATAACTTCTTAAGACCTATCTATTGGCCGCTTGCTTTCCCTAATGGTTGCTTAGTTCTCGATATGGAATTCCAGTTGAGGGTTAGTTGAGGGGAATTTCGGAGTGTTTCACTTCAAATGGCCATAACTTCCTTCAAACTTAACCGCATGAGTTCGTTTTGGTGAAGCAGGGTCTGCTATGTTGTCGCTTTCGAATGACTACCTGAGCTATGCCATATCTTCAAAACGAAGGAAGTTATTTTGAGAGAAGCCAGTTGAGGGCCAGTTGAGGGGAATTTCGGAGTGTTTTACTTCAAATGACCATAACTTCCTTCAAACTTAACTATATGAGTTCGTTTGGGTGAAGCAGAGTCTGCGAGGTTTTTGCTTTCGAACGACTACCTGAGCTATGCCACACCTCCGAAACGAAGCAAGAAAAATTCAGAAAAGCTAGTTGAGGGGACCTTTTTTTCGTCGAATTTGCGAGATCTTCCCATGAATCTTCCCAAAAATCGATTCATTGTTACTGAAATTTTTCCACTATGCATCCTTCGCTCTCGAAGGCCTAGTGGAAAGGCGAGAAGCGTCGGTCAGCTTTTCTGTGGGATGCGCCATGCATGAGGATTTCATCCACTTTCTCAATGGATACAAACGTTTTTCCGGTCCACATAGTGGCCGCCAACACTAGGTTACGTACTTACGGTCGTAGTAAGGTATGGAAGAAGTTCATATCAGCTAATTTTCCTTTTTCAACTTATAGTTTTTGGAGTATTCATCCACGGCGATACCCGTGGATAGATGCCGCTTCCCACGGCTAATCGGTCAATTTCGAAGGTGTCTCTGTACGTGAATTCTGTGCCGGCGGACCAATGAAAGGTTCATTTACACTGGTTGGCTTCGTTGCGGATTGCGCCATGCATGAAGTTTCCATGATGATCGAGTTGAACTAGTTTCGGGTTCGAACCCAGTTAATCAGTTTTATCATTTCTCACCTTACAATTTAGACCCTCAGTCTGAGAAATTCTGTTGGTCACTGTCTACCTCAACGATTACGACCCCCCCTCCTAGCGGACCAAATACGACCCCCCCTGTTGAGGATTCCTCAACGGAGGCTTGACCCTGTCGGGGAGCCCTTATGAGACTGCTACGCACTTTTAGTACATGGTGGAGGTAAGATTTCATTTTTTCCCGTATTTGACTTTATTTTGGATGTGAGATAGAAGAACACCTTCGGATCTGCACATGATCAAAGTTGCAAGGAAGATGCCTTACTATAAATGGGTTAAAATCGCCTTTTTTGAACAAAATTTTTTTACTCCTTTTTTGGCATTTGTAGGGCCGCGCAGCAAAAATGGAAGTCAGTTATATGTTTCATGTATATACCCCCATATGATGGGAAAAACCGTTTCCCGAAAGCGCATCATGACCTGAAAGACCTCCCTTGTAAGTACGGGACACATGACTGGTTGATTTTATCAAAGTGAAACATAGTGTTTTGAGTAATTGCTGGTTTGGCCAATTTTCGTCGGCTGGACCTACCTCTTCGCCAGCCTGAATGTCTACCCCATTCTAGCATACTCAAAAATTAAACATCAATTTCTGTGGAACAGAGAAATCTCTTTCAAATGATATATGACATGCTCATGGGGAAAATTTCCTTTCTAAGAAAAAAAACGACACCACTTATGAAATGTCTCAATAGTTTTATGGGTCTCTGAAGATTTTATTTCCATGTCAAACCGCAGAAGAATTGGATGTCGGAAATGTTTTTAGTAGTGGTCAACCAAAGAGGCATTTTTGGATGCCTCTTTGGTTGACCACTACTAAAAACAATCAAATCACTGAAGAAAACTGAAAACTGGTCTTTTGAGGGCAAAACTCAGAACAGTCGAGAATGACAGCATTCAGGGAGACGTACACTTGCTAAACTAGGTTTTTCGCGAGCAAATGTCATTGGCCAGAATTAACTAACAAATGTTATTTTGAAAGTGGATCAAAGATAGCAGTAGGGGCAATGTGATAATGGAGAAATCCCTACAAGAAGTCACTCACATGGTAGTTCTGGGCCTATGAAGGCTATCTGTGGCAAAATCCCGGTGAAAAAAGCGCCCCTCCGAGCTGTAGAAGCGCTGCAAAACGCCGTAACCGTCCAACTATCCCGCCTCTTGATACAACGGTCCTGCCTCCCGATGACGTAATTCCCGATTGATTGGGGTGGGAGCGGCCAAGGAGATGCGGCAGGATCGAAGGTTTTGCAGCGCGCTTTCGCATTTTAGCTTGAAGCTTACTCCAAGAAACAGATGCTGTCGTATTTCCAAACATTCCCTTGCGTTTACTTGGCAACATGCCAATGGAAAACTAGATCAGACTACCCGCCTCTTGACGGACAGGTCGTCCGGGTCGAGAATCATCAGTGGAGAGGCGGTCCTATTTCTCGGGTTTTTGGCCAATTCCATCCGTTGTTTCTTCACTGTTCTGTTACTGGGCATCTCGCCTTTCACATCCGCTACTTCTTTTACTTTTCGTCCGACTTTCCCTAATGCTGCCTTTAAGTACCTGTGTAAAATAAGAATGGCTGTCATCAGTAGCTGTCGTTATGAAGACTAAATACATTTTGAGGGCGAGCGGAGCTTGAACAAAGATTTCCAATGTGGTTCCGAAAAACTGGGCATGGGAAAAAGATGCATAAAAGTGAGAGGCAAATGCTGCTCACAGGTGACGGGTCAGCGCTATGGTGAGCGGAGCCAAAAATAAAATGCGCAACACGATGTGAAATACAACCATTGAATCACACCAACAGGAGAACACAATTGCACACAGCAAACTTTGTAGGATATAACTACCGATCAGAATCAACCAAAATTATCAGTTTTTGTGTAGAGGACCGAAATAGGTAGTAGACCACACCAGACGATGGGATGCTACTGAGGTGTCTAAAGCCAAGAACTGTCGATGGATATCGACTGACAAGGGAATGACCCGTGACCGAAGTGGCCGTAGAGATGGGATACATGTGGTTTGACGTATATTCGGACGCTGAACCCGAATCTGCTTTCCAAATTTGCAGAATGATTCTTTAAGAAGAGTTACCAGGCCCTTTTTCGACGAACGTCATCTCAATTACAGCTAAGGAAAGCGCTATCAGCAGCCGTCGCACGGAGGTAAGTGTCACGCTTGCAAACTGGGGACGATGCTTCGAATCCTTCTTGGCATGCTGTTTTAACATTTTGTTACTTGGTCCTGTGGCTACAGAAGACACTTCTATTTTGATATCATTGTGTTTTAATGTTCTTTTTGGCATAAGACATGGCCAAATGATGAGCTAAGCAGTTTTCACAAATATTATGTCCACTCGATATCATTGAAAGCTTTAGTAATTTTCATGACTCAAAATGACCTGTCGCGTTTGAAAAGAGTATATATTGCCCACGTGCAACAAGCTTCATATAGCGTCACAGTGAGTGTTTTTAAAGAGATAGACTGCGACGAAACCTGTTTTAGTCCCTGTTCTGCCTCTTTTATGTTCCAATCACTTTGTACTGGAGGACCAAATTCGCTCATAGAATGTTCGTGCAACCATCGTGGTTCGAATTGGTGAAGGTACAATAGGACATTAAGTTGCAAAAAGTGCTCGGCTTACCATCTGGCCAAGTCCTATGCCTATAAGAAAATCAAAATACGGCAATATCGGAATACAAGTATTTTCTGCAGCCATTTCAACAACTCACGATCCGGAACATTTCAGCTTTTGGGGCGTATTATGTAAAATGAAAGACAGCAGTTATATCTTGCAAAACCATAATTTATATGAAATCTCAGGATTTCTTCTGCCTGGAGCTAGGGCTTACAGCGCCATAAATACGTGTATCACTTTGACTCGAGCGCTCTCATCTGGAGTAGACTCTTCGTGCACCAGTGATTCGTACTACACCTCCACCAACTTATAAAACTGTTTGTATTTACACTTCGCGTGTCGCAAACTTTGCTATTCTGAGAAATCGCGCAAGTCTAATGTTGGGAACCTAATCTGCAGTCGAACTGAGGGAGAACATCAAAATACTTGCAAGGTGCAACTGCGCTCTTACAACGAAGGCTTGAGAATTCAAGTACCGTGTCTAGTATATTTCAAGCACTCACCTGCGGTGGACTACCTTTGCCTTGGCATGGATACACACCTAGCAACTGCGAGTATTGTTCATCACGTTGCAAAGTGTCAACACACATTCGAAAATTACCGACCACTGTGAATAACTGAAAGAAAAAAAGAACGTTCAGATATTCACCCCAGTGCTGACAATTTGACAGTTGAAGCTACCTCAGAAGAGATGAACTGGGGCAAAACTCGCATTTGAACAGCAGTCGCAGGGTCTTCGTCGCGATCTCGCCACCGTGCCAGCCACGCTGACTCGCATCTACTGGGCAGGTTACTGCGAGGGCAAGACAAACTCGCAACTCATTGCATCTGCTCCTCAGGTGCTAGTGATGTGGAAGGGGTGGCAAGAAAGTGAAGGTTTCAGGGATTCTGTTGAACAGGTTTTCGACTCTTCCATTCTTTCAATCTGTTCTTTCTCTACTGTTGCTCTACTAAGAACGCTGAAAAACTGTGCTTTTCAAAATCGCGCACATGAGTTGGTCCAATCCCTTTGGTTTCTCAAAAAAAAGGGGAGGGAGGAACATCTTCCTCACGTCTAATGCCTTTGCGCACATAAGGACGATCATAATCCTTATACAAAAACAAGTACGACTGCTTGCATGATCTGTGACACAGCACCACCAGCTTTACAACACTGCACGCACTAGGCTAGGTTCGCAAATATTCTCTTTCAAAATTATATCAACATTATGATTGTGTCGACCCTATTTTTTATCTACTTGCTCATATTAATGAACAGCCTCATCAAGTGTAAGCTCTCAACAACACAATGTCAGGTATAACTGCCAAAACTTGCACTGAAACGGTGACAAGTATAGGTCCGAGAACTACTGAAAACATACCGCGCCATATGCTATGACGTCTTCGTCAGGGATGAACTTTCCCGGTATAACATTATCCAGATACCATTTGAAAGATTTACAACCCAAGCGTTTCCTCAAAGCTTTTCGAGTAGATAGGTCGCCAACGTAAGTATGCTAAACAAAAGTAACAGTGAATTCAACGTAACTGTTCAAAACAACAGTTCGTCGTCCTCTAAAATGGCCGATATTTCAAACGGGAATCTCTTTTCGAATACATAAACCTGTATTACTTCATCGAGTAACTATTATTCAAACATCGATACATACGACCTTCCAGTATAGGTTCCATCTGATGTCTCATGTACAGAAAAGAAATATTCGTATACAACTAAATTTCGAACATCAAGACCACCTGACTGGTGCTTCAAGAAAATAGGTCAGAAAAAATCGTGAGTCCGAAAATTAAGGTAAAGTCCCCTCCACGGTTGTCCGTCCGTTTGGAAATGGAGCATTGAAGTCGATGATGCAGTAATGAAATAGTCATGTCATACATTCCGCGGTTTGCCTGAGTCACGTATTGTCCATCACGCCCAATCGTCTACAGCTTTGGCACAACGTGTCAATTTCTTCTCCATGGGTCTTTAGAGTTCCTGCCAATACTTTGATTCCGAGGGCAAACACATTCGTACTGCACAAAGAGTTATTCCGATAGCTCATGGATTCCGAAGGGCTTTAGGTGTACAACTAGTTTTTTGTAGAATGCTCGTATACTTTCTTTGACGTATCACTTCACTTCGTACACTGCGCTCCAGCTTGCAGCTAATCTTGAAAATACGCACTGTTTCTCAGCACACCTATCTTCATACTATCCGACGCTGTGAGAATACGGTGCTGTATGAGGGGTGTCCGATATATCTTGCTAAGTGGCGCCTTTAATCTCCTAATCACGCAATTACCATCCTTGACAAATGCCTCCAATAGATATAGAGGAAATTACCGTCAAAATCCCTCATAGATGCTAACAGCTCACACCCCTATTTTGATGACCATTTTCACAGTGTACTCATCAGCATGTCCTTTACTTTAGGACATTTGGAGACGTCAGCCCATGAGCTGTTGTGAATGTGTAGATCAACACTCACTGCATGAAAAAGGTGATAGTTACTCAACTGTGTCACCACATGAGGATACATTTCCTCCAGGAATAACTGCCTGTGGTCTTTAGTTTCAAAAATTTCACTGTCGACGCTTCCCAACAATAAATGCAGTAACTGGGTGCACCGAGTTTTCCATCCCATATGTTTGACAAAGTGCTGCTTTGGATTTTGTCTCGACTAGTGCGTCATCTATATAATGGTCGTAGAATATCAGTCTCAATTATAGCGAGCGTCTGTTGTGATGATCCACTAGAATAACAGAGGTAGCTTTGAAAATTGATTCTCAATAGCTAATACTCGGTCTGTAAGTGAAGCTAAAAAGCTAAAAGCCAAAAGCTAAAAAGAAAACAGAAAATTTTGAAGTCCAAAATATTGGTCCGAAGCTCTCCGATGTCGACTATGAAATTGTATTAGGTTGATTCATAATAAATCGGACAAATTGACCAATTTTAATCATTGTCGTACAACTTTTTTACGACAACAGGGATTCACTTGAAATATACTCCATCTTTATCGATGACCTTCTGCCACGGTATAGGCAGATCATGGATGCCCTTGCTCCAGAAAGCCGGAAGCTGGAGCTCGAAGAAGTTGCCGAGTGCCGCCTTGACCTCGTCGCGAGTTTTGAAGTCTTAGCCGTCCAGGTGGCGTTGGCTGTGGGAGAAAAGGTGGAAATCTGAAGGGGCCAGGTCTGGGGAGTACGGTGGGTATAGAAGTACGGTCCAACTGTGCGACAGCAGCTCGGCCTTGGTCGATCTTGCGAAGTGCGGTCTGTGGAAGTAGACACGTTGTCGTGCTGGAAGTAGACATGTGACCGCCGCCGTAGCGAACTTTGGACATTGGCCTTCAGTTCTCGTAATTGACGAACGTAGACGTCGGCGGATACTGTGGTACCTTCACCGAGCAGCTCCCAGTACTCTACGCCGTGTACGCTCCACCAACCGCGGTTTTCGTCTTCGATGGAACAGTCGCCTGACGCAAACTTCGAATGCTACAACTACAGTGTACTTCTGCCGGGGGCATGCTCCTTGTGAACTTCTATCAGACGTCTGCCGATATCCGCGGGTTCCTGGCCAGATAGCGATATAAATAGTATGACGTTGCGGATGTGGTCTCTGGACCGCTTGAAATCGTGCGGCATTGTGGCGGAATGAATTTACTTTGGAGTGATTATTTTGCGGTACTTTGAAGAGCTTTTCATACTCATTCCAACGGTACCTCGCGCGTTCATTTTCGTTAATTCGTTACTGAGTTATGATCTCTAGAAATCATCACTACCATTTGTCCGATTTATTATGAATCAACCTAATAAATTGACGACTTGACAATTTTATGGGAGAATACATGCACACCTCGACTGCATAATTTAGCAGCCAGTGGAGAGTCTTTTCAAGATGTTTACTTCAAACTGCAAGGCACACGGTGTCCCCGGATCCGACTCTTTCAACATTCTTAAAGGCACTGGGTTGGGGCAAGGAGGGTAGGCACATTATTAAACAATATCCTTTGTAAAGAAACATTCGGACTCAGAAAAGATAATGTGAAACGAATGAGCGCTGAAAATGCGTCCTCGCGACGCCATTGCGATTTTAGCGCGCTCCACCTCCAACCGCACGCTTCAGGCGGGTTTATGTAACTGCCATTTGGTGTTGCAAGGCGAATCTGATTTCATTCATGAGATGTTAAACAAGTGAAACAGCGCATAGCAATAAACGAGTAAAACAATGAAAAGGAGAATAAGCGAGAGATAAAAAGGTATTATAAAGAAAATGTAATGACTTCACACGCAACATCCTGGCAAGGCGCCGAGTGTGTAACCAACAAACTGCAAGCCACCGTGAGCCCATACCGTATGTATCATCGCCAGGTGTGTCGTCCTCACAACCTGCGTCTGGCGGGGTGGGGCATAAACTGAATGGCAGACCGAGAGGTCGAAGCCTTATACCTTCTCATGTAACGCGCACAATGAAGCGTTAACCTGCTGTTCTTATTCGTAACTATACCGCTGAACCACCGTATCTCGGGTAAAAGAGGTAGATCAACCTCTACAGTCCCTAGCGCCCATAATAGTATGCCAGAATTGCCGGTGTCTTTAACGTATTTCCTAAGCACCCAGATCATGGTATCTACTCAGTGGACACCGTATATTCACTAGCGACCCTTAATTCCACTGCACAAAATTCAAGGGAGAAAACGGTGTCCGTGAGACCATGCTGAAACCACAGATTTACGATTTTGGCATTTATCGCCTTGTGAGGCACATCTTGCCGGGAGGGAGAAATTTCACTTCAATGATTGTCGCGTCGCACGTCCCGCAAGAGGACACGTTGCGGATAAGAATATAGTTCGCGCTTCGCAATACTAGCACACCGAACGATTTCTAGATGTTGTAGGAAATGCATCTAACGACCTCTAAAAATGTTCCAGTGATGGTGTCCCACATGTTCTGCTCAACTTTTACAAGGTTCTTTGAATAGTACCCTGCCACACTTGACAGTTTCAGCTGTAAGGGAGGTCACTTGTTAAAAAAATCACCATCAGATCATGTCTGTGAAGATAATACAGTCGTTTATACTCGTCCATCCACACCTCAGCAAGCCTCTTAGAATTTGTGCCATGGACGTCTTTATTCCCACCTCTACCTGCAAAGCAACAAAGTAAGCTAGGGCCATGAGAAAAACAGAACACACAATTCGGTGCATGCCATTTTCATCTTGAAATATTGTTTAATGCACGACGAACCTGTCATATTGTAAGGATGTCCAGCACGAAATATGTGGCCTACATGGGAGCACGGTATAAATTCTATCGAACCACCGCACATCCACACCTTAACAAAAGCAAAGGTCGTAGGTGCATGAAGGAAAGCTTTTCAAATGCAATTAGAACACACCCTAAAGGATATCTCAAGATTTTCTCCACCCCAAATATCCATTTCCTCATCATAGGCGCCAACTTCGAAGAAATATTCACGATCAACGGCCAAGAGACCTCCAGCCATGGTAGGAGATCTAGACATGGTTCCGTTTGATTCCAGGATTCTCGAGCTATCCTTGTGCTGATACCCGCTTTCAGTTATAATAACTATTCAATTTTACTTCTAGCTACATTCACAAAGATTGCATAAAACATCGGCTCCATATGGATATGGTACAGCAAGACTTGCAAAATTTATAACTGAAGACGAGTATACAAGCCAACTGTTTGCCTTAATTTGATCAGCAAAGCTCAAGGGCAGCAGGTAAGACGAACCTTATATACTCCGTAGGACTTTTCCTTCGATTTTTTTCGCTTTCAGGCATATTTTCCCATGTGAAGTGAAGGGCCCAAGAAAATCCTGAAGCAATTAGAAGACCAGAAATAAAAACAAAAAGGGAGGAATAAAAGAAGGAATAAAAAGAAGAAAATGGGGATAAATTCATGAGATTACCCCCCACTTGTGTCGAGTACTTGTTTCCACTATAAGCCATGCTTCCAGCATCGATGTGATCGATAATTGGACAAATAACTGCACTTCGTTTTTCACTAATCCGCTGAACAAGTGGCTCCAACCTAGCAATAATTGTTCTTTGATTCTCAACAGTCGACTCGAGCGTAGATACATACACAAAGGACTGAAGGATTGGCATTGATCAATACCCTTTGAACAACATGCTATTGACTGTATTATGTGTGATAGGTCTAAATGCGTTCCTCGCCAGGCGATGACTGAAAGGGTCAGTCGATGCGCAGAGGGGTGTGACATTCATTCAAATTGATTCAGTATCGCTAAATAGAGGGAAATATTGTTGACCAACACAGAATATCTAAGAAACCCTGGGTGATGACATCACTTGTCACTTATGACGATGACGATTACTCCACAACTCACGCGCGCTTTTTAAATAGATGTAAGTTTCTAAAAAATGAATTACGAGTCATCAAGTAGGCAAAATTTTGAGAAGTCATACAACCTAGCAAACCTAGCCAAAACTTACCATCCTACATTAGCTTCACAATGAGAATCTAAAAAGACGACGATATCTCCAGTCGCTACTCTGGCTCCAGCTATTTTGGCCCTGATCAGACCATGTCTGACGCGTTTTCTTACAACACGAACCAATCCATCAAAGCGGCGAACATATTCATCAAGGTGCTCTTTCAATTCTTCTGTAACAGTAGAGTAGCGGGCACATAAAACAAACACAGAAAAACAAAATGAGCAAAAGGATCGTTTTGTACGCACTCTCAAATTAAAAAAAGCCTTATACCTAACGAAGGAACCAAAAGTGATAGCAGCCGATTTGGCTTGATAAGTAGCGTCAAAAGACGAATGTCGTTGAATCCGTTTCCCCATGCGGGTTGATCCTAAAGCGTCGACACCCATAGGTGTTTTGAGGGGTGGGACGGGCACATAAATGGTGGGTGATCCAAGTTGATAACGGTTGATGAGATTCAATAGGGAGCATCAGAAGACTAATTTAGCCAAATACGTTTTACTCTCCAGGCTAACAGTAGAATGTACACACTCACAGGTATCACAGGGTACGGGGACCTTAATGGTGACTATTTGAAAATGATAACGGCCTACAAGGACCGACAGAGCCATTAGGAAATGGGGAATACACCGTTTACAACTACTATAGGACTGCTACAGTAAATGCGTCTGATCCTCAGTACCTGGGAGAACACATTTCGTTCATGTTATGATATTATATTATATATATATATATGCTGCCGATGTATGGACCGCTTAATTGCCTAGCGTTCCAAGTGATGGTGTATGTCTTTTGATACTGCGATTTACGTGGATGATCGAGACACGATATAGATTTGTGATATCAAAGCAAGCGATTCATTCTCTCATGCGGTGTCAGCATCAATACCGGGTATCGACCGCTAGTCTATGTAAAATTCCAAACAGTTGTGCATTTTACGAAAACGGTAAGCATCGATAACTAGCATGTATATCTACCACCAATAAGCAGGAAACAGATGCTCAGAAATGGACAAATTGTACCATCTGATGCAGATGAATCCTAAACTGTCAATCCCTAAACTATCTAAGTTCCCAATAGTGACCATTTTCGCCGAAGAGTCAGCTGACTAGTGGATATACCCATGTCATTCTTGAACTTTGTTCGTCGATATCATTGTAACAAAAGGTATCGACCGCTAAATCATCTGGACCATTGAAAGGTGGTGCCTTCCTTAGCAGTGATACCGTCAATATCGGTTGATATCTATCACCCGTATGTTGAAAGTGGATGCTAACAATAAGAGAAAAGCCAGCATTTCCACATACATAACTCTATTGTGTTATTCGCTCAGTACTGTGCGACAGCCCAACTGGTAAATTGATAAGCCACTATATACAAATTGTGTCGTTAATGTAGCTCAAACAATTCATTCGGTGTTTAACAGATGTCAACTGAGCCCTATCACTGCGCACGAGTTCATTCGTCATACTGCAACAGAGGCAGGGTTGTGAACATCGACAGCGCGACAAAGAATCAAAAAGACTTCAATTCAATGTGGTTGCTGTGGATAGGCAGGCTCTAACACTTATGCACTCGGACATACAACATGAAAGTATAAAACCATGTACCTCTCTGACTGTTATCGTCGAGAAGTATGACTTCTTTCAGTAACTGTGGTGGACTTCTATTGACAACTGAGTGAACGGTCCTCATTAACGGACTCCATGCCTCATCAGTGAAGATAATTATAACGGATGCCTGAAATATTCAGGGGGATCACATGCGTTAAGCAACGCAAAAATACGTTGACATAACATCAGCTTGCAAGGGTTATGCTATGCTATGACACCGTGTGGTACAATTCGCAATGGAAAATGTGCCCCTGAACTCTAGGAAAGCTTTATGCCGATCTTCGAGCTTTCCGTTGACCTTGATCACGTGCTGAGTGTATATCGTTGGGACAGAAACGTCGCGTGGCCGTGTTTGGCACGCGACGGGATGGTGCGAGCTATGCGCGCCATATTGGATGGGTCTTAAAGCGATGACGGTGCTCTACGCCTCATTCTAGGCGTAATCGCTTCAGGACTCAACTAATACGACTAATACGGCGCGCATAGCTCGCACCACCCCGTTGCGTGCCGAACACGGCCACGCGACGTTTCTGTCCTAGCGATATACACCCATCACGTGCTGAGCCACCAACACCTCACGATTTACGTGGCTATAATATTAAACGATGGGGCGCGCCGCAAAACAACTCGCCAGAAGAGTCAGCGTGGCCGTGGAGGTTTCAAGATCGAGGTTTCACTTGTTCACTCCTCGTTTCCCACCATATAGTCATTGAGCACCTCCACTTCCCTCTTTCAATAAACGATCGAATCAACCTTCGTCCTGCCCTTATCCTTAAAACTGGTGAAAACGGTAGACGGGATATGGTGAATAGTCACAACCGGATAAATAAACTGCGACTGCCACATACTGAACGCTCCAGGATGGAATCGAGCCCGAGAGGATAGCAAGCCATGGTTTCCCTGCTCACTACTACTCAGACTTGGCATATACAACTCACAGAGAACGCGTTTCTGCCACCGGCTACCAGGTTGAGCGATGGCTGAAAGACCATTGGAAATTCTCTTCTTACGGAAAGGCACAGAGTGCCATTTTTGGTGTTCGGGCATAAACCATAATTTGGAGATTGGGAAAGGGTGAGGTCAAAAAGGTCGAACCTGCCGTCAGGGAAGAATTTCAAAAAATACGATTCCCTTTATCCTCTTCTTCCGACGACCTCCCCGCATCCCCTCCTCCAGTTGAAGCCACCGAAACTGTCGCCGGTGACTGCTTGTGGCTATACTCCAGCCGTCCCCCCACAAAGTAGCCAGTCGACAGGGATGCCCCTGTTGCCTAGTACGAAGTATGGGATTATCTAATGACCACGTTTTAAGAGAACAACCCAAAATTTCGTGACCTTAGTATTCCTCGACGGTCTGAGGCTGCAAACAATAACAATAAAGAACGTTCTGAATCATTGAATCTAAAACATTGTGTGGCACACATGGCAGTAAAAAATGCGTCTCAAGCTACTTGTTGAGTGCGATCCGTCCAACGCTACGCCTTGGACGGATCAATGCAGCACGTGGCTATGACTGATACGTCAGCGATGGCGCGCTGGAAAGCATAACTGAGTTCTGAGAAAAGCGAGAGTCCCCTACTCTTGACTTTTGACCACTTCATTTCTTTTATTCTCTTTTGACCATTTTATTTGACCATCTTTTGACCACTTCTGACCACCACTATTTAGCATCTCTATTTTCGTACTGATCAAGTTACTGATCGTGATGCTTTTCTGCTTCTGATCATTCTGATCATGAGGAACTCCCACGGCTAATTCTACGTTTTACTAAGTCTATGACGAAGACCCAATGAATGCCGGAGCGTTAGCTAACCTAGCTGTTCGGTCAACTTTACCGTTGCTATAAACACAAGTTTTTTGTCTAGAATCTTATCGTTCTGCGGAAAACTCATACAGCGTACCTGAGGGAGATTTTCGAGGTCATATTTAACATCCAAGCACTCCTCTCTTCGAGCGTCAGGCAGACGTCGATCCAAAGACATCATATCACTGGAATCAAAGGAGAAGGGTATAAATGAAGCATGAAACTATTCATGTCTTGTGTAGAACGTAGTGTTAGGTATGCTCTGCCATGGCACAATTTAACAATTGAGGACAAAGTCTTCGGTGTTAGTCAATCCTTTTATACGGAAGTGTAGGCATCCTTGTCCTTTTCAGGATCGTGGAAGCTGGTGAAGGCGATTGGACCTACACAGTGTTGCGAAGAACAGATGCTATACCTTCTGGACGAATCTGGCTCCAATTTATCTGCACCGTAGGAATGGAAGGCGTGGCTAACCTGGCATTGATACGGAACTGAATCCCTGCGCCATGGTACTCACACCACCTCTGCCGCATGTCACCATTTAGCCAAAACAATCCCATCAGCTCGCATTTAGATTCCCCTATAAGCATAGCACGGAATAGTTCTACCAGTAGAACACAAATATGACATTTACTTAATGCGAAACCGCAGCATCGTTCGCGCGAGGAGCCAACGCAAGATAGATCTTCGATTAGAGTGAGTGCCAAAGGGTTTGAATGCTTCATTTAAATTCAAAACTAATCCTGTGAACAAATTTTGAGCGATGATGAGACACCCTACTTTAGCTCTGACTTCTGTAACGAGGGTGATAGGTGCTTTCGTGATGAGCGAGTGCCGAAAATCGCCTATTCACGGTGGGAGAACTGCCGAATTTGCGGAATTGTTAAAAGACGAATAGATACGTATCGATCGGGAGAATTGTGGAATTTTCTGAAATGCAGAGTGAAATGTGGAATTTGCAGAAATGAAAATACTTCCCGCTTCTTAGTTCTCTAATCCTCTCGTTTCTTCGTAGCATGGTAATCAATACGTATCTAATGCTTTTCCGCATATTCCGCCACTCTCACAAGCAATACCTATCCAACGCTTTTCCGCAATTCCGCAAATACCACGATTTTGCAATGCCGTATTTCCGCAAATTCCGCAATTCTCCCAATCGATACCTATCTAATGCTTTTTCCCAATCCTGCATCTCCGCAAATTCAACGATTCCGCAGATTCCACAATTTCGCAAGCGGCACTTCCCATTCCCTTCCTTTCTCTAATCCTCTCGTCTCTTCGTAGGAAGGAATTCGATACGTATCTAATGCTATTCCGCAAATTTCACAATTCAGCAGTTCTGCAATTCCGCAATTCTTCCAATCGATACTTAACACCTATCCAATGCTTTTCCGCAATTCTCCCAATCGATACCTATCTAATGCTTTTCCCCAATTCTGCATCTCCGCAAATTCAACGATTCCGCAGATTCCACAATTTCGCTAGCGGCACTTCCCATTCCCTCCCTTTATCTAATCCTCTCGTCTCTTCGTAGCAAGGAAATCGATACGTATCTAATGCTATTCCGCAAATTCCACAATTCAGCAGTTCTGCAATTCCGCAATTCTTCCAATCGATACTTAACTAATGCTTTTTCGCAAATTCCGCAATAACGCAAACTCCAAAACTATGGACGCTGCCTTACGTGGATGAGAGGACTGCGATGAGATAGGATGGGAAAATTTCCATAGTGAATGCAACCTAATCGAATGATATTATCACGTGAAAACTTGCCGGAATGCTTGCTGCAAACTGTAGAAGTCGAACGTCAGGAACACCTTATTTTCATGGTTTTTTTAACACTCCTTTGGTTCTTTTTTCATTTATGTGTTCTAAACACACTGAGAGTCTTTATGGAGCGCCACGAGGCACGAAAGTTATCGTACACTGTGTCTTTAACGCCTCGACTTTCATGTCCGCATGGCCAAATTCCTTTCCGGTGTAGTTGAAATACGATGTGGTGGAGTTGTTCCAAGTAAATACATGCCAGGTGGAGAGGGACAGGTCACTTAATTGTGGTGAGCATGCATAAGAAAAAGCTTCGATAGAGAACTGTATCAGGAACACTGAGAGGACTATTTACAGGATATATCACCTTTGGCAATATCAGACGCACCACACTTCCTTACAAACAGTGGGAAACATGAAGAGGGCCAATGAATTTCAAAAATTTCGTGTGCGGCAATGGCCGCGCTTACATAAATGTAGACAACATTTCCCACCGAATCACTTAGAACTTCCACACATGGGTAATTCAGTACCCTGATCATGAATATGATGTCCACTTAGAGAACAAGCGTTAGGTGCGGGCCAGTACGGCCACTAAGGAAACAGATTGGCGCCGCTCTGAGTGCTGATGTAGTTGCGGCACTAATTTTTGCGCTATGCTTTCACCACATTTTATTCTACAACCATCAATTTCCACATAAGCATGTATCTCGCCTACCCCCTCTACAGATAGGGCTCTATGGTTTCTATCTCTTCTTGGTTGTAATACACCACCTTTTATCGCAAAAGCTGTGTAAACATTCACATCGCAAGAAAGGCTTATCACAAAAAACTGAAAACGCACGGTAGAGCGAATTCTGGAGACAGTTCATACTCATGTCAAATATCTTCCCTTGAAAACGCAAGAACAGTACCTTAAAGGCACCATTAGGGGTAAGGGAAAACTGAGATCTGGGAGTACATCTTTTCCGAATACGAACCTTCTACTCCAGAAGAGGCCATATGTGGCGAAAATCGCATTGAAAAAGCGCGGGTTGGGGTTTTACAGCGACCCCGCAGCTGTGCATGTCGTTATGCGGTTATGCGACCGGGGGAGTCGCCGTGGAGGGGCGGGACAAAGATCGTGGCCGGCTGGTTCAGACTCTGGCCTGTCTTCAGTCCACTCCGGCTAGAGACGCAGAGGACAAGAAGGAGAAGGGGGATTTTCGGGTTCCTATTTCTCGGTTTTTTCGCCGTTTTATGTCGTTCTTTCTCTACTGTTATATTGCTGAGCACCACTACTTTCGTAATCACCCAATTAGCTAAATTTACCCCTAACGGTGTCTTTAAGCCATCAATCATTGCATCGGGCAAGGGACGCTGGGTGATACTTGCGCATTACGAAATCATGCAGGAGAAAATAGCACGCCCAAACTCTTAGTGACTCCCAAAAACATGCGGAAAATGGTAGCACAGATGTAAGGAAATTGTAGTACTAATGCTCAGTTTGAAAAAAAAGCTACACCATGACCAGAGAAACACACTTTAAATCACCTCAAATTCAAGCGCGTACAAAATTTTATATACTTAAGGACGATTTACCTCGCTTTCACATTCATAAACCATTTCTTCATATCGAGTGTTCCCTGTCTTAAGTCTTCTCCTTCCAGATTCACACCCGTTCCGTTTTCTCCAGGTGCATTTGGCTTCCAAGGCTCCTGTTCCCATGACCACTTTGAGCGCCTACGCCCACGTAAACCTGGTAAAAAAGCAAGTTAACTGGGATTTTCAAAAAAAGGAATGATAAAAGCTATAGCTGAGAGCTAAACTACGAGCCAAGTCGTGCAGTAACCGAAGCCAAACGAACACACGCTCAATAATTTACGAGCTCTTGTGTGGTGAGGAATGGGTGACGGGCCATAGCAATTGAAGTGCATTCACTTTCTCACGAGTCGTCGTATTGGGGAGCGCGTAACTTGGAATAATGCATTTGGGCGCTTTTGTAATAGAGATTATCTCGTAGAATGTTGAGCAATGGTGAGCACCCAAGGCCGCCGTGAGACTTCGCGATTTTGAGGTGTCGCGAATTCGAACGCGAAGTTGTGGCAAAACAAGATTTGCAGTGTCACGTGCGAAAGGGCGACGCCGTAAAATCGCAGAATCGCAAAAATGTGGAATCGTAAAATCGCGAAGTCTGACGGCAGGGTGTGTGCCATTAAGGCAGAAAATTCACGTTGCGGTATCCGGCATGCGACGTGATGGTGCGAGCTGTACGCGCCCTATTGGATGGGTGCTCAAGGGATAACGGTGCTCTACAACTCATGAGGGTATGTCGTTAGAGTGCGGCACCGTGCGCTAATTATCCAATGAAGGCATGGACTTTTACTACCACCGTAACTAGTATCATATGACGCATCTTCTGCGTCTCACAACTGGTCTATATCATCGAACCTTCAGGTTTTCGTAACTGCTAATTACCCCAAAAAGGACTAAACAACCGCTGCACGTAACTGAGATACAGCTTATACTCAACTCCGAGATGATTGTCATATAATCCCTTCCCTCACCTCCGAAGTACAAGCAGTGTCTTCTGTGGTTCAAAATGTAGAGGACACGAAGGAAAAGAAGCGTTGGATGGTCTGCGTTAGGGTGAGAGTAGCAGTCCCTGCGCCCAACCAGTTAATTGGAGAACGTGGCAGCGCCTAACGACCGTCTCCCCAACCTATTGTAGGCGTAATCGCTTCAGGTCTCAATGTACGCAGCCCCTATCTTGCACCATCTCGTCGCGTGTGAAACGCGTCCACAGGAACTTTCTGCCATTATGGCACACACCCCCGACGACGCGGCACTGACGTATCATCCTATCTTCCATATTCAAGCATATGAACGAAGACGGGGTTTCTCCCCGTCTAGAGCTATGGCCAAAATGGTGTGCCCCACTCATTGCACCTGCATTTCATTCACGTTTTCTGTTTCCTACCGTCTTTATCAGCAATATAACTTACACGGCTTAAGAGGTTTCTAGGATATTCAAAACGCAAATAGTCAAACACTCATAAGCAACAAATTTGAAATAATGTACAAGCCAAGGAAAGAAAGATGTAGATGTTTGCTAGAAGACTCGAATTCTGCAACCCACCATTCAAAAGTTTTCCATGATCCAGTTTGTAGTAGAATACAACGCCAACAAGAAACGTAAGGATGATTAAGGCATTTATAACATTTTCTTTTCGTCGTGGGATGAAGAAACGAGCGAGGCTCATGCCAATTAAGACCTGAAATCCTTGAGATGACCAGACGAATCGGATAAATGGATGGATAAAGCGAGGATACACTTCAGAAGACTAATGGGAAAAGAGGAAAGCAAACCAAATTACACAGAACAACGCTCGGCCCCACTAAATTTCTTGCTTCAATCCCGGCTGAGGTGCACTTGCGTACTGCTAGCGGGTACCGTAACTTTACGCACAGTTATGGGGTTGTATTCACGTAATCACTGCCTGACATGTGATGGGTGCAACTGTAGGTCGGGGGCCACTCTGTCGCGCTGTTATCCCTCACTGGAAACAGTTCCACAATCAGGTTGGCGTACTCGAATGGGCTCTACTCTTGTGCCTAAAACCTAGGCAAATATAGCGCCGGACACCGAGCCTAGTGGAGTGCCCCCGGCCCCGCCCCCCCCCCCCCCGAACTACATAGCACCATGAGGCTTTCTCCGTACTAATCGTTATCACGAGGAAAATTTCATGGTAATATGTATTTAGGGGGTCACTACTTTGCTCTCGACGTTCGGCGCATTTTCGTCTAAGCCTTAGTTGAGGAGAACTCATACCTGGATAAGGTTGAGGTGAAAATATATCGGCTTTACAGGGGTCGCAGTCTAATGTCGCAAGGTTAGCAACGTTTCTTGGCGACGCTGAAGCGGCGAGCCAGGAGCCGCTGTCCGCACCGAGTCACAAGCTCAACAACGAGTACAAGACGAAGACGGTAAAAAAGTGACGAAAAGCAGTGAAGCTACGAAATCCTGAGCACAAGAACGAAAATCCAGGAACGGTTACCCGTCCCCCACTGCTCTAGCCGTGTGGGGCTCTCCCAAATTAGCCCGAGCCATTTCAGGGGAGGAGCGTGTCCTCTAGCCGGCTGGTTCTCTTCCAAATAACAAATTCTCTAGCCCGTTGATATATGTACCTGAGCAACTGCGCTGAAAAATAGGGTCAGATTACTGTAGAAGGGTGGTGGTGCAGGTGGTGCATTTGCACGAGAGTCATTGCCCTTTGCAGTCTGGTTTGCTTACTTCACGAGAAAATGAGGAGGCATAACTCGCTCGCAATTCCAAAGCAGCTGAATCGAACAAAAAAGCGATAGCATGGATTTTCGAAAAAAAGTGCAAAAAAAGGAATGAATTTCTTGTGTCGCCCAACTATGAGAATGAAATCGGCGACTTCAAACTTCGACGGCAGATTCCAGATAAGTCCAAGTCTATACCAACATGGGCACCGAGAGCGATTCATTAGCGCTGTAAGGGCAAATATGCGCAGCTTGTCAAACAGTGGATAAATTCGATAATATAACATGGTGCGTTCGGGATGCACAGTGGGAGGAATGGGTAGCAACCCCAGAAAAAGGAACATTTGTTACCCGAAACAAGCAAAACATGCCATTACAAGTTAGCCAGTTAGGCTATCGCACAGTACTGTGTGTATAACACGATAGAATTATGAAATGGGAAACGATCGATACTGATCAACCAATATCGAAGAAGTCCATATCGCACAGTCCAACATAGTGATAAGAGCAGTACTGTCAAGGGAAGGATACCATGTCGAAGTGGTCATTTGTAACGCGACATACAGTAGCGCTCGAAAGTCTTCGGCCAAAACTTTTTTGTCATAACTTTTTTCTACTTGACCAAACTTGACAAAATTTTGATATGTGATGCCTGAACCTATGGTCAACATTTCCTTCTACTTGAGCGCCGATTGCCACTTTTCATGATTTTTTACAAGAATTTACTACAAGACCACCCAAAAAAAAGTAAGAGGCTTGTTCAAGAAAAACGGCTTTCTATACAAAAACAAAAAGAGCAAGCCTTAGAGAACATTCATATTTTGTAAAAAAAAAAAACCACGACTTTTGATGACTACGGCACAGCGGGACGGCATAGCAATGGCATGCCAAAATTAAAAAATTTCATATAACCACGTAACCTACACCGTTGAGCGCCAAAATTATGATATTTTCCTAGACAATGTACAATTGTCGAAGTAAAATATTTATTATATTTAACTGCGAATATCAATTACGATGCTTTAGCGTGCCGCGTTGAGCTTCTCCTCAAGATCGATCCGATCGAGTAGATCAAATCGATTTTGCAATCGCGCGGGAAAAATCGCGCGCCTATATAAAGAGGGTAGTGTCACTAGCCAGCCTCATTCGCCTTGTTGAGGGCAGTAAGGTTGAAGAGCTCACAAGCCGAGAAGGAAAATCTTCATTGGACAGTGGAATAACAACAGGTTAATAACAGGGTTATTTAAGGATATCGGCTAACGGAATAAGATCCATGGAACTTTATTTCTTCGAAATATGAGATTTCTTCAATTTGTGTTCCTTTGCCATCTTCCTTCTTTCGTCCCTGTCCTCTCTTTTTTCCGAGCTCCTTTTTGAATTCCTGAAATAATGCAGGTGCGAACTTCGATAGGAGCAACACTATGGGATGGGCAGCTTAAGGGTGGGAATGTAATTGATATTCGCAGTTAAATATAATAAATATTTCACCTCGACAATTGTACATTGTCTAGGAAAATATCATATTATATTACACTGCTCATATCAATTACGATGCTTTTTCAACACACCTATTCGATGAGAGCACCGAATCTTGGAACGTCTGTTCCTCTGAGCCTTTGTAGTAGAACCTTTCAAATGTGGTTCCATTGGGTGCCCAGTTTGCTGCTTCCATGATGGCTTTTGAAGAGAGGCCCTGTCTTTTTGATTTTGTTGTACTAGGTCCTCGATAATCCTTGGCGTACACAGCGTCACCGACATCAAATTGACGGCGTCGTGAGCCATGATGCCTATTGAATTGCTCCTCCATTTTTGTATCCCCTGGTCCAACGTTTTTGTCAGTGGAAGGCATCATTAGCGTGAGCTCAGTGCGTAGTCGGCGACCCTAAAAATTCTCAGCCGGAGAAAGATAATTCGGTCCCGACGGGCACGGTGTCGAGCGATATGCCATGAGGAAGGTTTGTAGAGTGTCTGCCGGCGCTTCCTCCCTCTTCAGCTTGGCTGATCTCCTTTTGAAAGTATCCACAAAACGCTCTGCCTGGCCGTTACTTTGCGGATGAGATTGAGGGGAACGGATGTGTTCGATTCCCCGGCGACGGCAAAAATCTTCAAATAGCGTTGATGTGAACTGTGTGCCGTTGTCCGTTACGAGCATTTGTGGATTCCCGAATTGCGCGAAAATTGTCATCATAGCCTTTATTGTAGCCGACGTGGAGATTGCATCCATCCGTATTATTTCCGGCCATTTGGAGTAAGCGTCCACGATGACTAGGTAGAAGGTTCCGTCGAGTGGTCCAGCGAAGTCGGCGTGCACTCTTGTCCATGGCGCTGTTGCTTTCGGCCAAGAGTGAAGTTCAGTCTTCACTGGATTCTTAGCGAATTTTGCACAAGTAGTGCAGTTTCTAACAAGGCTCTCAATGTCTGCGTCGATTGACGGCCAGTAGACGTATCTGCGAGCGAGCATTTTCATCCTTGTTGGTGCTGGATGAGCTTTGTGGAGCGTTTGTAGTACGCGACGTTCGGGATTATGAGACGGTTTGCAGTGAGAAGGTATGAATCAGCGGTTGAAAGCGATCCGCGACGGTTGTAATAGGGCCACAGTGGAGGGTTTTGATCCATTTTAGGCCAGCGTCCGGATCGGTTGCAGGAGATCACTTGGGATAGAATAGCGTCGGCCGCAGTTGCGGTCTGTATTGCTTCAAGGGAGACCGGAAGATGCGTACAGGTTTCCTTCAGTTCGGCGGATATTTCGACGTCCACAGCGGCGATGACTTTGTCTTCTGGTTCCATTAAACATGACATCAACAGCCGTGAGAGTGCATCCGCTTGTCCAAAGTCGCTTGTCCTAACATACTGGATACTGAAGTCGTAGTTAAGCAGGATAGTCGCCCATCGTTGCAGACGATTGGCGCTGTACACGGGTACTCCTTTCTTACTCCCAAAGATCGATATGAGCGGCTTGTGGTCCGTCCTTAGAATGAAGTGACGTCCATGGATGAAGCGATGAAACTTCTGTACCGCAAAAATGAGGGCGAGTGCTTCCTTCTCTATTTGGCTGTACTTCTTTTGAGCTGGCGTTAAGGTACGGTTTGCATGGTACACAGCCTTTTCCGTTCCATTCGGGAATCTGTGCGAAAGTACAGCTCCAATTCCAAAGTTTGAAGCGTCTGCGGCAACAATGATGGGAAGCTTGGGATCGTAGTGCGTCAGAAGTAGATCTGACTTGAGTGTCGCTTTGATGCGGTCAAATGAAGACTGACACTCCGGTGTCCATGCGTAAGTAGTCTCCTTCCTGGTGAGAGCGTCCAGTGGAGCCCGTAGATTGTGTAGATCTCTCACAAAAGACCCGTAGAAATTGACCAATCCCAGAAATGCGCGAAGTTGTGTGACGTCCTTCGGCGGTGGCATCTTGTGGATTGCGTCGATCTTTTGAGGGTCCGGGCGACGTCCTTCGACGTTGATCACAAAACCCAGGTAGCGGATTTCGGTGTGCAGGAATGAACATTTATCAAGGCGTACTCGTAATCCATAGTCGTGGATTCTTCGAAAGACAGCTTCTAAACGCGTGTTGTGTTCGTCGAGGGTCTTTCCAGTTACTATGATGTCGTCAAGGTAGGCAGCGGTACCTTCTAGTCCAGTGATCAGAGTGTCCATTTGTTGCTGAAAGATTCCCGGCGCGGACTTCACCCCAAAAGGTAAGCGGTTGAGTCGAAAGAGTCCGCGATGTGTGTTGATGGTCAGGAGATGTCGGGAATCTTCATCCACTTCCACTTGGAGGTACGCTTCGGCTAGATCCAGCTGCGAAAAGTATCTTCCTCCATTGAGCCGGGCAAAGATATCTTCTGGTGTTGGAAGTGGATGCTGGTGCTGTTCCAAAGCATCGTTCAGACCTGTGGAGAAATCTGCGCACAGGCGAATGGATCCATTCTTTTTCTGAACAACGACCACGGGCGCAGCCCAGTCGGAGTGGTCGACTGGTGTTAGAACCTTGGCAGCGACCAGCCTGTCGATTTCTTGTGAGATCCGGGGTTGAACGGCGTAGGGGACTGGACGAGCCTTTCGAAAAACAGGCGTCGTATTTGGCTTCAGCTTGAGAGAAGCCTTCGACCTGTTGCAGCATCCTAGTCCTGCTGCAAACACTTCAGGAAAGTTGTTTTGGAGTCGCTTGGTAAGGGACATGCGTTGCGTCGCAATAGTCGTTGTGGATATGGCGTTGCATGTGATGTCTCCAGTAAGCCGTTGGAAGAGTGGCTTGACTTGCCCGATCCAGTCAAGGCCAAGCAGTGAGGCAGTGTCGGCCACGTGGCAGTATCCTCTTCCTTGGTATCCCTCAATGGTGAAGGTGCATTCGAAGTGACCACGGACGTTGAATGGCTTGTTATTCGCCGATTTCAGCTCGAATAACGATGGTAGAAGTTTTGGACGACCCATAGCGGTCCAGTCCTTGCTGCTCAGAAGAGAGACGTCGGCTCCCGTATCTAGGCGCATGCGGACGAGAGTTCCATCGATCTTCACAGTCCGGTAGATGCGTTCAATAGGAGCAGTGCCCGTGGTGGTGGAAGCGACGATGACTGCGTTGTTCGTTCGGCGGTGTTTCCTTTTCGGATTCCGCTTTTTCTCTCCGTTGAAGTTCTTGCAGAATCCCTTCTTGTGCCCAGTGCGACCGCAGGCATGACAGCGTTTCTCCATGAAGTTGCATTCCTTGGCCCAGTGATTTCCTCCACAGCGAAAACATGGTGAGGGCGGCTTCTTGTTATGCTTCTTCTCAGCATTTACGGCATTGACATCCGGTGCTGAGGGTGAGCTGCCAAGGAGTTTCGCATCCTGTCGGATGTCCAGGATCTGTTGAATCTCCGTGCTGAGCTCCCTGAGCGTAGTTTGCGGGTTGCACTCCAACTTGCGTAGCGCTTGGGTGCGTAATTCGGCGTGTTCCGGAGCAGCGAGGCCACAAATCCAAACAAGGCACTTCATCTGTTCGGCGGTGATCGCGCTGAACTCGGCCATCTCATGTCGTCGGTTCACCAGTCCCGTGTAGTCACGCAGAGTTTCGCCGTTGCATTGGGTTCTGAGGTAGGCGTAACGACGAGCGAAGACTGATGTGTTGTGTCCGAACAACTCTTGTAGCGTATTCACGGTGTTCGCGAGTGGCAACTCAGCAGCCTTTTTGGGTAAGATATGATTGGTGAAACGGGCGTAGGCAGCGGCGTCCAGTTTTGAGACGATGAGGCGTGCTCTCGCGGCATCGTCGAGCGTTGCCCCATCTCGCGTTATGATGTCCTCGTAGCGGCTGTACCAGACGTCGAAGGTGCAGCCATTATCCGGATCGTGCGTGAATTCTGGCAGACGGCCAGACAGTGAATTGGTGATGAACTCTGCCGAAGTGGTGGGAGCTGTCGACGGGCTGGTCCCCACCGTCGAGAACATCCCTTTCATCTCCTCCATTATTGCTCGAAGCATCTTCTGCTGGGCTAGTGCTTGAGCGTCCAGGATGGCTTGTAGAGTCTTCGCATCCATGGCGACACGTCGAGAATCCGGTAAGTTGAGAGATGCGGTGCGCGGTCGTCGGCGTTGAGTTCGTTGTTGGCGGTGAGTAGAGAAGTCCTGATCGCCAGATGTTGTGGGGTGCAGGAGAGCGAGACGGTGTAGAAGTCGTTTATTAGTTGAACGAACAAGTGAACTGAGTAATAGAACAATGGCGGGTTTATATACCCTGAAGGCCTGGTCAAATCCTTAGTCAAACAACCTATAGGCACGATCAAATCACAGGCTGTAAAGGTCAAACGATACCAAAGTGTGCACTAAATAAGATCATCCTCATTCACCGGGAAGGCCTACAACAAGGTGATAGACAGCTTTACGGCTATACTACGCAAAGCAATGTAGACGAGCTTGTCGTCGATTCCGAAGAAGACACCGTCGTTGAAGAAGGCGAGGCTGATCCATTGTGGAAGGTGACGATGAAGACTAAGGCCGCGTTCAGACTTTGCGATTTTGCGATTCTGCGGTTTTGCGATTTTGCGATTCTGCGATTTTGCGATTTTGCGATTTTGGCTTCCTTCCAAGATTTGCTTCAGTGTTTTTTATTATGAATTGCTGATCATTAAGGTTTGTGTTTTAACGTATATGTTGTCTATTGCAATTGATTGATTGGGTTCTCTTCGTCATCGTTTCCTTTTTCACCCATAATGCACTTGCCTTTTTCTTGTGTCTCTTTTATTTATTTATTTATTTATTTATTTATTTATTTATTCATCTATTAATACACACGGAGGTGAGCCATATGTTAGAGAACAAGTTATCAAAACACTCATTCCTAAAAAACAAAAACAAAAACAAAAAACCAAGAAGGATCGAGACCTTGTGAGGAAGATAGGAAACCACCGAGAAAACCAGAATCAAAAGATGTCAACGGATATGGGTGAGTAACGCACTTCGACAACGGAGGATTTATATATAGCAAGAGAGTAAGAATAGAACGGAATTCAGGCGTAACACACTGTAAGGTACTAAGAAGGATAAGATCTAAACACGACATAGACTGGTAATTGACGAAAGGAGAAGAGCCAATATAATAGCAGACGAAGATCATTGCAGTGGTTCTGTCCGGCTTAGCCATGGTAGATGAGCCGTAATATCCGAAATAGTCCTTCTCCAAGCCACGCTAAAGCATTTCCTCCTTGAGACATAAGCTACACCCTCTTTCAACATAGATAGACATCTAGGCTGACCTGTAAATTTTTATAGATGGAAGGAATTTTATAAATCAAGAAGCTGAGATAAGTCACACTTCTGCAATTTGCCTTGGAATACCTTACCGTTACTAGATTGCATTAGCTCTCGTGGAAGCTTACCCAACCACCTTGTAGTACGGAGGAAGAACGAGTTGACAGTTGAAGAATGTTTCAATCTCCGCACATTCTTACTTTGCAGAGTGAAACCATTAGATCCCGAGCTACTAGTTCGAAATATCCAGTATCTGTTAGGCTTGAGCCTGACCTTACTGCGAATAATACGGAAACAATAAGTGAGATCCTTGATAACTCGTCTGTGCTTAAGACTAATCAAGCCAAACAGTTTCAAGCGTTCTTCGTAGTTAGGAATTAGATCATAATCAGTGCTAGGAAATAGTCTGAGAAACATAATCCTGGTAAAAGTTTGCTGCACCTTTTCTAGCTTCGAAATATCCTTTTGAAGCATGGGGTTCCATACTTGAGAACAATAATCAGGTTGGGGAAGAACATAGGCCTTGTATAAGCGCACTAGAACTCTATGATCCTTACTAAGCACATTGCGCAGAATGAGGAACAGAGCAGCAAAAGCCTTATTAACCACAACGTCAATATGGGTAGAGAACTCGAGATCAGAGCCGAAAAGTATTCCTAGGTCTTTCGCAGAAGAACAACAGGTAAGCTTAGTATCATAAATTTCATAATTAGGTAGGGGCCCTCCTCCCAAGTGCAGAACGGAACACTTATCAAGATTGACAGGTATTTCCCATAAAGCGGCCCACTCTGTCATACGTTCAATAGAATGTTAAGAGAGAGTTGAGCTACTTCACGATCGTCACTGTTGTATGATGTGTAAATCTTAATGTCATCGGCGTACATTAGTACCTTGACATGAGTTGAAGTCTTTATAAAAGCAGGAAGATCGATAGAATAAATAAGGAATAGCAGGGGTGATAACACACTTACCTGAGGGACTCCGCTGTAACAGCTATAACGTTCGGAAAAACTGCGTCCCACCCTAACTGTCATATGCCTATCACTGAAGTAAGATTTGAACCAGCCCAAAAGCTGCCCACCGATGCCGAGGCTACCCAGCTTCGTAAGGAGCTTCAAGTGGTTGACTTTATCAAAAGCTTTGGACAGATCTATAAAAACAACGTCGACCGACCTGCCATTATTCAGAGCGGTGGTCCAATCAAAGAGAGCATCAAGAAGGTTGGAAGCAGTGGAAGTCCCGCTCAAAAATCCATGTTGCTTCTCAGGAATAATATTGAATCTATGAAGCCAAGCCAGAATTTTGTTCCTAATTAGTTTCTCCATAACCTTACCAGCCGTTGGCGCGATACTAATAGGTCGAAAGTCGGACACAAATCGGCTATTGCATTTCTTAGGAATAGCGGATACAATGGATTCCTTTCAAATGTCTGGTAATTGTTCAAGGAGTATAGATAAATTGAAAATAAGTGCTAAAGGTTTGCATAACGAGTGAGCACACTTACGGAAAACTATCTGAGGAATCCCGTCATACGGTTCTGCAATTGATGGCTTAAGAGTGGAAAGAATTTCGAAAACGTCTTGTGGATGGAAGAATATTTGCGTAAGACGGTGCTCAATATAGACTGGATTGCTGCTCTGAACCTCATCTTCGAGGCTATTCGAGGAAAACACACTGGCAAAGAAACGAGCTAGGGCTTCAGCTTTCTCATCATCCGAGATGAAGAGAGAACCGGCCGAGTCGGAAAGGTAAAGCTGGTGAGCCTTTTGTCCTCAGCTTAATAAATCGGAAGAGCAGATTGAAATTAGGACTAGCCGACATCCGCCTTTCACGATTCTCCATGAACTTTTTGATGTGGATGTCAAGATCTTTGCATACTTTTCTGTAAAGAGCATCGGATAGAGGATTAGAACTCGAGCGGAAAAGGCAGAATTTTTGGGACATCAGATTTTCAATGTGAGCTGGATATCTTAAGCGCGGCTGACTGGAAACTTAAACGGGACGAAATGGGAGAAAGCCGAATAAACTACCGAGCAAAATCTTTTGTAGATATCATTAATGGAGGTGTATTTGTCAAAAACGGCCCATCAGTTAATACTGAAGAAGAAAGAATCCAGCAACCGATAATCAAGTTTGATGAAATCTGGTGAAGGTATTGCAGGAGGGGTGCACATTTTAGAGCTACCTTGAAAGAGACTACCTTGTGATCGGCAGTAGCAAAAGGAGGGAGAACCGAAATACAGTCCACCACTGGTGAAGAGGACAGAATGAGGTCCAAAGTATTGTCACCTAGAGTAGGTTCAGTCACGTATTGTGTAAAGCCGCAGTTGCTAAAGAACTGGAGATATCGCGCTGAAGAATGATTACGAGGTTGCTTAGTATGCCAGTCCACATTGAGGCTGAAGTCACCAACCAGCAAGGTATGGCAGCGAGCAGAAGTAAGATCGGCAAGAAGCTCTAAGAAAGAAGTATCATCATCAGGGGACGTATTAGGAGGACGGTAGGCAGCAACAAATCGTAATGTTGACGAGTAAGAGGAATTGAGAATTTCAAAGCAAATTACATCTGGACGGAATGCGGCACTAATTTTTATCACTTTGGAAATTAGGAGACAACTAACCAAACAACAGATCCCGCCCCCTCTTCTACCCTTACGGTCCAATCTATAAATAGTATATGGGAAACATGCAATCAATTCGGTATTGAGTATCCTTGAGTTCAGCCATGTTTCAGTTATCACGAGAACATCGGGCTTAAATTTACTCAAAAATACATGTAAATGGTGAATTTTCTTCACTATACTCCGGGCATTGAACAAGAAGCAATCAATAGAATCAAGCGAGTTGTCTACCGGTCCATGCTTCAAAGGCCGTTTCCCGAATTGTTCCGTGGTAACTCAGAGACATGCCTGAGCTCCCCCTTGTACACCACCCACTCACGATTTGGCTTCCCCTTGTTGCGCTCCCTAGCCTGCTGACGTAGCTCATACTCCCGTTTCCTTTCTTCAGCGGTTAAACTCTTCCTGACGAAAGTGTTCGTAAACCCGGCCGAACGCAGTTGTTTGGCATTCATGAGCGCCGTACGCCAATAGGAACGAGAAGGCAGAAGAATTTTAACAAGCCTAGAGCGAGTCTGTTCCTCCTTACCCATACGGTATACTTCTACTGGCCTACATTCCACCTTTAGCGCATCTAAAATGTCTGTGACTTTCGTCTCCAGATCCCTTTCTGAGGGCCGTAGGTGGGGAGGCGCTTCCTGAATGCCACTGATCACGATGCTTCTCGACCGCTTGTCGGCTTCCACCAACTCCGATAAATCCTTGGGGATCTTGTCGGCAAGCACCAGAAGCATCTTTTCGATCAGAGGATCGCTGTTACGTTCCAAAATGGCTTTGATGAGCTGAGTGGCCGAAAACGTGGCGTAATCTACATCCACGTCATTCGCGCTCGGACCCGTGTTAGAATCCCCATGTTTACTCACAGGTTCGGTAGAGACAATCACGGTTTCCTTCTTTTTGCTAAGCCGAACAACCTTAGGTGCCATAATCAATTCTTAGGCCGATACAGGAATCGATCAAAATATTATTCGGCGCCAAACACAGCAAACAATAATGAAATTAACGGACGAACTAAATAAGCGATGAATTCGACGATTAGAATTCAACGTATGAGCGTCAAGGCTTCAATCAAGATAATTATTAGGAGGAAAGTGAAAGGAAAACTTTGAAAAAAAATGTACGAAAAAACAATAATCACGCAGACGATGAGAAAACGCCGCCGCTCAGGTCCAAAGGTCGCCGAAGAAATGGAATTTGTTGTTTTAGTTGTTTGTTTCGTTGTTTTATAATGTATCGTTGTTTTAGTAATGTACCAATGTTTTAGTTACGTATCGAGAACATTGCCTTTGACTGCATATGATTCTTCTCAACGAAGGTACGTGTTCCACCTACTCTTTCATTGTGAAGTGCAATAATAACTCTAACATCCGTACTCTTAGTTCTTTGCTTCGCTTTGTTTTCATAATTCCCAGTGAGTGTCTTTTTATTGCAGGAGGACACGTTTTCTATATTAATACGAGTGCAGAAACTGTGATATAAAAATTTCGTGCCAACAGAACCGTACCGGCAGTGTAGTTTTCTCCAGATGGCAAGTATGTACAAACGTGACCTTGCTTTTGGTTCACGATTTCACATTAACATTCCTATGAAATCGTATCTGCTGACGACATTGCAGGTCAACCGCAATATGTCGTGATATGGATTTACAAATTCAAGAAGTTGGAAAGCAGTCAATTCCGATGTATTATCCTTTTTATTTTCGAAGACGTACAAGCTCTCTTCGAATATAAAACTTAGACAAATCTTTAAAACAACCACTGGTGAAAAATGTTTACATATAAAACGTGAAGAAGGTCACTGATAAAAACCCGCAATTTTCGAAGCGAGTTGGAATAGTGAATAGCAAATGGTTAAAATATGTGAAGCGAAGGAACAATATCTAAATATGTAAACGGTGTCAATCCCAGTGTCATTGATGATAACGAGTGGTATAAAGTGAAAAGACTCAACATCAATACGCCAAGTCAAAAAAGTAGAAATCCTGACACATGTTCTACAGGCTTCACAATTGCGATTCTCAGTGTGCCACATCAACCGCATCATCGACATAGCAGTAGCGATGAAACGAAAGTTCAAGTTAATTTCCAATGAAAGGAGCCTAGTGAAGGAAGAAAGAGGAGTTCCGCTTCCTTTGTAGCTTAAAGGCACACCACGCAATAATGAAAGCGGTCCTTACCTTCTCGGGGCAGGTAGACCCTTGAATACTTGTAAATACTGCACCCTTTTCGCGGCTCCACGGCTCACCCCCGGCGCGTACGGCCTGGTCGACCTAAGCCGAGTTGAGCCCACCGAGCCGAATCACACCCGGCATAGACGAGAGAGAAACTTGCGATAAGACAAGATAAGGCAGCGATATCAATAGCGAAGGTAGCTTCAACAGGGAAGAGTAGGTGATATCGTAGCATTTTGCGCGATATCATTGAGGAAAAGCTCTTCTATAGTCTCCAATACTCGTACGAGAACTAAGGGCAGGGAGCTTTATTTTTGGTGGTTTTGAGGAGTTTCGATTCATTTTTCTTCACTGGTGGGTAAACCAAGGCCTCTACATCCTGTAGCACGCGCGATAACTTTCACAGATTTTCGCGAGGTGTGCCTTTAACTGCTGAAAATATCAGCAATGATGTTGGGTGCAAGGTCCAAAATGGTTGGAAGCAAACCCTGCCACATGGCCAATCAAATCTATAGATTACATTTCATAAATGCCCTCAGAGAACGATGAAACCGAGTTGCCAATGTTGGTCAGAAACCTAACCCAAACTTGTGAAAAAGACTCCAGCGTCATCGACCTTAAGAGATTTTCGAGCTTGGAAAAGCGCAACCAGTAATATGTATATTAGGCAAAGTACTGTCAAAATGGACTGCATTAACGAACAGGAAACGTGATCTTAAAATCGAGCTTACGAATATAGCAAAATTTAGTGCAACTCAAGAAATACTGCCGGCAGATCTTGATCTGGCAGAACAAATCATACTACTGCAAGAGCAATGACATGAGAATATAAAAGCACTACAAAAGATAATCCCAGACAAAAATCTCATCAAAGACGAGGACGATGTAGTAAGGCTTCAATCACGCTTACAAAATGCGGCAGTCCCTCGGGACACGAAATCGCCCATCTACATTCTTAACGAATCAGAACTCATTCGCCTAATCGTGCAGCAAATTCATGAAGAAAATGCTCAATGCGGAAAGTAACATACACTCTCGATCGCAAGACAAAGATTCTGGATACCACGTCCTTCGGGCGCGTTCAAGAAGTATCTCAAAAACTGCGTCACATGTAGAAGGTACCAAGGCTTACCACTGGGTGCACAAGGAATGCCGAATTTACTTAAAGACCGAATCATTGCATCAAAACCGTTTGAAAGTACGGGCAGCGATTTCATGGGTCCATTTACATCGACGACAAATGAAAAAATGTACGTAAGTCTCTATACTTGCTTAACATCACGAGCTGTTCATCTAGAAGTGGTAGAAAGCCTATCAACAGGTGCACTTTTGAACAGCTTTGTACGATTTATATCGAGAAGAGGCGTACCGAAAATCGTACGCACTGACTGCGGTACGAATCTTTAAACACGGCCAGCAAATCATAGCCACGATGTTTGAAGATAACGAAGCAACAGGACATTCCCTGATGTCATACTGCGCTTCGAAGAGAATGAAGTGGATATTTAACCCACTAGCTGCACCTTGGATGGGCGGTGTATGGGAACGATTAGTGGCCTCGGTCAAAAAGGCACTGAATAAATCCATAGGACGCAAAAAGTTAATTTTTTTCGAAATAGCTACGGTTATCACAAGAATCGAAGCCATTCTTAATACGCGGTCACTCACTTGAGTTAAAGTGGATGATATAGCGGGAATTCCTCTTCGTCCAATCGATTTTCTTCAGGGAAATCTCAAATTTTCTCTACCAGAAGGAGAAAATCCAACAAGTCATGATGATCCCACATATGATCCAGAATTTATTCAGTCTAGAGAACAAGCACTGGAAGCCATTCGCTTCTCTGAAACCATAGCAAACAAATTTTGGGTTTGCTGGAAGTCAGAATACCTAGTATCGCTAAGAGAAATGCAGAAGCAACAGCTGAAGCAACCTAGGCATTTACAAAGATCTTGTCCGGAAATGGGTGAGATAGTATTGATCGAACAGGACCTAATCCCCAGAGGAAGTTGGTCTTACGGCAAAATTGCGGATATAATCACTTCAAGTGATGGTCTGGTTAGATCAGCAAAAATGTTGATGCCAAACCAAAATACTATTCAGAGACCACTGAACAAAATTTATCCTTTCGGAATTCGCAGTGTATCCAAGATTCCCGATACTGACGAAGAGTGCGAACAAAAAAGTGCCGAGAATCAGCCGAGTGGAAGCAAAACTAATGAAGGGACCAAACTAGTCACGGCAGAAACAACACAAAATCCTCCTCTCGTCTCTAAAGCCCGTTCCACGACTTTTTCCGAAGCATGGACGATGATGTGAGCCATACTAGTGTATCGGCACCGATGTCATCATCCTTGTTAACTTTGGCAATGCCATCCGTAATCAATAGCCCGGCCATGGCAATTAATAACACTTCCATTATATCGTGCTATAACGGTATAATCAACGTGCCACCGTCGAAGGGTTGGTTCGAAGTATGCATCGACGATGATTGTCAATCTAGGAACAATACAACAGGGTATCTCCAATTCCTACTGCCCATATCTCCTACAGAAAAAGCAGCCGCAGTACGCTTACGCACACTAGGTATTGACGGCGTGCAAGAAAAAAAGCGACTTTGTGAGACCAAAATTTTGTGACCATCAATACTTCCTCTCAAAAAGCCTGTTAGGAAATCCTCACTGTTGGCCAGCTGGAGCCATAGGCACTGCAGCTGCGTTGATATATCTTGCCTCCTAATAATCATGAGTGCAGTGTGGTTAACCGTCAAAATCATGAGCAAGATAAATTCGGGTGAAACAGAAGTGTCACCAGAACGAAATGAGCAACTGGCGCCTACAGTACCAGTTTGCAATTTTGAGTTAACACCACTGCCGACTACAATGCTAGTTCCATGTGGCTTGGCATTTCTAATTTCCACTGTAAATGCATGCCAACACGGCACCATGCGCCATTCTGCTGACCTCGTTTGCAACGAAAAAACAGATGCTATCTAGAGTAACAGAGAGCTCCTCTTCAACAGGCTCCAATCAGAGCTCTGCATCGAAATCTGGTACGCCAACCGGTCAGTCGGAATAACGAAATTCGTAAAAAAAGACCATAACATTAAAATGCTCTAAGGTCACCGAATTTTATACCAGACCGTCCACAGTACAAGTGCATCATGTCAAGCGCGGTGTCAATGCACGCTCATGCATTGACGACAAATATGATAAAATGGACCCCAAAGAAACAATTTCCGAACTGAATCATACCTCAAAGTACCCGGGTTACTCTGGTTGCATGGATAGCTGCGGAGGAGTGTTTTGGGGATGTCTTCTACCTCTACCTAGCTGCTGGTTCTACAGAGTTGCTCACAGACCGATATCGAAACAAATTTTCGAGATAGTACCATTGGTGCCCTCATTGGAGCCCGACTATAACTCTCGATATTGAGATATCGATGCGAACCAAACAACGAAATTCACCCAGACATTCGAACCATATGTAACGCGGAGTCTTCTGAATTTCAATATAACGGTGGCTTCCCAAAATCAACGGGTTTCTTGGAAAACAACCGGTTTGTCATTTCTTCTGATAAAGCTTACGCTTTACCAATCCACTACCAATTACCGGTAGCCTGTGATTCCCATAGCGAAGCACTCAACAATTTCGCTTCCTGCTCAAATCTCATTGAGTGTCACTGCGTTCACCTCTTAACTGTCTATGTCCGGACTTTTCTATCCAAAGGCTTAGCGATAATCCGCAAAGCGAACTGCCTTTACAAACGCCTCATGCTATGATATCTGCTGAAGCGATCAACATCGTTGCATCGTCCAATGAAGAGGAAATGGTCATCAGAATTGAATCCAGGATATTGCGTAACGCAGCCGAGTTGGTGGTTAATCAAGAGTGTTCCTTCCAAATTTCCGAGATAAATTGATTCTATAATTGCGCGATCGGCGCACTCTTTTCAGCGACTTGTAGATCCTTGGAGCACGCGGCAGCGACCGATGTGCGACTTTCACCAATTTCCCGTTAACTGCGAACCATCAGGCGGAATCAATAACATAGTCCTCAGCTTCGGCCATCCAGTTGTACGAGAGCGCTGCAACGCTTATTGCTCAGGTAATCCTACCCAATTCCAGTTGCAGGGGTCATTGCACTGCCATATAGAAACCCCTCGAAGTATCTCAGCCTTCGAGAAGAACACCCATGGCGTACCACTTAAACATCAGTGGTTCGCGAACATTTCACTCCCAAGTCTTGATCCATTAATCAATGTAGTCAAGAAACACTGGAAGGGACCCGCTAAGTAGGTGAGAGTAGCTAGGTCGAGTGTAACTGTAATACAGTTACACTCGACCTAGCTACTCTCACCTACTTAGCGGGTCCACTAGTTCTATGGATCATCTTTAAAACAGGTGTCTCAATGATTGCGACCTTACTCCCATGGTTATGGAGAGCTGTGCAAGGCTTGCTATTACTATGCAAAAACTCCGAAAAACGGAACGCAGGAAGTTCGTAGTACGCACCATTGGCAGCATGGGCACGTAAGCCCTCACGCCTCTGCCTTCAGCTACGCAAGAAAAAAACTAGTCCATCCGCTCTACTTACTAATCAGTCACGTTTATTACTATTACTATATCCTATTACAAAACGGAAAAGAAGCAAGCAAAACAAAAACCATGGGCAGGCACAACAAGCACGTTCCGCTATGCAAAAATCGCATTAAACTCCCTTTGTCAACCTATGTGTCGTGCCAACCCTTCAATATTAAGTTCATGCCCACCTCTGTGTCGTGCCAACCCTTAAATATTAAGTTCATGCCCACCTCGCTGGGGTAACGTCCCCCCGATAATCGGCCCGACGGCTGGTGGTAGTCGACAGACGGCTGCCAGAATACACGACGGTGTTGCAGTGCTTCAGGCGACCAAAAGTGACAAAATATTTATGCGATAGTGGGGCATTTTGTGGCACCCTATCTCACGCGGGTTTGCAGATGAGTGTCAACGTTGATCAATAGCCACTAAGCAAACCAAGTCCTCGACGTGATCTATCACGCAATCTATAACTTCTACTTCGACTTCAACTTCATCGCCGCCGACTACCTCCACGTCGTCTTCGCCGTCTTTCTCAACGCCATAGTCAACGATCCTGCCCCTCTTTCCGTCGCCACGCTCCTTTCCTCCTTCAACAACCGTACGATAGCCGCCAATGACAGCCTCCACCGCTCGACAAAGAAGAAACAGTGATATGTATTATATTCATGTTAACATCACATTTTGATTTGTAACCTCGCCGCCCGGTCGGAGTATCCTCGCAGCACGGCGATGATCCTCCCACCCATGCGTCTGGCGGGGGCGGGGCTCATGTCGTGCTGTAGATAGCGAGGTTGAGGCAACTGCATTCTACTGTTTTCGTGCACAGAACACTGTGACAATAAACCTCTTCTCTTCTCTTATTCCACCACACCACTGAACCACCCCTACAGTATCATTTGGCTTCTCTTACACGGAAGGCCCATCAGGTCATGGTGAGCTTTTCCAAAACGGTTTTTTGCATTTTATAGGGTCGCATACACGAAGCAAAAAACCGGTCTCAAATTTGGCTAAATGGTTTTGGGGGGCCCAGAAAATAGTTGATGGTTAGATCCCCACTGAGGACAAATTTTTGCATTTCTCTAGTTTTCATCCACTTGTGCTCATGTAAGACCATACGTGCAAGGTATGTGTAAAATCAGTTTTTATTCTACCAGGGAACCGCTACCTCCAGTATTTTTGCGTACTAAGCGAATGATTGGTTTAGACCTGCCAACGCTCATAACAGGGGAACTAGGCGTTTTCCCGCAAAGTGCGTGTGATATTTATGCTCAGGGGGTCGAACTACCCTAGGTGACAAGTTTTCAGCCTAATCGTGATTTGGACCCAAACTCGGAAAATGGGGCGACCAATAGTACTACTACTGCCCTAGTAAAGAGCACTCAACGAAAGGAGGTCGCTGGCCAATGTAAGGAATTATTTGCTATCTTTTGCTATGGCGTGGTGTTGCTAGGTGCAGTTCACTTGGAATGCGTTGGTTCTGCACATGCTCCATTGCATTTAATCGAGGCTGTAAGTTATTCGTCTGTACAAGTAGAGCAGTGACTGTGTGCCCATGGCCACTCCACTGTCTTGAGTTTGGGTCAAAACCCCAATTTGGATAGTATTTTGTATCTAGGGCTAATTGAGTATCCTGAGCACGTATATCACCCTAGCTTCGCACGAAAACGCCTGATACGCGCGCTAGGGGCGTTCCAAGAGTTCCAAACACGTATTCACTGAAAGCTTGTATTAGGTCTGTGCAGAATAAATGGCCAAAACATAACTGGCCATAACTTCGCTCAGACACAACATTATTTGCTGAAATAAAAACTATTCGAATCTACAGAATCTTGCCAACGATCTGATAAAAAAATATGCCATCATGATAAAATTCTGGATTGTGAAAATTAATAAAGTCAAGAGTGGCATTTTTACCCTACATTTTTTCTGGCGCAGGTTTGCATCGAGATCCCGGAAAAAAGTGATAATCCGTTGGGGATAGGTCTAAGGAATAAGTGGGGTGAGGGAGAGTCTCGATGCATAATTGCATCATTTTTTTACTGGGTGCGCAAAACAACGCAAAACCCCACAGTTCGCAAGTCACCCGGCAGAAACTGATCGAGACTCTCCCTCACCCCCCTTATTCCTCAGACCTATCTCTGACGAATCACCACTTTTTCCCGGTTCTCGGTGCAAACCTGGGTCAGAAGGAGTTCGCCGAAACGATGCATTGAAAATGCCATCGTTGACTTTATTAATTTTCGCAATCCTGAATTTGATCATGATGGCATATTTTCTTTACCAGATCGTTGGCAAGGATGTGTAGATTCGAATGGATTTTACTTCGACAAATAAAGTTGTGCTTGAGCGAAGTTATGGCGTTTTGAAAAAAGTGGTCCGTTTTGGCCATTTATTCTGCACAGACCTAATAAATGAGGTCACTTTAGTGCACCAGCAAGGAAAATTGCAGTCATTCTGCATATGCGCAAATAGTATAGTGCTGGACAAAGAAAACTACGAAAATGCAAAAGCGAAAAAATCGCGCGGATCTGAACCACAAACACCCCCTCCATTGTACCAACGCCAGCCCACCTCCCTATCCATTCGGCCATCCAACCACTACAAACATGCTCCCCTGTGCTCCCCCTATCAGTTTTCTTTGCTTCGTTTAGCAGTTACCATAAGTGATCCTACATTTTTGAACCAGCTCGCAGTGGTTCTGACGTAGGTTTGAAGACAGTCTTCTGCTATGCATATACTGATTGCCGCAGCTGGAAAGCATTGCAGAAAACTACTCAATATTGCTTCATTCTGAGGAACTTGTCACTCATTTTCTGGGCCTCTCAAAACCATTTAGCCGAATTTGAGACCGGTTTTTTGCTTTATGTCTGTGACTCTAAAAAAAGCAAAAACCCGTTTTGAAAAAGCTCACCATGACCTGATGGGCCTTCCTTGTTAGCTCCTTTTGTCACATGTGGCTTTCCTTTCAGCTCCAGAGCTAATGCCGTTCTTTTTTCCACACACACTCGTTTTCCAACGCTTCATTTGTTTATGTGCAAATTCCAAAACTTCAATTGAAAAGAATTTAAAAATGTTAAAAAAAAACTTGCACAATCCTTTCGTCTTTCCAATGTCTGCAGTAGTACTCGAGTACAGATATAAAATGGGCAAGTTGAAGCATCCAAACGACGTCTGCGGTATGATATCCTATCATTTAGAGGGTGAATCATCAAATTAGGACGCAGTGCTGTACAAAATCAGCAACGCGAAGTAACGTGCACAGCACATTTGTATGGGTGTTCGGACAAATGATCCACTCATGGAAGGACCGCCATCTTTTTTTTGCATTCTAGAGTATGGGGACATAGTCAAAGTTCAAAGGCAGAGTGACGTATGTATTGGTCAACTTCACATCCTTTTTTTGAAATCCTTTCGTTTTGTTGGTCATCGAGTCTCGAACGAGGGCTAGCAACGTCTACATTCGTCTCTGTCGCGAGCCAGAGTAGTCCACTGAACCCTTGTGGCTCCAGGAGCACTTAGCACCCCGTTTCCTTCGCACAGGACGCTTGTGAAGAAGTCTGATCATCGTGTCGGCGGTCGGCCAGGTGTTCGTTTGACGTCTTGGGGGATCCAGTCTCTCTAACCCATTTGATCCAACGGTCATCGCAGTATCGCACAACGTGTGCGGCCGACCTGCTCTTGGACTCCTCGGCAATTACGTCGGCGTCTCTGATATTCGATCGTCAACGAAATTCGGAACTCCGGATTACCCTCTGCACTTGCATGTATCGGGACTCTGCAAGCATCGTCCTCTCGAAAGTGCTTTGAATGACGTCGACAGCATGCTTTCCGTAGAGTCCAAGTTACTGAGGCATATGTAAGGGTAGGAAGCATCGCTCTTTTCCATATTGCTCAGCTCTGGTGTTAAGTTCTCCACTATCTGACTTCCTACCTTGGTACACATACTGAAGCATTCAGTGATGTCCGTTGATCGTGAATGGGACATCAGGACAATATATTCCTCATCAACATTGTCTTCATTAGGTTCAGCTGCGAACCGATTCTTCGACACTCGCAACCGAAATCGGCAAGCACTTGTTGCTTGCTGGATTATCGGTGTTATGAGTACGATGTCGTCAGCGAAGTGGAGTGGAGGTGGTGCAGATACCGTCCATCGACCTTCACTTCCATGCATTCCCATTCCAGTTGACACATGACTTTCTCCGATGCGACGCTAAAAGGTGCAGCCAAGATGGTGTCGTCTCGTCGAGCTGCTCTGTTCACGTCGATGACGATCTCCTTTTAGGATGGTGAAATTATGTACTAAATAGGTACAGTCTGGTTCCCCAGGGCTTCAATAAGCGCTTATGTCTCAACGGCGTCAAAGGATTTGTCAAATCGAAAAATGTGTGACATGATGGCACCTTATACTCTAGCGACACTTCAATGGGCCTAGTAACCGCGTGGATGTGATCGATATACTGGACTCCCTCCAAAACCCTGCTTGCTCGCATGGCTGTCCTTCATCTACAGTCCTACCAATCCTATGCAAGATGAACTGCGTGAAGAGCTTGTAGACTACAGACAGAGAGCGGATTTGACGATAAATTCATGTCGTTTGTATCTCACTTCTTGAAGAGCAACACTGTCGTGCTGCTTTACCACAGGGCGGGTGCATTGCATTCCGACAGAGAGCATGTGAAGGGTCGGACGAGAGCCTCAACGGTGACTGGCGGTAACTTCTTCCTATAATCAGGTCCAATCCTGTCGGGGCCAGGTGCTGTACCATTCCCACCGACGTCGGACTTCGCAAGGGAGAATTGAAGGAATAACATATCCATATTGCTTCAGATAGCTCCTAGGCAGGTGACACGGCTATCGAAGAGGTCCGAGTAGAAGCCGTAGATGAACTTCTCCATTGTCCCCTGGGAAGCTGTATCTGTACCGTTCGAACGACGGAGACCGATCATTTTGGTACTATAACTAGCGAAATTTCGGCATTGCGAACGCTCCTTCCAAACTCTGTTGCTTTAGCCACGCTGCTGCTCTGCCCTCCTTGAGATCTTCCTTCATCGCCTCTCTGCATTGCTTCGCATGTTCGAATACTCGAGGCTCGTGTGGCTTCACGTTGACGTATCAGCTCGCAAGTTTTCGGAGAAAGATGCTTCTTGGTGACTATTTTACTAAAAGAGCTCATAACGATTTCTCGCTGGATCCAAACAATGATATTCGGTCTGCAGGATTGAACGACTGCTTTGTTTTCTTCTAGCCTTTTAATCTTGTTCTCCAGTATCTGGCAGCAAGGCTTATGGCTAGAAGACTCGTATAAGGTTGAGTTAAAAGCAATTATCGTTTCTTGTGCTCAATCTCAAAGGTAGGACAAGGTGATGTCCTGAGGCCCGACTACACTCGGTTGACCTAGCTCGCGCGCATCGCGTCGCAAGTCGCGCAATTCTGTTTCAATAATACACGCCCTGAGTGCGATAGTATGCGGCCATCGTTCGCAGTACACATATGCAGTATGCCTTCGAGGTTGTCGCTATTGGGCGGGTCTAGAACTTTTCTAGAATCTGGTCTAGAACGTTTCCTTTTCTTGCAATAACCAAGAGCCTATTCGGCCTGATGTCGATATGTTGATGAGAAGTGCAAGCATGTATAAATGGACTATGATCTTCTGTCAAAGAAACTGACGAGACCTCACTTAAACTCTTCCACTAACTGTGACCCCGTTTGCAATACGAAACGTGGGCATGGGCCACACAGTGATTCAGTTGTTATACTTGCTTACTAAAGGCCGCATGCAAAGTTTCACGCGCATATACGAGAATCTTATCGAGATAGAGCTCCCAGAGTTGAGGGACAACGGGGTGGGGCGTCCGAGTAGGTTTGGATACCAGAGGACTGAGGAGCAAAGAGGTGACAGTCACGTGGACCGAAACGTAGAGCGAGAAGCACATCAATATCAGGCGCAAAATTTTGAACTGCACGTTGACCGCTGAGAGGTGTTCAAATGTTGTGTCGGGAAGTGTGGCAGGAACTTGAACGGATTGCTTTTATTTATGTTTTTCCATATTTGCTTCTCATTCGCGGAAATTTTCTGTTGTTCACGTGTTTCTGTTCCTGTGCTGTATCTAGTAGAAAGATCTCAAGAAGAGTTAGAGTCATGGAGTTTCCGTGGACGATCCCTTGACGGTGGCATAACTTCGTCTCGGTAACGGGGTCTCGTAGCTAGTTCAGTTTCTGAAATGAAAGCGCTCTTTTTTAGTGAGGAACACTTGAGTTGACCCGATCTGATCGAGCTTCTTCACAAGCGAGGACGCCAATGTACTTCCAACAATCACGGACCCGAGTTTCTGATGGTAGGTCAAAAATGGAGTGCATCACGAATGTTCACGCACAGACCACGTGAAGAGAACGTGTCATTCGTCAGGATTGATGCTATTCCATTTTTTGTTTTTCGTCATTGCCAGACTACTCGGCAGTTCATCTTTCATATTCAACGGGCGAGCAAATTGGCGTTCTCGTTGCCCTCAATGCAGACTAGCTCAATCTCACTGCCTACCCATCAATCGAACTAACAAACACAAGCATCAGTGGCTCTTAAAGTGCGATAGAGAAGTGCAATGATGGCAAGGGGAAGGAGCACTAATTCTGTTGTGTGACATTGGGTATCTTTTCCAATTCTATGAGCATTTTCAGCTTCCTAGGTCTGAACATGCTTGGAACTCCCTCTGAGTATACTTGATGGTCACTATGCTGCCAATACGAATATGGTCACTCCCTGAAAACTTCACTGAGTCTCTCATGACGATTATTTCTCATACTCAAGCCTTTACAACCTCAGTCTTCACGAACACATGTGGCAGTGTATTGATGGCCCACTTCATTAGTTTGTGCAGCTCGCAGTGTTTTGTTGGATGATCGAAAGGGCATACCTGTTGACCGACCATGTCAGCCACCGGTGGCTGACACCAAGTCGGCCTGCTCGGACCGTGTCAGCCATTTGTGGGTGACAGAAGTTTCATGAACTTCCTGAAAGCACCTTCTGAGATACAAGAATGTTTTTGTTTAAGCAACTAACTGCACCCTTCTGCTGTTATGCAAGCCATGGACAGGAGCAAGGGGGCCTGTACCCCTATGAAGACCCCAGCTGGAAAGAAAGTTTGAACTAAAATTTTACGTATGGGAGTTATTCAGGATCACGAATAAGCCTCCACTTTTGGTCTCAATGCCAAATTAGCGCCGGCTGCGTCAACTTGGTGTGTCAAATTTTTCTCACCAAATTCGCTGGAAGCTTTAATAGAGAGTTATTAAGGGTGCTCATCACGAATATGACACCCTTATTGGCTTTGACGTCGATTTCATGCAGTTACATCAAATTGGTGCAGCATATTGTTTCCAGCAAGATTGCTGAAACATGGTCTATAAGAGTTATTTAGAGAGGGGGCAAACACGAATGTGGCACCCGTTGGTGTCGTTCAGTGCCACTGTAGTGGTGCTAGTACTTATAGTAGGGGCACCATTGCTTCCGCGATTTTTGCCTATAGGCTACATTAGCACCACTACACCACATGTGAACAATACTGGCAACATTTCCAACCAAACAGTAGTCGCACCAAGATAAGTTAAACCTATAACGGACGGCGGCGTTTGAGAGCGGGATGGCATGTAGGACGAGCGCGTTTTTTGATCAAATCTTTTATCAATTTCCATCAAATGAGTCATTTTTGTGACCTTTATGTGCATGTTGCTACTCATGAGTAGGTCATCGCTGTGCAGTGGTATCGTCTCATGCTATTATACGTGGTACTTCTCTTTGCCTATTACCACAGAAAAGTCATGCATTCTGAGGGGTGACGGTTGGGACACACGAATCTACTAGGCCGTGACCTTGTGACAGCCTGTGGCCTTTGCCCTGTGGCATGAATAATCCAGTCAATTTGACTATACAACGGAACAGACTTGCAAGGAGGACACGATTAACATGAACAAATTGTCTGAATTATTTAAGGCTTAGGTCAAAGGGCACAGATTGTTACAGGGTCACGGCCTAGATTCGTGTGTCCCAACCTACACCCCATTCTGAGTAGTAAGATGAGCGCAAGGTAGTTTCAGATGGAAAAGAAACTTACCTCAGAAACAAAATCGGAGTCTATAGAATCTGACGGATTATTGATTGTGGCTAAAAACAAATGTTGATGAATGTACAACTAGGAAGGATCTGCATTCGAAGTTACTCGCATAATGTTTGTTGTACCTCTAATAAAATTTACGCTGCTCCAGTACTGGGAACGTATGTTATTCTTCAATACTAGCAGTGTATGCGGGTATAATTGGTTATTTGGAAATACTGGAAAACTAGAAGAAAAATAATTTCAAATGTCGAGAGCCACCATGTGGCGCACGCCGTCCCTTATGGGTTAATATTCGTGATCAGCATTCTGAATAAGTCTAGAATGACAAACTCAAACCAAACTTGTGGGAAAAAGTTGCTGCGTCAATCTGTTGTAATTGCCCCGAAATCGCCACCGTCAAAAAATGTCATATTCACGATCAGCTCCCCATGTAAACATTACTGGCAAAGTCCAGCAGGAATTTTTTTTGAGGAACTCAAGGTGTCTGGGCTAGTGATAGTTGAATAGTGCCAAACTCCCTTTCCCCACCTGAAGTACAGGTAGAAATAGGACAGACGCGGAACAGAGCGAACAAGCACCCCTCCCCCAACTACTCTAACAAAAGATGCAAAAAACCTCATTGAAAACAAAAAACTTGGTAACCATCCAAAAAAATCTTTTTCTGGGACGGTGTCAGCCACTTTTGGCTGATAACAAGCAGCAGGCCGCAGTCGATCCGCATCGTTTTCGAAAACAGGTGCGGTCACGAATGGGTTAAACAGCATAATGTGATCACAAAGCATGTCGAATTTCGAGGCCCCAACCTCTCTTGTGAAATATCACTCAATTCCACTTCTAAACTACACCATCACTTTGTGATGGTGTAGTTTAGAAGTGGAAGTAGTCGTGTGATCTTGAAAAACGAGCTTGTGCACGACCTCTAAGCAAGCAATCGGAGATAGATGTGCTATGTTTTCTACGGCCATATTGCTGTTTTACCACGGTATGTCTTCATGGGATTCTTAATTTGATTGAAGCGGTATTGCTTCACCAGCTGCTGCCCATTGCTTGCTGGCCTGTCAGTATGAATCCACCACGAATTCAGCCGGCAGCGGATCATCGGAAGATGCAGACTGCTATAGCAACCTCCATTTGCTTTAGTGAGTTGTTTTCTTCTTGAAGCATTATATTTCCTGGTACTATGCACATTGAATGTGGCAAAATCTCGAACCATACAAATCGGTTTGTCAAGCAAGTACTCCCTACATAACTGCTAACTGATGTGTCCCGCCGCACCTGGTTAGTGGCCCCTAAGTCATGTAGAGCCTGTTACTACTGCCACTGCCATCCCAATGTTATAATGCCCATCTTCTTTATAAACATCCCGAAATTGCTGTTTGAGATTATTTTATCAGGTTGGAGCTAAGTTCCCGTTGTTTTTGTCTTTTTTTCTTCGAATATTTTAATAGTGAAACAAATAGTGATATGCCCTTCTAGAAAGCTTTTTCCTTGGAAATGAGCTAATACCTTTGTGTACGTCTGAATTTTTCGCTCAATACCCTCCGAAATGTAGGTTTCGGGCACGAAACAGAGCCTTGCCTTTCGCCAATGGCGAAGCTACGAGAATCGATGATGAAGCAGGGCTTTAATCCCTGACTACGAAAGGCTTACAAATCCCCATGAAACTCTGAAATGATTCAGGTGGATCGATAGAGCTCCGAATACTGATTATAAATGTGAAAACCAAAATGCTAAATGGCATTCTGAAGCGAGTTACGAGGGGTCAAAGTTTGCATGTGACACCTCATCGGCGAGGCACTTTGCCATCAGCACGGCCGTTGCGAAGCCAGCATCGACCACCGTGGCTACATTGTCTTCGCAGCTCTTCATAAATAGTGAAAAGGCAATGGTGAAAGCTCCGCAGTGTCGAAGAGAGGGGAACGCACCTTGTCAACCACAGCATTTCTTACAACCTGTACAACTATTACTGACACTCACTCAATAGTGTCACAAGAAATCGTATTCATGTGACAATGAGGGAATGGTATGGAACGCCAGTTGGGAGTCCCATGGAAGCCTGCTTTCCTTAGTAAGTTACGGGAGCCCAAGTCATAGAAGAACACGTTCCAGAGTATTGAGCGAAACAATGCATCTTGTCAGAAGTAGGTGTGATCACAGACATCTTCATCTCTAATCAAGTTCAAATAAAGACCTGGGCGCTCTTAGTAAAGAACTGCAGATTACCTCCTGAACAAAACCAACCTTCGTCAAAGGAAGTTCGTTTATATTTCCGGAAGCAAAAGATTTTGAATTTGTGTAAGAGAATGACATCAACGTTTCAACGTCGTAAAAATTTATATAGACTCTTGAAATTCTCTTCTAACTCAATCTGTATAGCTCTCCCGCTCTAGAGCATGTTTCACCAGTCCTGATGCCCTTACGCGTAGCCAAAACAATGTATGGATTAGAAGCATACGGAGGTGCGAGCACTGACTTGAACAACGCCTTTCATTCCCATTTAAATACCCATGCAATGAGCGTTCATTCTCAACAACATATGTTGCAGAGAGTTATTTGCACAGAGATACTGTTGTCAGCTGGCGAAGAAGTGCCAACCGCCTGGAAGTAAGCGAGTACGACCGTATTTGAGAGTAGTGAAAGGGCCTCTGCGTAAGTGCCCGGCCCCGTCTTCGCGGCGGTTGAAAGCGAAGGGTGGCACTGTTTACGCAACTTTCTGTTCCCACTATGCGTCTCCGTCCACGGTGGACGACGAGGCGCTTTCAAATATAACGAAAACGGCACTCCGATTCCATAGGAACTCCCATTATGTTCAGCGCAACGACGCTCAACAATTTAATGGCACGCTATAAAAGCTACACAAAAATTGTAGAATATAGCAGATAAGGGATGGCAAGGAACCTGTATAATGAGATCAGGGACGAGCATAGGAACTGCAAAAAGTTAGTCCGTTGAAAGGACATATAGCCGGACAGACAGAGATATAGCAAATAGATGACGAGTCAAAATTCCAGCCGACCATAGCAGAAGCAAATGTGATTATACAGGGAGTGCAAAAAGAGTAATTTTGCTCACGGCTTACATCCGCATTGTATACAAAAAGGCAACAACAGAGATAAAAGTATTCGGGCAAACTATTCCTAAAATGTTCCTCTAGAAACAGGCGCAAGCTGAGACTCAATACCTTCACCTTCATCAAAATCCGGAGCCTTCATTCGGCGGAGTCGGGCTACAGGTTACCTACGGTACCAAGGTCCGCTTAAAACAGTGGAGCCAGGTTCCGTGGTAGGTCTTCTGTGGGAAGCTTTCTAAGAATTGGCCCTTCGCTTCGTAGGAGTCATAGAGCCCTTGCTGCTCGGACAACGCTGCTATGATCCAAAGCATCACTTTTCTGCCTCAAACCTGCCTTCGGAGAGGTTTCAGTGGTAACGGCACGTTCTGCTTCTTGGGAACTAAGGGCGCTGGTAATTCAGAAAAAAACGGAATGTTCAAGAACACCTTCCAGTATGAAACCGCTCAGGTACCCAGGGTGAACGAACCATAGCAAGGCTCTGAACGAGGGCGACGAAATCTCCGATTTTGCCGTGTTGGGGTGACACATCATGTTCACTCGGAATATCCGATCATATTCGTGTAGAAGACTGTCACGGGGTTTGGTGATAGTATGAGGTGTGCTCTTGGATTTGGGGATGAAAATACCTTGTCAGAATCTGCTAAAGTTCGATTAAAGGAGAGTTGAAAGTGGAGAAGAAAAATTACTTTTTGGCACCCCTCCCCCTGTACATGCTCTCTGCTGGGCTAGACGAATCTAAATTTGCGGAGAATAGATTAGCTAATTAGCTATAACACTTGGCCACGCTACCTACACTGGGAGCAATGAAAGACGGAAGCCTGTTTCCATTTAGAGAATCACAATTTAAAGAGTTCCATAGTTTTACTACCCGGACCAGAAGCGAGCCTTCAAATGCTGAGGTGTTGGGCTTATAGGGACGTATACGGAAAGGGTGACCCCTCGAGGTACCGATGGTGGAGGATAATCCAAAAAGGTCGTGCAGTTTCAAACAGATTTCGCCTGTGGTAGTCTTGTAAAGTAAGCTGAGATCAATCAACTGTCGTCTGAATGCTAGTTTATCAGCACCGAGCTTATGCAGACGCTGTTCATAGGGTAGCGTGCTAACACCTTTCCGAATGGAACAGCGATAAGTAAAGCTTTTCTGAACTTTCTTGATTTCTTCTAACAGCAATCCCTTATGTGGCGACCAAACAGGGGAACAATACTCTGGAAGCGGCCTGACATAGAGGTTAAAAAGCCGAAATAATAAAGTGGGGTCACGCGACCTAAAGGATCTGAGTATAAAATTAGCTCGAACACGTGCATTCGAAGCTATGTCCCGAATGTATCCATCAAATTCGAGCATGTCATTGTCATGTATTAGTAATATACTACGCCATACTACGCGCAAATAATTAAGAGCCACCCTGTATATGACGAATAGCAGCGGTCCGAGACACGTACCCTGAAGCACACCACTTGGCGTAGGATACGGGCGGGACTTTGCCCTACTGATCATTACGACCTGAGTTCTACCAACTAGAAATGATTCAAGGAATCGAAGAAGCCAGACAGATGCCATATGCAGCTAGCTTTTTCATTAGCAGAGGTACGACAATGGAGTCGAAAGCTTTTGCATAGTCTATGTGGCAAACAGAAACGAAATTCCCTTTGTCGATCTCTTTTTTGCCAGAGAGGTACTGTTGAAAGCAAGGCAGAAGTGTTAGACCTATGTCGGCGGAAACCATGTTGGGCACAGTTAGGCAGATGTCTATGGGTATGAAATCCGTGATTTCACGGCAGACTATGCGCTCCATCACCTTACTAATAGAGCTGGTCAAACAAATAGGTCTGTAGTTGGAGACATCATTTTTGGAACCTTTTTTGAAAATCGGCCTGACAATTCCAACCTTCCATAGCTCGGGTACCTCTCCTTGAAGTAACACCCTGTTGAAGAGTATTGTCAAAGGCGAAACGAGTCCCAGTGCAGCCTCTTTGAGGAAGCGTAAGGGATATAATACGGCGATGTCGATACTCTATTTGGAAGCTTTTTCAACGCCGTGTAGACAACATCGCTACCTATGTCTATCCAGTCAAGGCTATCCGATGTCACAGGGCCAGAACACTATCAGTGGGATGAGCTATTTTGTAAACCGACTTAAAATAAGCAGCGAATAACCCAGTCTTCGATTTGTCATCTGTGAGCACATCCTCTTATGAAACTTAACTTGGAATAGTGCCCGGCACTTTGAGACATTTCCTACAGTAATTGAGGAACCGTTTGGGATTTTTGCTGGGTGCTATATCTTTCTCTTTTAGGAGTTAATGACGCACAAGAGCTCTCTTAAGCTTCATCAAGTATTTCCTGTACTGTTTTCCGCGCACAGATGACGAGACGGTGCTGAGATAATCAACTTTGGCATTTAGAAAAAGTATACGTCTGAGATATTTATCACATTTATCATTTCCTTGAGCAACGATTGGAATATGCCTTGTTATTAACAGCTTGCAAATTCTAACGAAGTTTAGGAAGAACTATTGGGTCATTCCATAAATAATGACGTTTTTTTTCAAGCATAAATTTTTCCTATGAAATTACAAGTTTTTGCAGCATATCATATATCATTCGAAAGAGGTTTTCCTGCCCTACAGAATAACGTGTTCAATTTCTGAGTTTGTTGGAATGAGCCGACATTTAAGCTGGCGAAGAGGTAGGTCCAGCCGACAAAAATTGGCCAAACCGGCAATCAATTGAAACACTATATTTTACTTGAGGAAAACTAACCAATTATGTGTTCCGTACTTAGCCCTGACCTCTTCTACAATTTCCAATATTTAATTGATCAAGAAGTGGTGTCGTTCTTTTTCTAAAATCTCTTTTTCGGAAGCACCCAGACTATTCAAAATAAAATTTTTTCTTTCGAACTCCTTGCTCAGAGTTGTTTTATGAACCACTTCGAAGTAGTTTTCCTGCTATATCGAAAACACCTTTCTAGTCTATTTTGGCTGCGATTCGGATTGAGTTTTGATATCATGTGATAGGAGTCCAATTGACATTTTTCACAATTTATTTTTTCCATAAGATAGTTGAGGAATTCGGTCAGTGGTATTTCCCTGCTCCTACCCACCACCTGTTCGTGACAATTCACCGCTCTTACAACTGCTTGGTTGAGAAAATTTTCTTCCCTTGGTTCGAAGAAACTGTCTAAAATCACCGAGTTATGGCGGAAAAACTAAATGTGAAAAAAGAGGCACCTGACTTTCCAAGTAACAGTTGGTGGAACTTGCAGAAGAGGTTTGGGCTAAGTCATCGCACTCATGAACAAGGGTCTTATAGACTGCCGGAAATTCGGGAAACTCCTTCGCCTTGCTATTAAATTTAGGCAGGGAGGCTTGAGAAGTCTTAATCAAGTGGTGCGTTGGCTTCGATGTATTGGGTCATTCCATAAGTAGTGTCGCTTTATTTCATTAAAAATTTTTGCTATAAAATCACAAGCTCCGCAGCATATAATATATCATTCGGAAGTAAAATTCCTGCTCTACCAAATGACGTGTTCAGTTCTCGAGTATGTCAGAATGGCGCCGACATTTAGGCTGGCGAAGAGGTAGGTCCAGCAGACAAAACCTAGCCAAAGTGGCAATCAATTAAAACCTTAAGTTTTACTTTAGGAAAACTAAGCAATCATGTGTACATAGTGTACATGGCCCCGACCTCATCTGAAAGTTTCACCAATTGGTTGCTTGAAAAGACACGTATCTCTTTTCCCGCATTTAGTTTTTCCGCCACAACTCGGTGATTTTAGATAATTTTTTCGAACCAAGGCAAGAAAATTTTCTCAATCAATCAGTTGAACGAGTGGTGAAATATTAAGAACAAGTGGTGGGTAGGCACAGGGGAATACCACAGACTGGATTTCTCAACATTCTCATGGAAAAAATAAATCTTGAAAAATGTCAACTGGACTCCTATCACATGGTATTAGAAATCAATCTGAATTGCAGCCACAAACTAGAAAGATGTTTTCGATATAGCAGAAACAGTTCTTCTAGGTGGTTCATAAAACAACTCTAAGTCGGGGCGCTGTACGGAACACATGATTGGTCAGGTTTCCTCAAGTAAAATATAGTGTTTTAATTGGTTGCCGGTCTGGCCCAATTTTCGGCTGCTGGACCTACCTCTTCGCCAGCCTAAATGTTGTAACATACTCAAAAACTGAACATGTCATTTTGTAGAGCAGAAAATTTTCTTCCGAATGATGTATGATATGCTGCGAAAAGTTGCGACTTTATGGCAAAAATTTTTGCTTGGAAAAAAACCGACACTGCTTATGGAATGACCCAATAATTGACGCTATCATAAGAATAATTTGGGTCAATCCAGTCAATCTGAACGAGTGCAGCAACTATGGGTTCGAAGTCTGCTTTCGAATATTGTGCACGCAGCATTCGTTCGCTCACAGGGAGAGCTAATAAGTCAGTAATATTGAAACTGACGCAGCGATGGTCCGAGTTACTGAAGGGAGGGAACACAGCAAGCTCTTTTATCATACTGGGCTCTGACATTAAAAGAATGTCTAAGATAGTTAATCCGTGTGTCGGCTCATTGTTCATTTGCACAAGGCCCAAGGAGTGCGCGAAATTGAGAAACGAGGAGGAAGAGGGAGTTGGAAGACCCCTCTGGGTGACATGTTACACCAGTCAATCAAGGGAAAATTAGAATCGCTATTAAGTATTTGCTCTCTCCATTCATTATATACGACTCCATGAACTCAATGAAATCCAAAAATGAAGTGGTGTCGCAAGAAGGGCTCCGGTATGCTAGGACCAAAAGAGTCTTACAACAAGGAGAGTCAAACTGAAGAGCAAGCGACTGTGTATGGCCGTGGAGGTCTTTCGTACCAACAAGGTGGTGGGAGACGCGTTGATGAATTAGCGCTAGTACACCACCACCAACTCTATCACCTTCACGATCGCATCGATACGTAATAGCACGAGTCATAGCTCAAAAGCGCATCATGAATTGTGTATGGTTTGCACCAACTCTCTGTGATAAATACTCTATCAGGATTACTACTCAAAGAAGATTAAGTTCTGCAATTTTATCTACTATAGAGCGAGCATTGAATAGGCGGAATTGGCAGGGTAAAACATTACGTGCATCTGACGAAACCTTCTGTAAGTTAGGAGCCACCTTTCAGTACATGTGGAGAACCTACTAGGGAGCGCTCGTTTGCTGTTCCTGTATGCGTGTGTCTAGTGCGTGCTTGCAGGTGTACTCCCGGAACCGACCTCAAGACTTGGTTCGCGGGAGGTATAGGAGTGAGGGGGGCCTTGTTTGGGTTACTGACTGGGAGGTCATGCTGAGTCCTTAACCTATGAATAGCTAGATCACGGACTACAATGAGAAGCTTTCCTTCTTCACTGTTCATAAGTCCGGCCTTTTTACGGAGAGCACGGTCGTACTCAATTTATTCCCTGGTGTAATCCGGACGAGCATACGAGTGCACGAACACTTTTGTGAGTTTGATATTTTTTTAATTTTTGATAACTGCTGTTTATCGCCGCAGCTCGCGATGCGAAAGTTACTACAAGGATGCTGAGTTATGGGCAAAAGCTTCGGTGGCGGACGGGACTCGAACCCGCACTTCATCCTTTCCGGGGATATGTGCTAAGTGCTTGTGCTTGTAGTAACTTTTGTGAGTGACTGGCGCTTGCCTTTCATATTACCAAGTAGGCGGTCCCTCAATTCCTGACTCCTCAGACTGATTTTAAGGATGCGCGGGAGAGAACTACGGTGGCTCCTGGTCTGAGGGTATCTGTGGAACTGTATCTTGCCACTGTTAAACTCATCGACAGGTCGCTGTCGCTAGATGTTTCTACAACCTCCTTGACAGCCTCCCTATTAAAGACCCGAGTGGCCTCTTCGGTTTGTTTCTCATCGACGCCCACCCAAGTTATTATACGAGCTTTTTCATCAACTACCTTCGCATCTGATTTGAACTTCACAAGAGCACTACATAATGCTGAACTAAGGTGTGAGGATGGCGCGCTTGCGTCCGCGAGTTTCCCTTCTATATTATTCAATTTATCAAGGATGACAGCGTGGGATTCTTGCACATTGACTTAAATATCGCAGGTTCCATCAAAAATTCATCCCACCCCTCTAGCAGGGGCTTCAGCCACTCCGGCTCAAGAAGAGCACTTCTTTTCGGTGCCATAGTGAGTAGTTCTAGGATCGAATATCACAATAAGCAATAAGACAATAGCACGCAGGTGGGAAGAGCGGTTGGCGGCAGGAGAGGAGCAGAGAGCGACTGATAATTCAGTTGTTCCGCACTGCAGCAGTAGAATGATCAGAGACGTGATAGTGGGATCCACGGCAGATCCAACGGCCTCAGGTGAATAATATGAGAGCTGCGGCTACAGCAAGTAGCGAGAATAAGAGTCCTCGCAAAATAATCCCTGCAGCTGAAGGGGGTGATCGCAATCAGCAAGAATAGGTGGGAGCGGCGATCGAATAGATCCTCAATAATACAATAGCTCACAGGTGGAAACAACAGTTGACGATAGGTGAGGCGCGGAGAGCGATCAATGACTTGACCACCCTCATAACAGGTCAAAAACAAAAAAAGTGAACGCTAATAACTACTCCGCTAATAACTACTTGCTTGGTTTTCACCAAAATAAGGGATAGGACCAATCGTTACTACATCAAAGATTTTGGTTATAACCATAATGGCTGCAACTGTAATAAGCCTGTAGAGTGTATGATGTAACCAACAATGAAAATAATATAATATCACATGTACAGGACTCAAAGCTTACACCTACAAAGAAATTGGCACTAATTGCGACACTAAAAACGTAGCCTATTGTATCACCTGTATTGGATGTGGTATGCAATATGTACGAATCACATAGGAAACTTAAAGATAGAATCAAAGAACATCTTTCAAACATATCCTCTCATAAACTTCACTCGTCACTATACAACCACTTCTATAATTGTAAAAAGGGAATCACTGTAACCGTTTTAGATTCCATCAAAACTAATGATAAAAAACACTACTTGATGAACAATTGTATTGGATAAAACTTTTGATGACACCTTACCCGTTCGGTTTGAATGATAACATTAAGGGATACGGCAACATCACACACGTGGACAGTCCTATCTCATTCCAATGCAACCCTCCCTTTTTTTCCTTGAGAACTGTTAAGGAAAGAATCAATAGAGGCTTGAAGTGTAACAGAAATCGATGTAATAAAACCGCTCAGCAAGTTATAGATGAAATATGTAACCTGGAAGGAACTCATAAACCCATACAGTACTACAGACTAATTGAAACATTAAGCAATTCGGAAACCAGTAAATTGATTATAGCCTCTCACAGCGACCATTTTTTATCGGATGTGGCCAACAAAACAAGGTTTTTGATTTTGTGTATATGCACACTTACATTATCATACAAACGAGGTCAAGAAAACTAAACGTTTGTGCCATAATGTCACTATACATTACAAAAGTAGAATCTTTAATGAAATTCCATTTAAGAGGATTTTCAACTCTGGCTTTGTTAAGCGACCGTTGACCAATAGATATGATTTTAATTCTGTACTTACGCCCATTAGGGTGATTTTTAAGTATAATAATCCCGTTTCAAAGAAAATTTTCAATTATACTAAAATATTAACGACTCAAGACACTGCTAAGTTGAAGGAAATTATCAAAGGAGATTGCACAGTTAGTGCCGTAAGGGTGTTAAAAGTCGCGCGGAAACGCGTTTTCGTGTTTTTTATCGTTTCTTCGTCATAAATCGATTGATATTGATTATTTTTACTAAACATATATATGATTTATATTCAGCTCGTCGAGCTCTACAAGACGGCACCACAAGTTTTTGATTTTCTCAAATTCGTTACTAGGCCATATTTTTACATTCTGAAATGTTTGAGGGAAAATTTCTTTGAAATTTGATGAACTGGCAGCGGAGTCTCCTCACATCATTGATATAAGTTCACAGCTATGTGGGAATCTCACAGTATCACTTATTTCAAACAATTTCAAACAAACCCCTGTTCCTTGGTGTGGCCCTAAACAGTGCCTCCTTGTGCTGTTGAAAAAACCATCTCTTAACTCATTTTCAGCCGCAGGTTTCCCATTGAAATGTACACCGTTCGATTCCCCAGGGAAAATGCTTCCGAATGATATATAAAAACCTTAGTGTTCATAGAATTCTTATTTTCCTCATTTCCAGCCTTTTCCTATTGTCAATCCACTTCTCAAGCTCTAGTCCGCCGCATCGATCGACGTGCATGGCCATGGGAAAGGTGGCGCCATCGTGACGACCACGCGCTATCCACCGCGCTATCCACGTGCACGGCCGTGGGAAACTGCTCGGCGCTCCGATGGTATCATCGATCGTGTCCGCTCCCCCTCCCAGCCGAGCACTTTCCCACGGGCGTGCACGTGAATGGCGTAGGACTGTCACGATGGCGCCACAGCTTTCCGATGGCCATGCACGTCGATCGATGCGGCGGACTAGAGCTTGAGAAGTGGATTGACAATAGGAAAAGGCTGAAAATGTGGAAAATAAATCAAGGTTTTTATATATCATTCGATAACATTTTCTGTGGGGAATCGAACGGTGTACATTTCACTGGGGAATCTGCGGCTGAAAATGAGTTAATAGATGGTTTTTTCCACAGCATATACACGGAGGCACTGTTTAGGGCCACACCAAGGAACAGGGGTTTGTTTGAAATGAGTGAAACTCTGAAATTCCTACACAGCTGTGAACTTAGATCTGGGATCTGGAGTCTTCGCTGCCAGTTCATCAAATTTCGAAGAAATTGTCCCTCAAACTTTTCAGAATGTAAAAAATGGCCTAGTACCGAATTTGAGAAAATCAAAAACTTGTGGTTTTGTGTGATAGAGCTCGACGAGTCGATTCTAAAACACATATATGCTCAGTAAAAATATTCAATATCAATCGATTTATGGCGAAAAAACGATAAAAAACGTGTTTTCGCGCGATTTTTAACACTCTTACGGCACTAACTGTATTTGTAATCACGAAAAAGTCAAACAATATATTAACATGCATCACGTCATGTTGTAACCGGAGATCTGGGTATTATCGAAGATGAAAACTTTAGAGAAATATTGCTCAAAGGTACTAAGTTTAGAATTGATGCAGGGATAACAAGATTGGAGGTTAAAAATACATACTTCAATGCAGTCAGACAAATTACTGTCCTCTTCCGGAGCAGGTATAAAATTGATGGAAATAAGACTAATACTCTCAATAAGTATTTTTCACATGCTTCCATAAGAAGATAAAACCCTTTCTCACGCTTGGCAATATTAGCAGTACGAAAATAAAGGTATCCTCTAATCATATCAAACATTATCAGAAGAGATTTGTTTTTTGCCCTCTTGACAAAGCCAGTAATAATTATGGTCTTATTTGCAAAAATTTTTTATGTTACTACGCTTATGGAAGAAATAGGTATCGAATACGATCCAAATATTGGAGTTTTATAAATCGGCTCACAAGAAACACGTTTGAGCTTGTTCCCAATTCTAGTAAACGTTCTATTATCGCTAGCCATAGACTCTTTTGCACTCGTAATCATCTGCATAATAACGCAGAAACCGACCTTCCTTTAATATATGCTCTTCCTAAGTTACATGAAAACCCGGTCAAGTTCCGGTTTATTACAGAAGCTTATGAGAGTAGCATTAAACCCTTAGCTATGGAGCTTCATGTAATTTTTTTCTCACATAAAACGTCACTTTATTAATTACTTACCAGTAATACAAGATAGAAACAGGACCATTAAAACATATTGGGCTATTAACAATATTAATATCAGTCGAGAACTCTGTGCAGGACAATATTAAGTTACATACGGCAGATTTTACAGATATGTTCACTAACTTGGATCATAAGGATCAATATGCAACAATTATTGCAATTATGTTTCAATAATTCTGTTAAACCACCAGCTACTAATGGGTATATCGTATTTTATACTGACGGCAAGGTAGTTAAAAATAGTTTTAGACATTATACTAGCACTGTCTTCATTTTCTTGATAGACTATTTGTTAAAAAATAGCTACTGCATTTTTGGAGGCAGTGTGTTTAAGCAAATCAGGGGAGTTCCACAAGGAGGTAACTTTAGCCCTTTATTGGCCGATCTCACTCTTTCTGTTATGGAATATAATTATTCTAAAATTAAGAAATACAATAGCAATAAATTGTTCATACCATATAGATATATGGATGATTTATTAGTTCTACACAATGAAAGCGAGACAGTTATAGATGAATGTATTAAAGAAGTTCACAAAAGTACTATAGAAGTTAAGAAGACTCACTGCTCTGAAATTTGTGGTAATTACTTGGACATGACTACTGAAATAGATGTGAATAGGGTTAAAACTAGATTATATAACAAAACAGACGATTTTGATTTCAAGGTTATTAGGTTTCCACATCATGATACTAACATCTCCAAAAACACCAAGGCTTCTGTTATATACACTGAAACTCTCAGAATAGCTAATACTTGCACGGAAATGCAAATATTTATTAATAGGATACAAGATATGTTTGTATTTCTTTTATGTAATGAATATTCTAGTGAATTCATAATAGCTGATATTATCAAATGTATATATAACAACAAGTTCATTATTTATAAGTACGGCATAATAGATGATTTTAAAAAGATTACTATATTAGTTAATGGGATTTTAGGTCATTATTCAATTTGAAGGTTGTTTTTTACCTTATCGCTTTCTGTCTTCCCCTTTCTTCATCATTGCACTACTTCACTTACTTCCTTTTTGGAATCAGTTAACACTTCTATTGCACCATTCCCATTTAACACATATATTCCTAGTTTAAACATTGACCTATCACAGCGACCGGAGGACAGGGTAGTAGCGCGCTCCAATCAATCAATTTATAGGTGGATGATAGTTACCCTGAGTATCAAACCTAATATATTATGACGTTCCTCTGAAGCTGTTATTTTTATTTCACTTTAACTTCTGTTCCATCCTTGAGCACCTCTCGTCTTTTATTCGATCCTATTCCTCTTACGTGCATAACGTTTGTTATCTGCCTTATATATGTATAAGTTTATTGTGTTTCGTTGCGATCGTTCTTTTCTCCTAAGTTTATTGTGTTTCGTTGCGATCGTTCTTTTCTCCTTGGTGCTGATGCAATCTTGATTGCCTTCCAGACACTTATTTGCTACATTGGATTTTTTGTTATGGAATTTTTTATTATATGGTATGGCTTTTATGGAAAATTATTACAAGCACACAGGTACGCCTTGAATTCTTTATGGGTTTTTTCATTTGTTTTTCATTTATTAGTTCTTGTTTGTGTACTGTTAGAATTCCTTTGTTTCTTTCCTTTTTTGGTTTTGTTTTTCTAACCTTTATTTCCTTTTTACTTTTTAACCTCTTTTAGCAATTCCTTTGTTTTCATCAACACCTTACTCACTGATGAGCCTCCCGGTGTTGATGAAAACACATGGCTCGTCTGAGTTTTGGAGGCGAAACCAGCCAAAAAAAAACTTACACTTTAACATCACTATGTTTTTTATTCAAACAACTTTATTCTCTCTTTCCTCATCCGCGGCCACACTGCAGCAGGAATTGGTCGAAGACAGGATAATCAGCGAACAACGTCCGGTAGACCCAGTAGTGGCAGGAGAGTAGTCCTTGCTGCCGAAGGGGGTGATCGCAATCAGCGAGCTGGCAGGAGTGGCGATCGACAATAGCACAAAGGTGCGAGAAAACAGTTGACGATAGGTGAGGCGCAGAGAGCGATCAATGACTTATCCGCGGCCACACTGCAGCAGGAATTGGTCGAAGACGAGATGGTTGGTGAACAAAATCCACGGTATATCCAATAAGTTCAGTTCAATAAAGTTCAGATTTGCGGCTTGCTGAACAAAATGAGATCTGAGTGATAGCAACCGCTAAAAAGAGCAACAACTGATGAAAACAGCAAGAACCGGTAGGAAAGGTAACCACAACCGGTGGGATGGCAGCGACCGGCCGGGGTGGCAACAGCCGGCGGGAATGGCAACAACCGGAGGGAATCCATCAATTAGCGCATCTGATTTCAGCTACAAAGTAATCAATTATAAAGCAAATAACTGTCATTTACGTTGAAGATATGTTATTATCGCGTTCTTTTGTATGTTTCCCACGTTCCTTGTTGTATTATTGCTAATTCATGTGTGCCTATCATCTTGTTCGTGGAAGAATAAATAAATAAATACTTTAACCAAAAGGCTCAACCCTTAGTAATATAACCCTGGAATCTGAAGGAGGATGGCAAACTAGACCTCCGATATCAGTCCAGAACGAACCAACTATTGGGTCATTCCATAAGTTATGTCGTTTTTTTCAAGCATAAATTTTTCTTATAATATCGCAAGTTTTTGCAGCACGTCATACATCATTTGAAAGGGGTTCTTCTGCTCTACGAAATGTCATGTTCAATTTCTGAGTTTGTTAGAATGGGGCCGACATTTAGGGTGGGGAAGAGGTAGGTCTAGCAGACAAAAATTGGCGAAACCGGCAATCAATTAAAACACTATATTTTACTTGAGAAAAAATAACTATTCATGTGTTCCGTACAGCGCCCCGACTTAGAGTTGTTTTATGAACCACCTAGAAGAATTGTTTCTGCTATATCGAAAACATCTTTCTAGTTTGTGGCTGCAATTCAGATTGATTTCTGATACCATGTGATAGGGGTCCAGTTGACATTTTTCAAAATTTATTTTTTCCATGAGAATGTTAAGAAATCCAGTCTGTGGTATTCCCCTGTTCCTACCCACCACTTGTTCTTAATATTTCACCACTCGTTCAACTGATTGATTGAGAAAATTTTCTTGCCTTGGTTCGAAAAAATTATCTAAAATCACCGAGTTGTGGCGGAAAAACTAAATGCGGGAAAAGAGATACGTGTCTTTTCAAGCAACCAATTGGTGAAACTTTCAGATGAGGTCGGGGCCAAGTACACTATGTACACATGATTGCTTAGTTTTCCTAAAGTAAAACTTAAGGTTTTAATTGATTGCCGCTTTGGCTAGGTTTTGTCTGCTGGACTTACCTCTTCGCCAGCCTAAATGTCGGCGCCATTCTGACATACTCGAGAACTGAACACGTCATTTGGTAGAGCAGGAATTTTACTTCCGAATGATATATTATATGCTGCGGAACTTGTGATTTTGTAGCAAAAATTTTTAATGAAATAAAGCGACACTACTTATGGAATGACCCAATACATCGAAGCCAACGCACCACTTGATTAAGACTTCTCAAGCCTCCCTGCCTAAATTTAATAGCAAGGCGAAGGAGTTTCCCGAATTTCCGGCAGTCTATAAGACCCTTGTTCATGAGTGCGATGAATTGCAAATCATCGAAAAAATCATCTTGAGAGAATTCCTTGAAGGTAGGGCAAAAACGGTAATACAAGGGATCCAGCCCTTACCGTAATGCCACGACTGGATGGTAGGAAGCCTCTTTGAAACCTACTGGGACTATACTGTAAAATCAAAGACAATACAGAGCCTTGCCTTACTCTTCCCAGCAAGCGATGCAGCAGAAGGGTGCTTCATAACCTTCGGAAACATACAGGTCCCTGTGGACCAAATAGTGTCCGCAGGATATTATGTGAGGAAAACGTGCGACCCAATGTGGTGCTAGACGATTTGGCCAAATTATCACGGGAAATCCTTAAGCTTGAACTCATAGCGAGCCAGCCAACGGCCAGTTCACCCATTAAGGAACTGGGCTATCTTGAAAAATAAATAGTCGCTAAATGCTGTACTGAAAATAGGCTCGGTTAGGCTGAGCACAGACCGGGCTACAAACTTGCTAACAAAGTGAACTCAAGTCACCGGCAAAACGCCCGACCCAATCGGAACGAAGACGGCATATTTTGCATGGGCGATATCTGTCCATGGCGTGCCGAACGGTTACATCAAATCATCGACGTGAAATATTGAAAAAAGAGAACCGTCGTGAAATGTTTCTCTTTACAACAATGGTTTTGACCGCGAAAAGACAAAACTACCATGCATCGCTATGGCTCAAAAAAGAACAAATGCAGACAACCGGGCGAAACCATGTTCTCTATTCAAACTATGATAGGAAGGGGATTAATGCTTGGAGTTTTGATCAAGGAAACACCAGAGCAGAGCAATCGCTCAGACGGCAGCGGAACCACAGCATTTCCACTAGCAGTTGTCTTGGCGCTTATAATGGCTCCAACAACCACAGAACTTTTTTGAGCATTACCCACATGGGGATAGTGCCTCAGGCTGAAGAGGACCGCTGATGGCAAAACTGTGAAGTTTTCGAAAGCAAGCCTCCAAAAAAGTTCTTTTTTTCTTCGATTCTGGGACACAAAACCCTAATAGAGAAAGACGTAGCCCACCACTTTGGCCCCGCAGAAGTGAACTCAACTCACAAATATGTACTATGTTAAGCATTGGGGACCATATAGAAGACTGAAAGCCTCGCAGTGACAAGTAAGGTATGTTCTGCATTTGGCGAAGAAGTAGAACTAAGTTCATACAAAGCCCACACTGTCCAGCTCGGTGAGTTTGACACTTACAAAGCCACAAGTGGCTTTGTATGTGTCAAACTCACCGATCTGTACATTATTTTTCCAAAAGAAAATAAAATCTGTTTGGCTACTTCCGAACTCAGGAAGAACACCAAACAACTTACATAGTAGTTGGCGTGGATTACTACCATGAGCTGGTATTGAGTCCAAATCACATCACTAAGACATCTCCAAGGTTCCATATCGTAAAAACAATATTCGATCCCGCCGTGTACGGCAGGGAGTCAAAATGTCATCACACACAACGAGCAATGTCAGCATAACCAGCATAATAATTTTTTGTATAGTGCAACCCTTTACAACATGGTGGACATAACGTGTCTTGTGACAAGTTTAGGTCTGGAATGGGTCCACGAGTTACCAGAGGAAGTCGTTGCCCAACAGAATTCCCACAAGGAAACAAGCTTCCCCTTTCCTAGAAGGGAAAAATAGCAAGAAAAAAAGGCAACCTTCCATGACCGCCGACAACCAATTGAAAGTCAATTGGTCACTCCACCCATAGCGAGATGCCTTTAACGAGTCCCTCGGTAGTCAACCCAAGTCCCTCAGTAGTCAACCGTGAGCTGCACAAAAACGTGCTCGAAGACCCATACCCCTTTTTCGGAGCTCCATAATCTGGAGCCACGGAACGCCGCTATCCAGTCTCGGGAACGCGTATCCGGAAAGGCAAATATGCATGTTTGGAAAGCATCGGCCCTAGCGCCCAGCTAGGCAAAAAAATCGTCCGATTAGTCCACTCACTCTAATTCAGTACGTTATTTAATCTCCTATTCATTTATTCATTTATTTATCTCCTATTTTTTATAGTTCTCATGCCATTTAAAAAGCATGCAAAAGCAAAGGCGGCACAACAAATCGATTGAATTGAGCAAAAATATCAAGTCCCCTTTCAATTTTTTTGATTTTCAAGGCTACCTACGTCGTGCCAACATTTCAAAATTAATTTAAAACCTGTCTCTACTGGGAGAACAATTACAGGGAAAAGTCGACTACGGCGCTGGTGGTCGTCGAGAGTGCAGATGGTTGCCAGAGTAAAGTCGATCCAACGTAGTCACTGAATGCTTCAGATGCTCGAAAGTGCCGAAGTATTATAGGCGGCAATGGGGCATTTCAGAGGCACCGTACATAGACTGGGTTCACAGGCAGGTTTAACTCGGTATCGCTTACCTCCTTGGGGCCCACGCTCGTGATCTCCTTGATCTTCATCATTTTTGAGCGCGCTTATATCGCGATTCGCTAACCATTCGTAAATTACTATTCCTATCTATTTTCACCATCAGTGCTATACTATTTGCCCATATGCAAAATGACCACAATTTTCGTCGCTGGTGCACGAAAGTGACCTCATTTACAAGCTTTCAGTGGTCAACGTGTTTGGATACTTCGGCGCCCCTAGCACGCTTGCCAGATATTTTCGTGCGAAACTAGTGTGATATTCGTGCTCAGGAGACTCAACTAGCCCTAGATACGAAATACTATCCAAATCGAGAATTTCACCCGAACTCGAGACAGTGGGGTGGACATGGGCACACGTCACTGCTCTACTTGTACACGAACAACTTACAGCCTCGATAAATGCAATGGAGCATGTGCAGAATCAACGCATCTTAAGTGAACTGCACCTAGCAACATCATGCGACGGCGAAAAATAGTAAATATTTACTTCCCTATATGGGCTACCGACTTCTTTTCGTTGAGCGTTCTTTACTATGGTAGTAGTAGTAGTAGTACTAGTGGTTGCCCAAATTTTCCAGTTTGTGTCAAAATCTCGATTGGGCTGAAAACTCGTTACCCAGGGTAGTTCGACCTCCTGAATATGAATATCACACGTGTTTTGCGGGAAAACGCCTAGTTTTCCTGTTATGAGCGTTGACAGGTCCAAACAAATCATTCGCCTAATACACAAAAATACTGAAGATAACGATTCCCCGACATAATAAAAACGATTTTGCACACATTTTGCACGTGTGGTCATACATGAGCATAAATGGATGAAAACTAGAAAAATGCAAAAATTTGTCCTCAGTGGGGATCGAACCATCAACCATTTTCTGGGCCCCCAAAACCATTTAGCCGATTTTAAAGCCGGTTTTTTGCTTCATATATGTGACCCTATAAAATGCAAAAAAACCGTTTTGAAAACGCTCACCTTGACCTGATGGGCCTCCCTTGTTAGTGATGGAGGAAACAACCAGGATGTACGATGTGATTGGCTTGTCGGAAACCAAGAGAAGAGTACCACTACAGGGCAAAAGGAAAGACGGCTCCGGCATCTACCTAGGTGGAAGACTGGACAACCCCACGTGAGCAGGTACTGGCTTTATTGTCGCCCGCACTTCAAAGAACACGTCGTCGACGTACGCTTCCACTCGCACAGGCTTACCTGTTCGGAATTTTCTATCTCGGGCAAAACGACCGGCTGTCTGTTCCAAGTCTACGCGCCAACGCCGGATGCAGCCGAACAAGAACACGCAGATTTTTACGACGAGTTGACAGACGCCCTTGACGCTTATCCCAGTCACTTCAACTTTGTGATAGGCGACTTCAACGCCCGCGTTGGCCCTCGACAAGGAGACGAGGTCTTCTTTGGGCTCTTCAGTGAGGAGCCTAGGAACGATTCCTGCGCACGACTGGCTGCATTCTGTGAGAGCATGCACTTCTAGAACGGCAACAATCAGTTCTTGAAGCCAGCAGCCCGCAGATGGAGCTGGATGGATCAGCTCAGATGGAAGACAAGCACGAGCTGGATCATTTCCTCTACAACCGTCGTTGTGTCACCGATGTCGCCGTCTCGTGCATTCCTTTGTTACAGGAAGCGACCACGAATGCTCCGACAAAGATCCACGTCAACCGGAAACTAATAAAGCTGTATCGGCTCATGAGAAGAAGACCGCCGACGAAGACGATAGACGCCGAGGTGGCGTCTCTGCTGTCCTCTACCGCATCCTTTACCACACACCTTGCATCGAAGAGACTGGACACAGTGGGCGGAGCATTTGCGGTGGCGCTTCGATATAAATAAACAATGTTCCTGCTATCTTTAGCACAATCAAAATGAGAGAAAACCGCCTACTGGGCAGAGCATGTTATAATCTGTGAGTGGAGATTAAAGAAAAAATCAAATCCGATCGACTTTCTGACGCGCACGGTGTTACGTGTTCAGTAGTGTGTGCCAGCCAACTGGTATAGGTGAGAAGATCAATAAATAATACTCCTGTACACAGCGCATAATTAAGGGATAGGTGCCCTCAAGGATGAAAGGATGCGTTTCAAACGAGACAAAACTATGTGGCTTCGATTTCTTTCCGAACACTCGAGTCTGGCATTGTAATGCATAGATGCCATTTGAAAAGGGGACGTTTTGCTGAACTCACTCGTTAACTCCATCTCTGAGATATTAGTCTAAAATTCTCAGGTACTTGGATGAAATACTCAGACGCCTTTTGTTCTCGAAAGGATTTCAGCTGCCCTTCAGCGCCACTGGTCGATTCGGGACTAAATTCGCGCCAGGCAATTCTGAGACGTTTTCCGTTTTCAGTGATTGGGCACCATTCCGTACTGCGTGTCTCGGTGGATGCACTCACACACCTTCCACTTCCCAACGCCAGTACGTGCCAAGACGTCCGCCGGAGAACTCTGCCATGGGCCCCCATCGACGCGGGCTTGCACTGGAGACGTAAAGGTCTTCCCGACCTGCGCGATACCCACCTAGCCTAGGGAGACAAGGGTCATAAAGCTCTAAGATGCCCTAATCCTCGTTCAACTACCTAGGACCCGTGAAGCCTTGGAACCCTGTAAGTCACATTGTTGGTGGCGTACATATGCAGCGCTAATGTGCGAGACAACAGCTGTTACTAACATATTAGGACACAACACAATCAATGTAACACACATATTACGTAAGAGCATACCGTGTTGTGAACATTAGGTGAGCTTCACGATCCACATCGCGTTTTTCGGGATATCGGTGGAAAGCGGGTGGTGATGAAAATGGCGTGGAAAGAAGTTGCTCAATGATGTGTTCGATGGCAATAGCCTCTGTATAAATCTACCAGTTGGCGGGCGCACACTGCTGCGCGCGATTCATGGCGATGTTGTGCAAAATGGGTTTGATCGGCCCGACCTTATTTGTGTATGTAATTGAGCGCAAATTTCCTTTCTCTACTTTCAGCTGAGCTGTCGCATTGAAAAAAGCAGAAAAGTTGGCGTGATAAAAAGCATTTTCGCCAGCCAACTGGTTTAGGACATCATTGTGAGTCTATACAGGGGGTGCCAAAAAAAGTAATTTTGCCCACGGCTCACATCTCCCAATTATACATAACATAGGGAAACGAAAGAAATGAAAGTATTGGGGCAAAATATTCCCAAAATGTTCCTCTGAAAGCAGGAACAAGCTGAGACTCACTACTTTCATTTTCATAAAAATATAGAACCTTTAAGGGGCGCAGTCGGGCTTCGGAGCACCCACGGTATCAAGGTCCCCTTAAAACAGTGGAGCCGGATTCCATGGTAGGTCTTTTGTGGAAAGCTTCCTAAGGATTGGCCCTTCGGTTCATGGAAGTCATAGAGCCCCTGCTGCTTGGACAAGGCTGCTATGATCCGAAGTATCACTTTCATGCCCAAATCCGCCTCCGGAGGGGTCTCAGTGGTAAGTGCACGTTTTGGCTCTTGGAAACGAAGGGCGCTGGGAACCCGGAAAAACGGGATCCTAAAGAACACCACCCAGTATGAATCCCCTTAGGTACCCAGAGTGAACGGACCTCAGCAAGGTTGTGAACGAGGGCGACGAAATTTCGGATTTTGCCCAGTTGAGGTGACACATCTTGTTCACTATTTCCTCGCTCCCGTTCCTGCTCGTGCAGAAGGCTGCCACGGAGTATAGTGATAGAGTGAGGTCAGCTCTTGAATCTGGGGATGTGAATACCTCAACAGAATTTGCTGTAGTTCGACTGAAGAGGGGTGAAAGTGGACGAGACAAAGTTACTTTTTTTGGCACCCCCTGTATAGTTTAGAGATCGATAGTTTTGTAATCGATTGCATCGATTGGTAACAAATTGTTCATTGCTGAGCATTTAATCCTCACACATTGATGATAGATCGATATCCCGATTATCGATGTTTATCGTTTTTGTGAACATGCTTCACTATTTGGAATTTTGCATAGTCTAGCGGTCGATACCCAGTGTTGCTGCCAGTACCGCATTAGAAAATTATTCAGAGTGAATCGCTAGCTTTGCTATCAGAAATAAGGTTGTATCATGATTATCAATGTGATCGCAGTATCAAGAGAAATGCACCATTTTTTGGAATGCTAGGCACTTTAGCGGTCGATAAATCAGCTAGTGATATCAGAACATAAACAAAATATTAGGTTGTCCCAAAAGTCTTGTCGTATTTTTCCAAAAAAAAAATCAGTAACTCTTGTTCACTTCGAGGTAGGTCCAGGCGGTTCAGGAATATGGTAGAACGTTCCCTAAGCTTTCTAGGAAAATTCATATTGACCCACCAGATCCCGTGGAGAGAGCTACAATGCCCGTTGTCGATACCCACCCAACTCGCGGTGTCATCTATTATGTGCGGTCTTGCGGCACCAAAACGACGGAAGCTTGCCACTCCATCAGCCTGCATTGGGCAAGGGATGTGTGAGCTACGTGATCGTGCGCCGCTGGATCATCAGCTTCAGCAACGGCGAGATTGACATGAAAGACAAACCACGCTTGGGACTGTGCTGGCTCTGGGACGCGGAAGGAATGCTTTTCCGCGAGGTGCTGGTACAAGGCGAGACAGTCACCGCTACCGTATGCACCCACCAGCTCCAGCAGCTCGCCGTCGCTGTTCGAGAAAAGCGCCGAAAAAGGTCCGCGGTCACCCTCCTACATGACGACGCCCGCTCCAATTTCCTCAAATTTCGCGAAAAGTGCCCTGGCCGAGCTACAGGAGCTCGGCTGGGATATCCTACCCCACCCGCCATACACTCCAGACATTGCTCTTTCTGACCAACACCTTACCCATCCTCTCGAATCCTTCCTGGCCAAGAGAAAATTCCTTGATTATGACTTGCTTGCAAAGGGATCGCTGACTTCTTCGACTCTCAGAACCCAGAGTTCTGGGAGGAGGGAATCAACGATTTTCCTATAAAGTAGCAGAGGGCTGCCGATAACAATGGTCACTACGTTGTTGCCTAATGCCTAATTGTTATTTGTTGGACGAAAAAAAAAAGTGATGATCGAAAAAAATACGACAAGACTTTTGGGACAACCTAATATTGCAAGGATGCTGAGTTATGTGACCTTTACTATTCTTACTTTCCATAACTCAGCAACCTTGTAGTAACTTTCGCATCGCGAGCTGCGGCGATAAAAAGCAGTTATCAAAAATTAAAAATATCATAAACAAAATATGTTCACCCAATGGCACTGAGCATCAGACGCTTTTGCCTAGTTGCAGGCGATGTGAAGGATTTCACCCTATCCAATTTCTAACGGTTTTTATCAACCAACGCAAGCCGTTATCATCACTGAGGTTCCTGTATCCAACAATAACATTGAGGTCTCCGTATCCTACAATACCTGCGAATGTGAACATTCCACTGTAGCCGAAAAAGCGAACCGACCTCGGTGACATTTCTCTGCTCACGTTCCTAATCGAACTTATCAACCATATCAATTCAGATCACCCACCATTGATGTCTCTGTCCAAACAACCAAACCACCTATGAATATCGGCCCTCTGGGATTAACCGGAAAGGCGACATGGATTGGACGACTATAGCCTTTCTACGTTCATTATCAAATCTTATCAGCCGTTATCAAGCTGTATCACCCACCATCAATGCCCCTGGCCCTACCTGCTAAAAATCCATGAGTGTCACCGTTCTTGGATTAACGCGAAAGGCGAAACGAATTTGACAATACTTGCCTTCTCATGCTCCTTATCAAATCTTATGAACCGTTATCATGCTGGATCACTCACTATTAATGTCCCCATCCCACTCTACAAACACCTGTGAGTATGAACGCTCCAAGATCAATGCGAAAAGCGAAACGAATTCGACGACTCTAGCCTTTTTACGCTCTTTATCAGATCTTATCAGCCGCTATCAATGCGAGTCACCCACCATTAATGTCCCTGACCCACCCTGCTAGACACCTATGAGTGTCAGCCCTTCTGGAACAACGCGAAGGGCGAAACGCATTTGGCGACATTTGTCTTCCGAGGCTCCTTATCAGCCCTTATCAGTTGCTATCACTTTCAGTCCAGCACCGCTGGGGCTCCCTTGGCAGCCCCTATATAACTTGTAAAATTCAACGTCCCAGCTTTGCTGCGACGGGAGATATGAATTTCGTGACAGACGGACAAACACACACAGACACACACAGACATACTAAGCGAATTATATATAGTAGGATTATTATTATTATTGTTATTGTTATTATCATTATCATTATCGTTATCATTATCATCCATTATCATTACCATTATCAATATCATTATCATTATCATTGTCATTATCATTATCATTATCACTATCATTACCATTATCATTATCATTATCACTATCATTATCATTATCATTATCATTATCACTATCATTATCATTATCACTATCATTATCATTATCACTATCATTATCATTATCACTATCATTATCATTATCATTATCACTATCATTATCATTATCACTATCATTATCATTATCATTATCATTATCATTATCTCATTATCATTATCATTATCATTCATTATCATTATCATTATCATTATCATTATCACTATCATATCATTATCACTATCATTAGCATTATCACTATCATTATCATTATCACTATCATTATCATTATCAATATCATTATCATTATCATTATCATTATCATTATCATTACCACTATCATTATCATTATTATTATCATTATCATTATCACTATCATTATCATTATCATTATCATTATCACCAGTTGGCGGGCGCACACTACTGCGCGCCATCCATGGCAATATTGTGCAAAATGGGTTTGATCGGCACGACCACAGTTGTGTATGGAATTAAGTGGAATTCATCTGCTTCCAGCTGAGCCATTGAATTGGAAAAAAGCAGAGAAGATGGCGTGATAAAAAAGCCTTAGGCACTGAGAGTTCCAGCTTTGCTGCATAGCGAGATATCAATTTCTCGCCATTCGCCTTTTGAGGCTCCTTATCAGCCCTTATCAGTAGCTATCACTACCGTTCCCTCACCACTGATGTCCCCTTACTACCCCCTATATCACTTTAAAAATCCAGAGTCCCAGCTTCGCTGCGACGCGAGATACCAAGTTCATGACAACGGAGAGACAAAGGGACGGAGGGACAAAGAGACAGACAGACTAAGCGTTTTATATATAGTAGGGATAGATTTTGCATTTGTGCCGTTGGAGTGCCCATTTATAGCCCTCTCTACTGATGGCCATCTCAGCAATATGTATTGATCAACATGCTACGTGCTGTAAGCTTCTGTAACCATGTCTGGCCCTACGTACGAATACAGACGGTTACGATCGATGGCTTCCGATGCTGCACAGTTTCACCTCTTACGACTGTGATCACTCAAGAGCATATCATGCTCCTTTTCGTCCCTTTACACTGAGTTTGATGATTTTGATTGACGGCCAATATGACCTTATATAATTTTCATTTTTGCGGCTGCCACACCTATTGGTGTGGCTCGCTGATCATCTCCTGTTTATACATAGGTTGAGGCTGTAGAATTTCATTTTTTTATGAGGGCACTCTGTGGTGTGGTCGATATGCCAGTTCAGTCCCATGCACAAAAATTTATAGTTTCAATCAATATCGAAGGAAAGTTCATGACACTGTAGAATTTTAACTCATATGAAAGCACTCAATCCATGATATGGTCCAACATACATTTCTAACTTCCTACGTATTTTTGTCATGTTAGTTGTTTCTCATTATTTCAGCTTTTACCCGGTATCCAGGCGCTTTAGCAAGGGCTTACAATTTTTCATAAATGAACGACTTCGTCGACTGCACGCTCCGCCTACTTCGGGCGAGTATCCACTTACTTCCAATATGTTGAACACAGCTTAGATCTGCTGCTTAGAGTTTGCTGACCTCCACCGAATTTTCTCATTCTGTAGACTGTTCTGAAGCGGTCATGAAACTCTGTGTCTAGCACCGCCCACTCGAAGCACGCCAAACTCGGCCAAAATATATAGTTACCAGTTGGCTGGCGCACACTACTGCGCGCGATTCATGGCGATGTTTGCGAAACAGCACGACCATAGTCGTGTATAGGATTGAGTGGAAAAATCCTCTCCTATGCTTTCAGCTGAGCTATTGAATTGGAAAAAACAGAGAAGATGGCGTGATGAAAGAGCATTTCGGTGTTATTATACTTCAGTAGCTTTGCATCGAACCCATTTTGCACGTCATCGACATGAATTGCGCGCAGAAGTGTGCGCCAGGCAACTGTTTGGGATCATCATCGGGAGTTTGGATAGTTAGGAGGTCGATAGTTTTGTATTATATTGCACCGATTGGTAACAATTTGTTCACTTGCTGAGCATTTATTTCCTACACTTTTATAGTAGATCCATATTATCGATGTTTATCGTTTTCGTAATTGTGCTTCACTATTCGCAATTTTACATACCCTAGCGGTCGATACCCAGTGTTGCTGCCAGTAACGCATTAGAAAATGATTCCGAGTGAACCGCTTCCTTTGCTACCACAACTATAGGTTGTGTCATGATTATCGATGTAGATCGCAGTATCAAGGAAATGCTCCATTTGTTTGAACGCTAGGCAACTCAGCGGTCGATACATCGGCCAGTGATGTCAGAACATAAACAAAATATGTTCAATCCATGGCGCTGAGCATCAGACGCTTTTGCTAAAGCGGTCGTATAGTAGTAGCCAGCGATGTAAGAGATTTCATCCCATCCTATTCTCAACGATTCTTATAGCCACTGTAGGCCGTTATCAGTTTCTTTGAGGCCGTTGTACCCAACAATACCATTGAGGTCCCCGCACCCTATAATACCTGCGAATGTGAACATTCCTTGTTAGCCGCAAAAACGAATCGGCCTTGGTGACATTTCCCCTCTCACGCTCCTTATCAGATCTTATCAACCATTATCAGTTTGGATCACCCACCATTGATGTTCCTGGCCCACTCTGCTAAACACCCATGAGTGTCAGCGCTCCTGGATCAACGCGAAAGGCGAAACGAATTTGACGACATTTGCCTTCTCGTGCTCCTCATCAAATCTTATCAACAGTTATCAATGCGGGTCACCCACCACCAATGTCCCCGTCCTACCCCGCAAAACACCTGTGAGTATGAACGCTCCGGGACCAATGAGAAAAGCGAAACGGATTCGACGACTCTAGCCTTTTTACGCTCCTTATCAAATCTTATCAACCGTTATCAAGCTGGATCACCCACCATTAATGTTCCCAACCAATCCCGCAAAACACCTTTGAATGTTGGCGCCCTTGGATCAACTTGAAAGGTGAAACGGATTTGGCGACTCTAGCCTTCTTACGCTCCTTATCAAATCTTATCAACCGTTATCGAGCTAAATCACCCACTATCAATGTACCCGTCCCACCCCGAAAAACACTTGTAGGTATGAACGTCCCGGAACCAATGCGAAAAGCGGAACGGATTGGACAACTCTAGCCTCTTTACGCTCCGTATCGAATCTTATCTACCGTTATCGATGCGGGTCATCCACCATTAATGTCCCCGTCCCACCCCGAAAAACACTTGTGAGTATGAACGTCCCGGGACCATTGCGGGAAGCGGAACGGATTTGACGACTCTAGCCTTTTTACGCTTCTTATCGAATCTTATCAATCGTTATCAATGCGGGTCACCCACCATTAATGTCCCCGTCCCACCCCGCAAACACTTGTGAGTATGAACGCTCCGGGACTAATGCGAAAAGCGAAACTGATTTGGTGACATTTATCTTCCGAGGCTCCTTATCAGCCCATATCAGTTGCTATCACTTTCGGTCCACCACCGCTGGGGTTCCCTTGGCACTCCCTATATCACTTGTAAAATTCAGCGTCCCAGCTTTGCTGCTACGCGAGATATGAATTTCGTGACAGACGGACAGACACACACACACACACACACAGAGACAGACATACTAAGCGAATTATATATAGTAGGATGTTTCTCAGGTTTCATCTTGGTCAACCTTCTTCCGACCTCCTGAAAATATTGAGGCGGATTATAAAATTTTCCCTCTGAGCTCACCATATTGCAGCGCAAGTCGCACCTACTGGAACTCTAGGAGTCGCAGAGAGGACGCAAAGAACGTCCACATTGCCGGTCCGAAGTCCGATGGCTCGTTGATGAACATGGTCTAGCATCAGTGACGTTTTTGCATTTCTTCTTGGTTGTATCATCCATTGATAGTTTGATGGAACAAGTTCGACACCCTTAACTGCTGCAGTTGCCTTTCTCACAAAGCTCTCACTGAAGGGAACTATCTTGATAAGTAATGATAAGCGTGTTGTATTTATAACTTCCAGAACAGAGGAAGAACATGATTCCCCGAGAGCAAGGCACTCCCGTCGCACCATCACTTTCGCCCGTCTGCATCGCTAGCCGTTGAGGGATAGATGCATAGAGCGAGGGGCGATTGCCCCGCTCTCATAGTAAATCTTTCAGCGGATGTGAATATCGCGATAACGACCCCAATATGCACGTTTCCAATGGAAGTTTTACGACAAATCAACTCTTCTCCCGAAAAATAGAACCCCTTCTTCCTCCATTGGTCCTCGTCGTGGACGAATATTACGTCAAGAAGCGGCTAGGCCGGACGACACTGCCATTGACATGTACTAAGTAATCAATGCGCAAAAACAGCGAGGAAACAATGCAAAAAAAGGCATCCCATCGTTAACTGCAGGCGAACGAAGACAACAAGTGAGAATAAGTGAAAAAGAAAAGGATAGGAAATAAAAAATCGCAAACTCTACGGGATGCAGCAAAATCAAAAACATTGGGAAAGATAAACAGCTGATTAGAGAAGGGAATGCGACGTTCTGTTCACGAAAGAGCGCCTCGATCGCTCCAGCCGTGCCGCATCCCCTTGGTCCCTCCCATCCAAGCCTATCGGCTCTCCGGTAAGAGGCGTGCTGTCATGAAAAAGGCCCTGATAAAGCCGCCTCCGTCACATTTCGCGGGTTCGTCTTCTGCGGGGAATTCGCCATACATTGGCTTTTCAGACCCGCAATTTTTCACTGAATGACTCCTTTTGGTATTCCTTATCACCCACATCACCCCTATCACTGTCTTCAAAGGAGTCGTCCACGGAAAAATGATTTCTTTGTTTCCGATATTCATGTTGTATTTGCCCAATAAAGGTATTGTGCAAAGTTTCATGCGAAGGAGTGAGAATTAGGCCTAGGTGGCCGGGTGGGCGGAGCCTGCGAGTTGGAGCCCCATCCCGTCGTTCGCCGGGGTTGGGAACGGAGAGTGAGAGTGTTTACGTAACTTTCTGGTCCTTCAATGCTCGAGTTCTCATTTCGCTCCTTACTCGCTCGTCTCTTTTCTTCCAACTGCACCTACAAGGACAGCAAAAGAGCCAATTTTGGCAGATCGTGGAATATGAAAGTATGGGTGTAGTTTAGTGATAGGGGTGATGTGGGTGATAGGGAATCCCAAAAGGAGTTGTTCAGCGAAAAATTGCGGGTTTGAAAAGCCTATGTATGGCGAAATTCCCGCAGAAGGCGAACCCGCGGGATGTGACGGAGGCGGCTTCATCAGGGCAAGCCACCTTGATCATGGCAGCACGCCTCCTAGCGTCGAGCTTCCCTTATTGGCCTGGATGGGAGGGATCAAGGCGATGAGGCACGGCTGGAGCGATCGAGGCGCGCTTTCGTGAACAGAACGTCGCATACCCTTTTCTAATCAGCTGATTATCTTTCCCAGTGTTTTTGATTTTTGCTGCCTACCCGTAGAATTCGCGAGTTTTTATTTCCCATTCTTCTTTTCTTTTTCACTTATTCTTACACTCGTGGAAGGTTAGCAGGTACCAGATGAGAAAAAGACAAATAAAACGGCGAAGAGCCCGAGAAATAGGACAGCTAGAACCCTCCTTGTCTTCAGCGTCCCTCTGCGTCACTAGTCAGTGGAGCAGATTGAAGACAACCAACAATTTTATGTGCTACTGTACTTATGGGGGAGGGCCACTAGACTAAGTTCGGCGTAGGGCGCTATTTTAACCTCAGCCTGAGCCTCAGTTTAGGGGGAAGCTCCTACCTTCCCGAAGTTAGGCTTAGGTAAAAATATACATATTTGTGTATAAGTTGAGTCTACCAATACAGAGTATCTTATGGTTTTCAAGAAGTCCAGCCCAAACTGTGCCCGAATGCAACACCTCTATAGTGAGGTGGTTGGTTCGGTGGATAATGAAGTCACGTGATTTTGATGCTTTTTGTTGATGGCGAACGACGACATTTTTGGGGCAGAAGATCGCTGAATTACTGTTTTTGCACACCAACAATGTAATGCGGCCTGAAAATGATTTCATGACGTCTGAACGGGAACAAAGTCGTCATCTTTGGCCGACTGCGTACTTATCAAAGCTAATGCACAGGTCGAGAGTGCAGTGAATTACACCTACCCTCGCCACAGAGTACGGAGGGTACTAGGTTTTCAGGGTTTCAGTTCGCTCTCCATTCGCGTTTTCTCCTGTAGGAGCACTGTAGCTCTGGCGAAAAGCGGTGCCCCAATCGGAGCACATGCGCGATTGTCGCACGCCGCACACGGCCGCACGATTTTCCTGTCCTTACGACACACACCAGGGTCTTCATCACGATCTCGCTGCATTGTATTTCATGCTGCACGCATCCGCTAGACCATTTCGTATGTGCGGGACAACGTTTACGACTGACTCGCTTTGCCCGTCGCCGTGCACATCAAGCTCTCAACGGCCATTGATGCGAAAGTGGGTAAAGGGAAGGAGTGAGGGCATTTTCAAGATCTCACTGAGTTTTGCCACTACGACTACACTACGACTACTGAGCCGCTCGACTTTTATATCCAGTTACTTCTGCAAAAATTGTCCCAGCGGTTTCGAGGACTTAGAGCGAACGTTCCACCGCACACTGCAGCTCGCCGCTATCTTGGATCTGTGACCTTTATTCACAAAGGACATAGTTCTTGCCATGATCACTCGAGATATTGCTGCTGCTGCTGCTGCTACTGTCTTCAAAGCGACGCAACTGCCTGTGTGGACTTCGCTGGATCCGCTTCTCAATGTGGTGCCAAGCACATTCCAGTCCTACACGACCATTAAAATTTTGTGATAAAAACCTGAATTAACGATTAAACCCTTCAAAGATTTCGAAGGCGCATATGAACTTAACACTGAAATACTTTTTTAACGATATTACACTTTTCCCATGAGACGAAAGCTATATGAAGAAAGGAGCAGTTGCTCGAAGACATTCGCATACTGCATGTAGGTTTTTCTAGGTATACGTTTCTTCATTTACAGCCGTCTCTCACGGGGCTACCATCCAAATGGCACGGCCTCTGCAGCGAATATGTATGTGAAGCTGTTATTTGAATCAATATGTCGCAAGGTAACAAAGCCACAAGGGTCAATTGATTTATCCAGGGGAAATGTGTTTGAAAAGCAATTATATATGGCATCCATCAATTGGTTTTCTATAAGCTCTTCCATCGACATGTTTAGCGATGTATTTGTCGGTGTGTGCCATTAGCACGAAATTCGCGTTGTGGCGTCCAGCGAGCGATGCGATAAGTGCAAGCAACGCGCTCCGCGATGGTTGGGTCCCAGGCGATGACGGCGCCTCACAGCTCATTTACGCTTGATCGCTTTGAGACTCAACCAGTACAAGGCACTCAGCTCCCTTCCATTGCGACGCATACCACACCAGCCACGCTAATTTTCTGTCCCGAACGCACACACCCTACACAATAGTGGGTTACGTTTTGTAACAAATGTGCTTCTTTCATGCCACATGGCTTCCTACACTCCATTTCGCAGCGCCTGATAGGGTGTGGCACACGGACATGGGTGAGTGGCGAGAGTGTGAGTGCGTGACAAGAGTGAGTGTGCGGTGGAGAGAGAGAGTTTGATACACTCTCATCCAAGTCCCTATCAGGCGCTCATGGACTGTAGATTGTCTTATCGGTAATACAATGAAAATCGTCGCCTTTCAACCAAGTCTAGCGGTCTTCTAGAAGGATTTTTTATATAAGCGTTCGATAGAGCTTTTTTGCTCTACAAGATGATGCCTCTATTCCTTTGAATACTTTACGGTGTGATATTCCTTAGGCTTAGATCGCTGAAAGCCCGCCCGTACTTTTTTTGCAAAAAATAGAGATTTTACCGAACACTGTTATCGTGCAAGGAACCCCTCAAAATCAAAACAGCAATGGCTTGGGAATGCATTTTTGGATTGATTTCATCTAACGTGGAAAATGTCAGCTTTTTTGGACTCGATGCGTGAAAAATGCAGATGTTCCTTACAAATTACTCCATTTCCAAACCTCAAAATTAACAAACGATCAACAACAAATGAAACCGTTTTGTAGAGCTGAAGAAGCTCTATCGAAAACACATGCACATACATTTTTTGATCACGATGGCAGACGAGGAAGATGAAGTGTTGGGAGTGCCAATTTTTGCCTTCAGCTCATTCCATTTCCAAACCTCATAAATATTGGGCAGTCGGAGGAATCCAAAAAACAAAAACCAGCGCTGTGTAGAGCAGGAAAAGCTCCATCGAAAACATATGTAAGCACCAGTTGGCTGGGGCACACTACTGAGCACCAGTAGTAGAACAATGTTGCTCTTTTTCATGGTAACAGAGTATTTCATTGCACGCTTCGCCTACCGTGGGCGGAGCTTTGCTTGGTCCCTATGTGGTTTCTACTTTTGTCCCATGTCCTACACATTCCAAACTTATCCCCATTTCACACACAGGTTGTTTTTCATGTAATGTGCAAGCTCCACCCACCACTACAAATGCTCCACCTTCTGTGAAAAGCCTCTTTCATGACTTTAAAACTCATCCCTGACCATGATCCGTCTTTCCGCAAATTTGGGTCATATTGGAATCCAATTAACATGGGTCATATTGGAACCTAGGTAAATTTCCGGTCTGAAAACGGTACATTTCACGGCAAGTCCCGCCCAATTGTGAGCGGATCTTTAGAATTGCCTCGTTCGCTGTGTTGTGCCAACTCCGGAGACATAAATGCTTTAAAAAAGTAGCGAAGGACAGATGACACGCATGTGCGGGTCGCCAGTAGCGACTGTGAAACACATCGCACTTACATCAACTTTGCTCCATTATATATCGTTAATGATCCGAACGGCCGCGCAGTGGGTGGTATATAGCGATAGCAGGAAATGTATCACAAGGACTTCGTGTGCTGAAGTATCTTGGGACGCGACTGACGTAGAAGTCAAGGATCGTGATATAATGCCATTAGAATATTACTTTCTTTTATTAGAGTCTGTTTCACATAAATTTATATAACAAACTATCACTGATAGCAAAACTCGAATACAGACCGTATATTTTGTCGGACGTGACCGGACTTCTTGATAAATCACGTCCTGGTCTAACAGTGATCACTGTGCACTATCACTACAATGACTATTGACCAATGAGCATTTGAGCAAATGAAAGATACTATCCCAGAAATAAGGTGATTGAGATAACCAGAAAAGAATCAAGTCAACGAGGGGAAGGGGTTGTAAGAAGCATCTAAAGAGGAGATGACAATCAGTGATGACCTCTTCAGCGAATTATTGATGAGCAAGAAAAATCTCTAAAGATCGGGGATGACCTAGAAAAAGCCATCCGTGCAGCCTAACAATATTCAAATGTGATGCGCGACGTCGCTATAGATGTTAGATGGATGAGAACGGCGCAGGTCAAGCTTCAACACGTTCCTAGTGAAAACAGCTGCTGGGAGACGACTAACTTCTAATGATAGTACGAACAATACAAACTATGTCAAAACATCCCTATAGAGAATTGATAAGATGGTCAGAGGAAACAATTCTTTGACATTTCGATAAAATCATTGATCTGGTTGCTTGCCGTAATGCAGGCAGAGTTCATAACAGAGTGATGATCACTTCTGCCTTTCAGACTCTTTTCTTCTGCAATGCAAGGTCCGCTGATGGTTCCACTAAAAACGCTTAAAATTATATGACTGCAAATCGAAATTGAAGCATAAGCGGATCAGCGTGATCACAAGTGTCGCGTTCCCACGAAAAAAGCAAATCTTGACAGGGCTTCATGCAAATATCTCTATCGCTATACTCAACGCAAGGAAAAAATCTATGATACCGGTGAGACCTCCTTGACTGTGTACACTTACGACAAAAAATCGCTTCGCGGCGTCGCACTCGCGGTGCCATCCGTACGACTCGTTTGGAATTCCGCTCAAGACGCACTGGGCTGGCACCGTGAAGGATCTTCGAAGATTGCTGTTTAAGCTACGGAATTTCGCCTACGTTGTTGTTGTCGCTGTTTCAACAGATAGAACTGCAAACGACTGCACTTGCCGCGGGCGGCCACTCGAGTTTTTGTCATAAGTATACACACCCGATCCCCTTGATAGGTATACTTTCCTCATGAAGCAACACCCGTTGACGAACGCAAGGTCGCATACGTACTCGGCGATCGACCGCCGCGGTCGCGCGATTGATACCTTGGCGTGATCAAGCACGCTGTCATACTTTGTGCAACAGGCTTCGACTGCGACAATCGAGGCACCCATTTGCGGCGGCGTTACGACGCGTTTTCTCACAACCCTTTACCAAAGTACTACAGCACGATCAGGTGGAGAAAACCCCGTGAATATTGCCACTTCGTAAGACTCGAATCTCACCACAGATTCGCTGCAGTACGGTTCGGTCGAACGTTATAGAGCGCCTCGCAAAAAAAGACGGCGACGAGTTCGCGATAGCCGTCGTCGACCGGTGACACAAAGAAAAAAACGCCGCAGTTCACTTCATTCGCGATTTAAGCGGTGTACTTCAGGCCGCGATCATACTCAGCGCCGGCAGGGCGTGGCTACGTTCACAGGCAGCGAGGAAGAGTGGCGCGGGGGAGGCAGAGATAACGGAGGCAACGAAGCAGGTTGGCAAAGGCGGAAACGCAGAGATACGCCGCCACGTCCTGCCGCTGGCATCTCGAAGTGCGACCGCGGCTTTAGTGAATTTGAGTCTTTGCAATGCTACGGCTTCGCATGCCAAACAGTGACATCGCACAACCACACTGGGCCATCTGCCTGATGATCGATCGCACAGATTAGATCGCAGTCATACTAGCGCCGTTCATCACTCTCCACCACTGATTTCTAAACCGATCGCGTAATGCAGTCTTGGTACTCTGCAGCGCGATCTGGCCAACCATTACAACGAGCGCGAGAAGAGGCGGTCACTAAGTATGACTGCGGCCTAGTATTAGTTGGGACCTGTGTTGGTGTGCGACCTATCGGGGATTCGTCGACGAGTGGAAAGGGTTTCTGACGGTGACAGTACAGTACACAGAAGCAGACATGCAGCAATCGACACAACTCATGCAAATTTAGTCTCCTAACTGGCGTCTTACAATCGAGCTTCAAACGATCATCCACCTCTCGAAGATATTGTCAACGGAGACAAAGCGTCTCGTACATATACTTCTTGTGATGATCATGGCTAGCAGCACGCTGTGCGTATTGACGATTACTATGCAACAGAGTGCTTCGGCAATTAAACTCAGCATTCAGGCACAGTGCAATGGCAAAAAGAGGGTTCGACACCACACACAAACGCCACATAAACAATAGAAGTTGTGATCGAAATCCGGTGGTAAAAGCTGTTAAATGAACACTTGTTCCGATACCATAAGGAAAACACCACGAAGGAATACAATTATATATCACGGCAATTCAGGTTTATATATTAACTCACGCTCGGTAAAACAGTTGTAAATAAATTATTATACTATGAAACAACTTCCAATAAATAAAAAAAACTGCGCACAAGCGCATAACGAACATGGAGACCATCTCATGTTTTGATCACTCCATACTCAATTTCCACTTACAACTATGTATCATGTAGAAAATAATTATTACTATTAATTCATGTAAAGTTGAGTTCTAAAGGTACACACTAGTTAACTAGGTATTTCGCAAAACTGCTAGAAGATTAGAGACAAAGAGTCAACGAAGATATAAAAGTATCTCGACGAAACCTATTGAGACATATACTAACACAGATCAACGAAACAGTAGGAATAAGCGGAAAAAAAAGGAAGACGGAAAGAATCCCGCAACGAAGCACCCGAACACCACAAGCTCCGTTTGCCATCAGCTAAGGTTATCAAAACTGTGGACAGCGAGGACTTTGGGATGAAACGCTCACATTCATAAACGAAATGACAAGTGTATAGAGAAGGCGCATGAAACCCCTGATTTATATGTAGACAGTGCATGAGCATCTAATGGAGAGAAGGAACAAAAGGTCCAGTCCGTTTGACAACGGCACTCCATTCTGTTAGTGGTAGAAAAGGTAAACATCACACGCTCGAATGAAGAAGAAGCAATCTCAGGAGGTCGTTAAAAGTATTATAATTCGGTATGAACACGCACAGGCGGGCTACCAAACGCACGTTCGATGCTTTTTGCATAAGGACCTAACATCCAACCGAAATATGCGCACCACATAGCAGCAAGACCGATCAAAGAGATGATCGATTGTACATTGGCTGCGCGGCTAGGTGGCTTACCGTCGATGTAGTTGCGCGCGAAGAACTTGAGAATTTCGTCGAGAAGTAAAACTGGGAATGAGATCTTCAATACTGCCATCCACTCGGCAACAGACAAGGGAGTGATCTGCAATAATTTTCGTCCATACAATAGTACTTTTAAAAAAAAGACGTAAAATGTAGCATCTCCAACCTGGAAGATAGTGGCCATGATGTCTACGTAAAGGATGATGAAATGGAGTGACATTGACAATGCTATGGCCGAGCACAACCAGATGTTCTTCCAGGGTGGCATTACAAGCAGCGACTGGTTCTCAGATAACCTAATAAAATCCATCAATGTTTCAAAATAAAGAATTAGGTAGAGTAAACGAAAGAAACTAACGAGTTGACAGCGTTGAGCATTTCAATTGTAACAAGTACGGACAAGGCCATGGCATTAGGATGATTATCTTCAAAAACAGCGCAATCCAAATCAGCAAAGTTCTCTGGTTCAATCTGAAGTACTAACAATTAAATAGTTCAGTGAGCCACCTCAACACTAACAAATACCTCGCATCTCATCCAGTGTGTTAATTGGTAGTAAGTTATTTGGGGTCCGTCTTCGTAAATAAGGAACCACCACATGGACGCTCCTACGGTAGCGACTCCGACATAGGCTAGAAAACAGTAAATCAAAAGCATGGTGGACTACTTTATTGGAAACTACGTACTTCCAACTGCCAGGTAACGGAAGAACAGCCATCTAGAGATGAGCCCTTCACTTGCCGATCGTGGATGACGCTCCATAATATCCAAGTCAGGCGGATTGAAACCAAGAGCAGTTGCTGGCAGACCATCAGTAACCAAATTGACCCACAAAAGTTGGACAGGAATGAGAGCTTCCGGAATACCGAGAGCGGCAACAAGGAAGATCGACACGACTTCGCCGACATTTGATGAGATGAGATACCGGATGAACTGTTTCATGTTGTTGTAGATAGCACGGCCTTCTTCAACGGCTGCAACGATTGACGCAAAGTTGTCATCAGCCAAAACCATTTCGGACGCCGACTTGGCGACAGCTGTTCCGGATCCCATTGCGATTCCAATTTCTGCTTTCTTCAATGCAGGCGCATCATTGACACCATCGCCAGTCATGGCTGTGATCTGAAATTAAAGCAAGTTGGAATGGTTATAACCCTTTGTCCTGTCACAATTACCAGCATTACTGCATGAAAAGGCACTAATCACCTCGTGACTTGAAAAACGGGCCGCAAAATTTTCAAGTTTTGAGGAGATAGCAGAAAACTCCTCACTAATTCCGGAATGATCAACATCATACACAGCTATGAACAACACCTATCCATAAATAGATATGCAAGGGAATTAACTAACATGGATCCAAAATTGAACTACTGAACCCTATACCCCTTCATGTGACAATGTTTCTGACAAGGGAGGGATTTTAACTCGATAGAGCTCTAAATACTGATTGATACTTGAAAACCAAAACTGCAAAATGACATTCTGAAGCGAGTTGAGAGGTGTTAAAGTTTGCCTGTGATATCTCATTGGTGAGGCACTCTGCTATCAGCGCGAACGCTGCTGAGCCAGCATCGACCACCGTGGCTCACTGGTAGTGTTCCGGATCGACAAGGAAGGGATTATGGGTTTGATCCCCGCAGTGCAGATTTTTTTGCAAATGAAAAACAAAATGTAAAAAGTCTGCCCCGGGGAAGCAAATCCAAAACCCGTGTTCTCCAGATCCGGAACACTACCAGTGAGCTACGGTGGCCGATGCTGGCTCAGCAGCGTTCGTGCTGATAGCAAAGTGCCTCACCAATGAGATGTCACAGGCAAACTTTAACCCCTGCTCACCCGCTTCAGAATGGCATTTTGCAATTTTGGTTTTCACAGTTGTAATCAGTATTCGGGGCTCTATTGAGCCATCCGGGTCTCATTTCAAGTTCCACGGAAAGATGAAACCACCCCTTGTAAGAACCCCTTGTTTCCCTTTCCTCATAATTCCACACAAAAAACCACTATTTGTAAAAGGAGATGCGCCGGCGCGATCATGAGAATCATTATTTCATGAAGATGATACCTACCTCTCCATGACTTTGCAGAATATCGACAATCTTCGATTTATGACTAGGTTCGACTCGAGCGAAAAGTTTTGCTCGTCTACAAGCATCTGATTGCTGCTCTGGTGGAAGGTCGTCGAATTCTCGTCCAGTGAATGACTATAATCACACGAATGTGTTCTTGAAAATGATATAACTATGACAGGGCAAAACCCACAATGCCAGTTGTGTCCTCGTCCTCTGTGAAGAGTCCGATACGTCTTCCAATTGCTTCTGCTGTGTTTTTATTGTCACCAGTGATCATTATTACTCGAATACCAGCATGATTACACTCCCTGATGGAGCTCATTACCTAGAATATTGAAGTTTGATGGCTGGGGAATAAAACACCTGGAGATACGGGTATTACTTACCTCAGTACGGGGAGGATCAAGCATACCAACTACACCGACAAAAGTAATGTCGCGCTCGTACTTCGTGAACTGCGACGAATCCTCCAGATTCATCTCATTTGGAGAGATTGGGTTGTCAATAGTACCCAAAGCCAAGCAACGAAGAGTGTCACGTCCAGTACCATACTGCACGCACTTGTCGACAATCTTTTGAGTCATTGCAGAGGTAAGTGGCACTTTCTGGTTGTTCACACGGACATGAGTGCATCTGCCCAGAACTCCTTCTGGAGCACCTTTTACGAACATTTTGGCACCAGAACCACCTGTGGCCGGAACACAGAAAGTCGACATAGATTTACGATCACGAGAGAACTCCAGTGTGAACTCCTGCAGAGCGAATAACTTCAACTCACTGACAACAGAACGCAGTACAAATTCTAACCTTTCTCCACTTCTGTTGAATAACGCGGTTACACACATTACCGAGGTCACGCGCCGACAATCCAGATTTGGGTGTACCGTAGACATTCATCTTCTCAGCGAGAACAACCAAGGCTGTTTCAGTAGCTTCTCCAACCTTAAAATTGTTGGTAGGATGATAGCTTTGCATACGGAGTCTATAGACCCTGCCACTTAACTCAACAAATTCAGATAAAGGTGCTAATTATTCAGAGCTCTGAATTAAGTGCATGTTAAAAAGTGATGTATTTCGAGTTCATAAACGTCGAGAAGATCATGTCAATTGGTCAACTGCGACACGCTATTCTTGAATTTCAGTTAATCAAGGAAAAGAAAACAAAATTGAAAGTGGTGAAATGACCGAATAAAATGAGTAGGTGAATGATTCGAATTTCTATTCAAAGTCAAGCTCACCTTCTCGTAGATCTTTTTGGTGTCATTGTAATCCACTGCAGAGTCGTTACACATGGCACAAATGGTGGCGAGCTCTGTGAGTGCATCGAAGTCTCCACCAGCACAATTGACCTACCAGGTATTGAAACAGTTAAAGACAAAAGGACATATGTCAAGAAAAATACCTCTTTTCCATTGAAGAATACTTTTCCAGAAGGCTCGTAAGTTGAACCAGTGATCGTAAATTCATTAAAATCGATATTGTCGTTCGATGCGTGTTGTGCGATGAACATCTTTGACACAGACATTTGGTTTGTCGTCAGTGTTCCGGTCTATAATGGGTAAATTTGACACATTAAAATCAGTACATTCCGCAATTCAAGTAAAATGAAGAACTCTGGATGAGAAATACCTTATCAGAACAAATGACAGAAGTACATCCAAGAGTTTCCACGGAAGGAAGTGAACGAACAATAGCATTCTTCTTAGCCATTCGTCGAGTACCGAGAGCAAGACAGGTGGTGATGACGGCTGGAAGACCCTCAGGAATGGCAGCAACAGCAAGTGCTACAGCGATCTGCAGAACGGATCAACGAATCGTTTTTGTACGGAATAATGAAGAAAACTGGAGCTCACCTTGAAATAATAGATGGCGCCTTTGATCCACGATCCACCATGTGCAGGATCATTGAAATGACCTATGTTGATGGCCCACACCGCAACGCAGATGATCGAAATGACCTTCAAATGCGGATCATCATTAGTTACAGAAAAGTTTTTAGCATTAATCTTTTCTAAGGGATGCGCCGCACATTCTAGTTCCGTTTAGAATCGTGGTGGCCGGTGAATGAGATTTGGCCACTGAATAACTTGCGAGGGCCAATGGTACCAATTCACCGACCCCAGAGGTATGGAAGGCTTGGTTGGCCTGTGCGGGCGCGGTTGCGGAATTCGATACCCGCACCGTGAGCGTAGGAGTGCGCACACCTGTCACCACACCACCTCCGCCCTCGCACCGAATAATTGTTACTACCAGAACTCTTCTAATTCGTTTAAGCACAACTTCTAAACTTATGTTCACCTTAGATAGTTGCTCGCCGAATTCGTCAAGCTTTTGTTGGAGTGGAGTCTTTTCGCTTTCGGTCTCAGCCATTTCAGTTCGAATTTTTCCTATCTCAGTATTCAATCCAGTCCCAAACACGATTCCTCGGGCCTGAGCAATCCATTGGAGATAAACACAGTATAACAATGATGGTAGACCATAAGTCTCACCTTCCCGGAAGCTACGTTGGTACCGGAAAACAGACAATTCTTTTTGTCTTGATTTACAGCACGAGCATCAGGAACAGCGTCAATGTGCTTGATGACAGATACAGATTCACCAGTGAGTATAGACTGATCGATGCGTATAGTGGTCGAGTAGATCTTTAGCAGTCGAAGATCAGCGGGTATCTTGTCACCGACTGGAATACAATTGTTTCGGAAAAATGAGAGACGAATTCGGATTTCTTAATTTACATCTTAGGCAGTGTGCAAAGTTCCCACCACACCTGTGTTCTAGGCTATTGGGCGACTAGTCAAAATGTATCCAAATAGATTGAGCGATCAGGCGTTGAGACAATCATGAGTATCATTTGCCAAAATGATTTGTATCGCGTGCTTTCCGCCTGATCGCTTAATTAATACGTATCGTACCCCTTACGTCTAATCACCTGATTGCCTAATGAATATGCATCTTTCCCTCCGGTTGATTACCTGAATCGCGAGCACTGAACAATGTCCTATCCTTCATAACTCAATTATTTTAACGAATCCTTTTTGTAATACGGTGAATGAGGTATGAAGCAACAAGCACAACCATCAATTGCCAGTATACGTTATAACCATCACAAGAAATACGGTTATTTGAGAAAAAATAGTAAAGAATACAACGCACCAGAAACTTCGACGATATCTCCTGGAACGAGTTCACGCGCCCTTATCATCTGGATACCATGATTTCCTGCTCGAACAACTTTGGCCATCTCTGGTTCATATTCTTTCAACGCTTCTATAGCAGATTCGGCATTTCGTTCCTAGAAACAAGCGATCTCTGTAAATTGGATACTTGATCCTTTTTGAATGGAAATTAAATATGACACTCAAATCCCAAAAACAAAAAAAACTGGAATTTGGCAAAAAAAGTTAAGTGGCTTGCATATCCGACTCTTGTCAAAAATAGTAGTCTATTTTGTTTGCACACACTGCTGGTTTATAAGACGATGAATTTCTGACAATACGGTTGATTTCTATGAGCTTCCTCGATTTAAAGAATGACTATTGAATTTCTATACCGCTATAGCCAATTATCATAAACGCCGAATTTGAAAAGAAGGCCAACAAAATACTAATCAGCACAATTGAAGATATTTTACCTGCCAGACTCCGACAGTAGCATTTGCAATGAGTATAAGTAGAATAACGAATGGTTCAACGAAAGCAGTAACTGCAGACGTTTGATCATCATGTTCTTCAAACAGAGCTAAGATCTGAAAAAAGAGCCTTAAAGCAAGTCTCCTCGCTTATTTCATGCAAAAAATACGGAAGTGAAAACAGAAGGAAAGTATGAGCCACAGATTCCGTTTAAGACTACGGATAAGATCGTCGTGTAGCTAAAAAGATATGATGGGAAAAAAAAACAATTGTTGGAAGAAGCAGCTGTTGAGAGCTGTGCAGGAAAAGCAGCAGGCGCGAAAGGCACAACTAAGTCATAACATAGTTTCGGCACAACTAGTATAACGATCTCCGAAGTGCTACCAAGTTAAGCACGCATGATAGATAACCTTCAGATAGCCCCATCCCATGAAATTTAAAGATTGGTGAACGTGTAGAGAACTAATAAAGGGTCTGTTAAGGTGGTCGACGTATTTTTTGAAAAAAAGACTATAGCTGTCATTTCAAAAGCACAGTTGACCAATAGAAATTCACTTACAAAAGAAATTATGGCGGCTAGAAGAAGAATCTTGACAAGGAGATCATCGAACTGCTCAAAAATAAGTTCCCAAATTGATTTTCCTTCTTCCGCAGGCAATTCTGAAAAGTGAAGTTTCGGACTCATAATTATTTGCCAGAAGGGTAGGTCCGGCTGAAAAATAGAAAATTCCCATTTCCCTCTTTGTAAACACTTTCGCCTTGATTTCCGAAGTTCTCAAATATCTCACCTCCGCGGAGATCAAACAGAACTGAAACTTATCCTGACATTCCCGTTAATTCAAATATTACACTGAAGCGCGTTCTGCCGAGCTTTTCCGAATGAGCAGCCAGATCACAGCCTTTAGGAATAACCAAGGCAGAAGGTAACCGTACTTCTTTCTGCGCACACTACACAAAGGCGTAACATCATAGAATTATACCTACACTTTCTCAGAAAGAAATGCGTACCAAGCATTATTAAAACTCAGTCGAATTCACTCAAAAGAAATAGCCATGAAATCATGCACAGTTTGGCTTCGTTTCGATAGGTTTATTGAAAAGAAGACAACTGCACTATAATAACACTACAACCATTGTTCCATCATTTTGTATATAAATTAGTGATTGAAAGAGCTATCGGCAAACAGGGCATAGGTAACAGAAGAAAAGGAGAGGAAACTAACCATTATATCCATACTTCTCCCTCTGTATTTCTACTTGGCTCTCTGTCAGCCCGTCTGGTCCCACACCGAAGAAGCGGCAAACCTGTAAACATCCGAGTAAAAAACTATATTAGGGGTGCTAGTGTAGTTGAAGGGAGAAGCCGCTCACTGTCGTGCCGTCGTTCCTCACTACTCAATCATCCTCCTGGACACTCATATATTTTCACCTAAGCCTTTTTTGAGAGGGAAGGAGTAAGAGCTTGCCCCTTAAACTGAGGCACGAACTGAAGGCCTGGGCAAAAATAGCGAATCACCTGAATTGGTTAGTGGCCCTCAACTACATTGGCACCAAACTCCTAACAGACGTAAAACAGTACTTTAAATTTATAACTGAAATGTACCTCATCGCCCGTCTTCGCATGAGCGTCTTCCATACTGGCGCTAATTCACCCAAGCGGATGGAATGCCTTCCGGATCCGAAATAGGAAGAAACTTTGGAAAGGAAAAAACATAAAATTCTACTCGTAAAGAAATGGTTACGACACGCAATCGCTGTGAAGAGAGAACACAAAATAATGAAGCGCCAAAACATTTGAAAAAACCAGTTCCATAGAAATATTGAACGGATAATTAGGCACTACGAAAGCAAAAACCAGCAATACAGACCAATTCTTATCAATATTCGGACATAATCAGTGTAAAAAATGGGTTCATTGGTTGCATCTTGCGGTAGAACGTTTCCGTTCAACTTGCTACCAATGATTGTTCATCCTTTCTGAGATTTTCCCAGGAAGGCCGCTAGTGAATGATCTAAAGAATAAAGACCCGGACCTTCCAAGTGCTAATTTTCTAGATTAAAAATTTTAAAGATTTATTAGAAGAAAGAGAATAGTGAAGAATAGCGAAGCATGGCGTCATTCATCGTCAGCATTCAAATCACGGTAATTGCGTTGCAGGACCAACACGGCCACCGTGTCATCGGCCAACTGGCGAATTTGCGGGTGAGGAAACTATTGGGCGAGGAAAACGACGATGGAAATCGAAATGAGGATCGGCAACGCAGTGGTTGATGTGTGAAAAGGCGCAGAAGCTCTGTGTAGGCAACAGAGTGTGTGATGTTAGTGGATAGCACTAGGGGGTTGGGGCGGGCCCGAAAAGCCAGCTGTCCTCGGGGATGCGAGTTGCCGTCTTGCTCGGGAGAGGAAAAAATAACAGAAGCTCACTTCTTACATTGCTTCTCGACCGACCTAGTTTTGCTGGAAATCGATGAGGGCGCGCCAGTTGGCAAGCGACAAGTTCAGGAAACCGCTGATGACCCATTTGTGATTTTCCGACTAAACAAGACTTTTCACTCCCACACACATTCACTCCCACAATTTCTCGCCTTGACAACTCCACAGATTCTTTTCGAGCAATGCAATACGCATGTGATAATGCTGAGTGCTATTAAACATATCGCAAGACATACAACAAGAGATGAGCGGTGACGGCGTGAGGGATCGGAATTCAAAAGAAGTGATCGTAGGGGAGAGGATGAGGTTCGGGAAACCGCGGGCCGTAATCATTCACAGATTTTTGAGCGATTCAATCGCGCTGCTGGTCTGATTAAAAGCACATGAACATGTGTTCGACTTTTCAGCGACATAAGTGCTGGCCGCTCTCAAACAAACCGTCTACACGTACATGAGCAAGGGACAGAATCTGTGAGAGAACGTGTAACAAATACACCAAGGTACAATGTACATTTACTGGCATTCTTGAGCTCAGCCAAATCGTACACAATGACCCAAATTCCGTTTCTTTATCTGACAAGGGGAACTGGTCGGAGCAGAACTACATGTTTAGAGTAGCCATGCAATCGCCTTCTATCCTAGAAAGAGGAAACGCTTAGAAGGAGTAGAAAGGACAACAGGGGTGCTCACCTCGTCAGCCACAAGATGAAGTGAGAAGCAGCTATTTCTTCGAGGATACGCTATGGTAACAAATTATGGCGTCCTGAGCGGAACACCGCACCGATCGCGGCATGGCGCCGCCAGTGCGACGCCGCAGCGCGATTTTTAGACGTAACGGTACACACCCTGCTTTTGATATCAATGGCCATGTTCAGGAGTTTGGATAACGAAAACATGGCATTCGATATGAGGCTATCATCCTGAAAACGATGATGGTAAACCACCAGGTACACCCAGTTCTTATCGATATTCTATGAAGGCCCCTTTTTGAATGCTGCGTCAGCAATAGCTACGGTAGCCAAGAATGCATGGTTCTAATATCAATTCATGGAAATTAATAGGTGCTACTCGCAGAACAAAGGCACGTCCAACTAATTGAAAGTGGTCAAAGCTTCTTTGTGAATGACTGTTTGGCACGCCTGGAACTGCAGTTGTGTAGCACTCAAGCCAGTGCCGCAGGTAGGAGGTCGAGGATTTTTGCAAAAATCTGCGACACTTCCTTCTGTCTTTGTTGTGTGGCGCTTGTATTTCAGCCGGTGCGACATGCTTCGAGTTAATAGCTCTAGACGCCCAGTTTCGAGTTGTATAATTTTCGGTGTAATTTCGGCGCGAGTTGTTTCGGTGTAAATGTAAATGGTAAAAGTTAGTAAGAGCGATGATTTGTGTGTCCAACAGGTAAAAGTATTAGTTACAAATGAGCGGCTTGCGTTGAGGAAACGTGAGGGTGCGATTTCTCGTAAAAATCGGCTACAAGTTCTGTGACAAGAGCATATACAACAGACTTCTGCTGCAAAGGAGCGTGGTGTTTGACTACGCGTAACTGCCACGTATCACACAGCCACGCGGCTCTAACCGATAATCAGAGACACAGCGCGCCGTGAAACTCGTCCATGCAAAATTAGCGAGGGCACCACCGGTCTCTTCACTAGGGCTTTTGACCATTTTATTTCCGTTTTGCTCTACTGCCGAACCACTTGGTCATTCTAATTTAACTTGCGATAGGCGTGCAAATTAGTGTTTTTGCTCCTCTGTGTTCAGTACAATCTCTCCAGGATTTGCCCAGATGTTTGATTTGTACTTATTCTACATATTATTACAGAAGTTCAACCTCATAGTGGATTAACATAAGACACCAGCCTCTGCAGGTCAAATGGCGCCCAAACAAGTCTCTGTGTTTTCCCATGCAAATCTCGGGTGAAAGCCACTTGCTGAGCATGGAAGGTATTTCATCCCGCAATCTGCGGTGTCGTGATGCCACTTGCCTAATGAGACTAAAAGGTATGTTCATTCCTTTGAGATACGTGAAGTAGAATATATCTTCACAGGTTTTCGAAAAACTGACATTCTAAGAAATATCGGATTGTCAGCATATCTCCACAACTGGTTTACGATGGAAGTTTTGCTCGAGTTGTAAAAATCCTATTCGTTCCTGGACTTTACAGCACCCAGGAAAAACATCAGATTAATGGGCACCACGAGTGTTTCGATAGTGTGGGTAGGATCAAGCGTATCAGGGCAATCTTTGCCTCTAGCTATACCGACTCCTACTGCATTGTTTAGACTTTTCGATTGGACCATGAAACCTCTTTTCTAAATGCTCGAATATGACTTCCTTCGAGGTGTTTAAAGTGGCACCCTTGATGCCGGCCCTCCGATTTTCGCGTTCTCGTTGCCGCATTTGCTCCTCCTCCCTCAGCTTATGGAATTTGAAAAAAAGCACAGGAGCACCGCATCGGATTAATTCGAATTAAAGGCAGTAACAAAGAGAAGGAAAAGGTGAAGGGCGAAAATAGCTGTGTGGGGTGAGAACTGTAACGGGCAGCTTCCCAGTGAGTGGTTACCTTCATAAAGACTGACCATTCAACCGATCGAATAACGAGCAGCGCAACGCCTGCGGATTCACACTATCGAACTTTCCTCTTGCTATTTTTTGCGCCTCTAACCACTGGGCTACATCCTTTTTTACATTCAAAATTTGGAAAACAACTTGGATGGCTAATTGCGCCGCATCACCGCCTCCTTGGACAACCAGCGTTCGCCTATTGTCAGCGTATTCCAACACCCCTCGACACCCAATGTACACAAATTATCCATCTCAATTATTCCTTTTATTAGGAATGGAAATCGAATGCATCTACAGGCGTAAACCTTGTTTATTCTTTTTTCAAGGTTTCCCAGATAGCTTAGTTCATTGGTGAGTTCTGTGATCGATTTTCAAGCATCTCTTAATCGGTGGAAAGTTCTTTGCTATGAGGCGGATAACGCTGTAAGACGCAAAGAGATGTTTTCCGATCTCAGATGTTGTTTAAATCGTGCGATGATGCGAAAGAAGTTAGTCGCTCAAACGTCACATATGAGAAATAACTTCTGTGAATTACAGCATGCAGTGAAGTGCTCATGTCTCTTTTTGTGACAGAAGAACCGCTGAGCAATGAAGCTTCAGTTAAAATCACTAACGGATCAAAAAGGAAGGTAAAAGGTCCAGCTCAATAAATCACCCGATGTCGGTGTTTTAATGAAATAAGAAAGAAAATTTGACAAAAGGAGCTCCTACTTATTCCAGGTAGCTCTAAAAAGTGGATTCATCAGCAAAAAGGAGAATGAGACTGAGAAATGAGGCATGGTAAGGCAAAAGGAAAACTAAACTTCGGGCAATACGGTAAAGGTTCACAGACACAGTGAGAACAATAGTTAAACGACGGATGAACTGCCGAAAACCACACCGGAGTCTAATTTGCGGATTCTTGGCTAACGTTGCTGAGAGCTTGCTGGAACGGCTGTAGGCGAAGGAGCCAATGCGGCCTCGCTCCGCGCGATTCCCTGCCTCAATTCCTTCCCGCTGAGTTACAATGCGGCTTCCTCTTGCAACACACCAGACAAAGACCAGTCATCCCTAGTGTATCTGCAGCGCTTGCAGCAAGGTGTTTATGCGCTGCCAGCGAATCATACTCCAACACGAAGCTAAGCTGCATGGTCCCTGAAGAGACTCGTGCGCAGCCTGCCATAGCAGCCGATACTGAAGGAGCGAAGTAAGTTGGCCAAGTCGCTCATGATTCTGAATGCCGCAATTTGCAAATCAAATCTTATGACTCTTTGGACACGGGAATCGCTGGAATGTAATAGTCCTTCTCTTTCCGAGCTTATCCAAGGTATGGCGTGGTATCAGGGGAAGTATGGAAGTTTGCTTCATTTACATATCACTCCCTTTTACGTTCCTACTTATGCGATTATCTTCCCTAGCAACTAAATCGTGCTCGATGTTGCAAACAACAAATTCCCGTTCTATTTTTGTCTAAAACTCTTCCAGGTCGAGTGGACCGTAAGGCACGTTTTATGGAATTTTTACCAAAATCTGTGAGCGCATTGGGGACAGATGGGGCAGTGAGAAGAAGCTCAGTTTCCACACGCACGATGTTATGTACAGAAGTGTGCATAGGCTTATCGAACCTATCGTGCTTCATTGGGCTCGATAATCGCTGACAGGCGCTTTTCAGAACACTTAGCGGAACTTCTGCTGACTTCCCCGCTCTGTTGCATGGAACCGGTATGCGTCTAAGCGTCTAAAAAATGCTTTTGGGGATGGTTGACGCATGGCGTACTAAGCACCAGTGACGTGGAGTCGCCATTACAAGGCAAATGAGGCCGAAAATCACCAGATTGCATGAATACACAGTTACCGAGCCTACTGATTTGTATATCGAAAAATCGTGAAATCGAAATCTCGTGAAATTCTAAGACTGGAAGAGAGGTGTTGCAGGAAAGTAGGACTATGGGCGATGTTGCGACGTTTTCTGTAAATGGAAAGGCCAGTTATGAGGAGATAATGTATGGCAAAAATCGCGTTAAAAAACGCGCTACTGGGAAACTTGATCGCGATCTCACCATGCTTCACTTCAAACTGGAGCGCTTCACTGGTGCGCTGCGAGGCCCACGTCCGCGGGTGGCTCGTACTGTCCCTCGCCGTTTGCACCTACCCCTTGAAGGCTAGTCGTGCAGAGAAGCGAAAGGAGTGAGAAATGGGCCCTACTTCTCGCTATTTTGACCATTCCATCCAGTTTCTTCTTTGCTGCTGCACTACCTAGCCGGCCAAAATTACACCCTCTAAGGCAAGGGAGCGTCAGAGTCGATTTGTGCCGACGATGCATTGCGCAACAAAGTATTGGGATCGGAAAGGAGCACACCAATGAGCAGTGGTCTGCAGATACGCTCACATGCATTATTGACCATTGCTTTCGAAGGCAGGAAAAGTGGTCAGGTGGGTGATGAGAGCATCCTATGTAAGTCACCCGAACAAAAGCTACCAGTCTGGAAAGAATATATGTGGTAAAATTCCAGGTGAGATGAGTTGAGCTTTGAAGGAGGTGTCTTTTTTAACTACTGCAAACACTTCTGTCCCACCCCGCCCATTTTTTCATCCAGCCCGCCCTTTTTGAGAAAAAGAGCGAAACGAGGGTCTTATTTCTTGCGTTTCTGGCTGTTTCATTTAATTTTTCGGCACTATTCAACTATCACTCCCCCAGATACCCCGAGTTGGTCAAAAAGTAATTTTCGCTGAAACTTTGCGCAGGGGGGTGATTTGGCGTGCTGATCACGAATATGACATCCGTTTTTGCCGTTTGCGCCAAATTGGTGCAATTGCACCATGTTGGTGCAACAACTCATTTTCACCAAATTCGCTGAAACTTTGCTCAGGGGGGTTATTTGGGGTACTGATCACGAATATTACATCGGTTTTTAGCGCGGGCGCCGTTTTCAGCGCCTTTTAAGGCTGCGCCAGTCATGTTCATTTTTGCTACAGTGCTTGAATAGCTGGAGAGCGTCATCTTTCCGCTGTCGTCTTTCATTTGACTATCGTACAGTCCATTGCACACACAAGTGTATATTTTCACCTAAGCCTTAAAAAGGAAGGGAAGGTTCCCATCCTTCTTTAGGCTTAGGCAAAACGTGCGGGAACAGTGTGGCGACCCTACCATATCTGCATTGTAATGGAACTAAGCGACACTAGCACCAAAAACGGATGTCATATTCGTGATCAGCACCCTAAATAACCCCCCTGGGCAAAGTTACAGCGATTTTGGTGAAATCGAGTTGTTGCGCCAACATGGTGCAATTGCACCAATTTGGCGCGAACGCCAAAAACGGATGTCATATTCGTGATCAGCACCCCAAAATAACCCCCCTGGGTAAAGTTTCAGCGAAAATTATTTTTTTGACCAACTCGGGGTGTCTGGGGGAGTGATAGTTGAATAGTGCCAATTTTTCTTATCATTCACACAACTGAGCACCTCGGCTTTCATATTCAGTAATCTTTTGAAGCCGGACTTATCGTTATCATTGCGTTAAATTGACCACTGTGGACTGTGTTACTGCATGCTAGTTGCCATAACGATACAAGTTCTTGTGCTGCTGATTTTTCGGCAAAACAACTGGAGTACAAAAGTGTAGCAAGCCGAAAACAGCGTCTTAAAAACAGTGTTATGAGTGATGGGTTTAATGAGAAATCCTAAAGTTTGTCACTCAAATGAAAGCTTAGCCCCCGGGAATACTAAAAGCAGCAACGTTTACAGTGGAAAAAACACCTTCGAGAATTCGAAGAGAAATCTCCATTACCAAGTGCCAACTTATTTGAATGTGACCACACCTTTTTTTTAACGTGAACCTCCCTCTTTCGGAACCAACATGAGAAGGGGGTTTTATGTTTCAGTTTTTGACCATTTTCTAAGAACTTTCACCTTCACATAGAGCAATCACTTTATATTCGGCCCGATCTACCCCTTCGACTGTCTCCAAGATCTCATGGATCGGTGATATGCGAAATGAGTACATTCGGTGGATTACAGTGGTAATTAGTTTCAAAAAAAGAGCTAGAGAGTAGACACATATGTGCGGAAAATGAGCAAATCGCTCGGTGAGGCTTGACGATATCTCTCGAAAGTGGTGAGTTAGTGTAAAACAGGTGCGCTGTGGGGAGAGTCAAGTCGCTTTGCTGACTTCTCATGTTCACGTGCCCTCTTTTTTGATGAACAACCGATTTTCGCTCTTCGCACAATAGAATGGATTTCTCTGTTCAGGATGTCCCAATTTACTTGGCAATATTGCTGTCAGCAATCAGAAGAAACGAGGGAAGCACCTCTACGATATTAGTACTCTGTGTGGATAAACCCGGAAAGAATCTGTAATCATATGTCAGCAAAGTGATGGGTTTGGGAAGGGTCTGGAACATGTCGGGGAACTTCTGTAGAATATCTCTTTGGAAGGCACGATAACATTTCCCAGAAGCGTCGTCATCGCACCCTCCAGTGCCAATACTTGGGCTGTGTACCCTTAGCAGGAACGATCCTCTGTCGAGGAATGCTGGACAGGGAGCTGTATTTGGACCGTTCTAAGGGGTCGTATTCGTTCAAGTAAGCAGTGGTCACTGAATTTTTTCAGGCTGAGGGTTCAAAGTATAAAAAGGAGATGTGATAAAACTGAATAAATATAACTAATATTTGATTCAATCTGCACTTAAAATTTTCGAAGGACATACAGAAAGCGACTCCTACAAATAGAAAACAAGGTAGTACACAATTTTCTAGAGATAAATGCTAGATGATATTGCAGGGAGGAGAGCGCATGTACAACCCAAAAGGTAAACAGAGTCAAAGGGCACGCTTTTTCCTTGGCCCTCTTGGAAATGTGGTTTGTGAACAAGATTCCAAGCTTCTGCAACCAAGCACGCATAGCTCATGCTGTGGTGCGAAGTCGATACCTTCTTAACAGCTCACAACTCCAAGACGACTAAGGTAATATTATACTACCATTTAACCTGATGGATTGTCAATGGAAACCTCATGCATGGCGCGATTCACAACGAAGCTTGCCAATCCCAATAGTCCCTTCGTTAGTCCGTTGGCACCGAAAACACGTGCAAAGAACCTCAGGAATTCACCGATCAGCCGTGTGGAGGGTATCTATTCAAGGGTACCACCATGGATGAACACTTCACTATAGGATGAAAACGAAACATTAGCTGATACGGGCTAATTCTTATCTTACGGCGATTACAAGCACGTAAACTGGTACTAGTGAACCACTATAGGGACCTGAAAAGCGTTTGTATTCATTGAGAATGTGAATGAATACGTGGCTTATCTCGCAGCAAAGCTAGCCGAAGCCGATCACCCCCCTGTTGGTTTTCTGAGAACAAAAGATGTGTGCTGGAGGCATAACAGACACAATGGATAACTCCTCCAAGGAATTGTAAGAAGATCTCGCCATAACGACGAAAAAAAATCGTCGACTGGCTTCCTTCGATGTAACTTCTTTCTTTCTGGAGTTATGGTATGGTTCAAGAAGTTGGCAGATAGCAGCAAGCTCGTGAATAACGCGTCGGAAATCCGCTCTCATTAGGTTAAGTTTGAAGGAAGCCACGTTCATTAAAGTGAGGCCTTCGAGATTTTTCCTAATTTCCCTCGACTGGATTTTCATATGGAAGCGTATGGGGCCCTTTTTTTTTTGGGGGGGGGGGGTAGAATTTTGGAAGATTGCCTCGACGCCACGTTTGACCCTGCCCTTGTGTCAGGATTTCGTACGGCGGCAATCGCAAGCGAAGCGATGTGGACGAGCTAAAGGCGTCGTGTTGTTGGGTCCTAAAGCGATTACAAGTCAACTGTGTTTGGCTACCCTAGCATTAGCGTGAAACCACTCTAACCAGGAAGGGCTTTCAACTTCCCATGGAACTTCGAATAGGGACCCCGACCGATCAATGGAGTTTCGAATGCTGATTATAAATGTGAAAACCAGAGGGCTACGGGCTGTTCCTAAGGGAATTACGAGGGTCAAAGTTTGCATACGATGAGCTATCGACGGGGTTCTCTGCTAGCGGTGACTCATCAGCTGATCGTTTACGAATCAGTGTTCGCCTTAGCTTGTCGATAGTGTTCTTCGTCTCCAGGCGAGAGGTGGTGGGTTTGCTGACGGTGCAATTTTTGCATCTTGTGTTTTATCCGCTATAACTGCGTCCATTTCAATTTTTGACGATTCTTTGTGTGCGCCTCAACACAGCCTTTTCACAAATGTCGCTCTCACTCAAGCACAAAGTTTCACACATAAACTATTGTATTTTTAGCGCTGAAGAAAAAACGAAAACTTCCTCAGATTTTGCAAAATGGGTGCGATACTCGTGCACAGGGATCTCAACTGCTGTAGGAAACAGAATTCCAACCTATTCTACATTTTGATACTTTGGTAATAAAAAAAGTAACTTTGGAAATTTGAAGTGGGTAGCCAGTAAATACACAAGTGGCAACGTTTACAAAGGAGAAGTAGCCCTAAGGAGTAGCCCCACCTCTTCTTTAGGTATTGTTGGGATTGTGCAACTGTTGCGATGGGTGTCTTTGCTACGCACATGTAATTTGGTGGTTCTTCCCACGCTCAACAGAAAACTAGTATTATCAAATGTGAGAGAGGGCAGACCCATGGCCATGCCACTCTTCTGACTTCGGGTCAAATTAAGAATTAGCTGGAATTTCGTCTCTTGGAGCACTTGGGGTCCCGTACATGAATACCACACTCATTTGCAGAATAACGCTTGGTTTGCGTCTTACAGGTGCACGAACAGCCAAATATGCTGGACAAATAAGTGCCTATAAAACAGACAGATGGGGCTAGTAAAGCACGCTGTATGAAATACATCAGGTTGTTCGGAAGAAATTCGCGTGAGTTCACAATTTTTTATTCTAAGAACGAAATTAAACAAGATTAATTCAAAAGATAATCTCCATTACTATCAATGACTTTACCAACTTTTATGCAAGGAATGGAAGAACTCGGCCGGCTGCGACTCAAAGTACATAGTTGGACACCCACAGTTGAACTTCTTCGCGTTAGTGAACTTTCTCTTGGCCAGGGACTGCTGCATCGACGGAAACAGATGGTAATCAGATAGCGCCAGGTCTGGTTGGCGGATGAGGTAGGTCTCCCCAGGCCAATCCCTTAATTTTTTCCAAAGTAATTTTCACGACATGCGGTCGAGCGTTGTCGGGGAGGAATTTTGTCGACGTCGTTTCGTACCTTAAGACGCAGTGCTTGGCCCACGCAGTTCAACTGATGTTTGAAGGTGTCCGCCGTAACTGTTTGACTCGAATCCAGAACTTTAAAACCATTGCTGTTCCACTAAACAGAGAACATCACATTTTTGCCGTGTATATCCGGGTTCGGAGTAGGTTTTGGAGTGTCACCAAACCACTGTCTTTTTCACATTGCGTTGTCGGAGCAGATCCATTTCTCATCTGATGTAACAATAGAGTCGAAGAAACCGCTGTTCTTGGAGCGACCAAGAAAAATTCCGGCCATTCCCATTCGTGTTGCCTTCTTTGCGTCGCTCAGCTGGTGCGTTACTCATTATAGGCAACTTTTTCCTCCAAAAAAAGAACAAAGTAGACCCAAATAAAATATATATATATCCAAAGATGCACAATGAAGATCTCTTTGTGATAGACAGAACTAATTTAAAAAATGTTCCATAGTAGGAGAGAAGTAAATAGACAAATTCAACGCGCATTTCCTTCCGAACAACCTAATAGTGGTACCACCACAAACGCCCACTTCGCCTTGCATGCTTCCCTTGTAAGTTTTTGACAACAGTCTGGAGAAGGTTTTTCGTTTTTTTCAATGTTGAAAATACAAGAGTTTATGAGTGAACTATGTGCTTGAATAAGAGGGACGGTAGTGAAAAGTGGGCTGTGTTGAGGCGCACACAAAGAAACTTCAAAAATGGAAATAGGATCTATTATAGAAGGTAAAACACAAAATATAAAAGCTGCCAAATCAGCTGGAAGCAAACACTCCAACTCCTGGAGACGAAGGACACTACCAATGATTTAAGGCGACCGTTGATTCTCACACGATTAACCGCGTCACCGATGAGTCACCAATAGCAAAGTAACCGTCGCTGAGTTATTGAATGTAAAATTTGACCCCTCCTAGCTCGCTTCGGAACGGCCGGCAGCACTTTTGATTCTCACAGTTGTAATCAGTATTCGAAACTCTGTAGAGGTATCTATTCGAAGTTTCATTGGAAGTAGAAAGCCCTTCCTGGTAAGACCCAACTATAACGGCGCGAATAGCTCACACCCATCCGCTGCATGCCGCTCGTCGTCATGCGGCATCGTGACAAGGGTACACATCAAAATCCTTGACGCTTCTGGTCTCAAAAGCGAAACTTTGCCAGGCATACAAAGCTAATTCGGTTAGCCCCTCACTTGTGGCCATCTGAAAACATCCCAGAACTGGAGTAGGGACAGTGAGTCCCCCCATAATACGCGGAAATTTCAGTGAACACAACTCATTGTTTCGTAGAGCATAAGTGAGTACCTCTCTGCGAGTAAAAAGTCTAAGACTGCGTACTCTTGCACTGAGCAAGATCACGCATCCATCGGCAACACGAGAATCCTCTTTGGAGATTGAAGGATAATGTTTGCATTGACCAACTTGTTCAGATGCGCCGCGCATTCCATTCTACTCCGAATCGTAGTGGCGGGTGAGTGCAATTTGGACTATGAATTGAATTGCAAAGCGATAACGAGTAAGCGCCTTTGTATACCATAGAAGTTCGGTGCGAATTCATATACTCCGCAGAAATGCAAAGATTGAGTGGTCTGGGTGGGCATAGATGCGGGATTTGATCCTCCCACCATCAGAGTGGGGGTGTGCCTCACCTGTCAATACACCACCTCCGCTCTTTCGAATGAAGTTTGAATATTATAACGGAATCTCCAGAACATTTAGTGAAACTCTGGTGATACAGCTGTAATCCATACAAATTCTCGAAATTTCTGTCATCTACAATTTTCCACGATTATTACCGATCGATGACACTTTGAAAGGAAGTGAAAATGATGAAACAGAAAAGGGGGTAAAACCCCGCCTCATACACAAACAAATGCACTCCTTGGCTGTTTTTTGTAATTTTTAGAGTTTTCTCATGCCATGTGGCCAACCTTCATTCCATATGTGGGCTACTCAGGTTGCAATTGTGTCAGGGAACTCCGTAGACCCCATTCATTTATAATGATCAACTCACCTTCCCTTAGCACCCAAGTTACGCTTCTGTTTCAAAAAAGGAAAACGGGACTCAGTGAGTTTCGAAGAGCGAGATAAAGTACAGGGAGAACGAGCCAAAAAAAATGCCGCATGCAAGTTGAAAATGACAGATGTGAGCATTTGGCACAGAAAAAGTGCTAGGAACAACTGCACTATCGAGAGCAAGCAATTCGTTCGGTAACATAATCGTTTCAAAAAGAAACTGAACATAGGTCTCAGTCTATGAGCGCCTATCTCTATGGAAACCACAGTTCTTGTGCTTGAAATGAAAAGAAAATGGGAAAATCGCACCAGAGAAATAACACTGAGCAACAGATGTCCTGATGTGATAATGTGATACAATGCATTGACTTCGAGACAGAGAACAGGAAACAGCTAATAGCGCCCTTTCGTCTGCTCGACCTATGGCCGGTTCAGAAAAATATTAATTTGTCATTCTCTGAAAGGCCTATTTGTTGATAAATGGTGGAATTGGGAGGACACGGGCTCAAATATCGACTGTTCTCTAGGAGCCATTGCATATAGGGCAGGCTGTAAAGTGTTTCTGAAGTTATTTTGCCTGGAATAATAAAGCTATGTAGACAGGACTGAGTTCAAAGTCGCTTTTCACCATACCTAACGAGGACAGACGTAGTGCAGGTGGGCTTACATATAGCCACACGATTCGATCGAAATATGGACGCATTGCATTCTTTCTCCATATGGCTCATCCACGAATACGTCCCTGGTTTAGGTTTTGAGTTAGGCTGGTGTCAGAGCGAAGCAGGCCTAATTTTGCACGTGTCTTTGCGACTGTCACGTTTGCAATAAAGGAGCCAGTAATATATTAGGTTGTCCCGAAAGTTCCGGAACACCCCGACCACTTTTTTTCAAATTTATTTCTTTACAACATAAACACATTTCAGCTAACAAGATATTCACCATTACTATCTATCACCTTCTGTCATCTATCCGGAAGCTTGCCAATACCATCCGCCCAGAACTGTTGAGACTGCCTCGCGAAGAAACGCTCGACCTCCATCTCGATGTCGCACTGCTTTTTGAGCTGTTTCCCCTTTAGGAAGTTCTGTAGAGGGGCGAACAGGTGGTAGTCAGACGGTGCGAGGTCGGGGCTATATGGAGGATGTGGTAGCACTTCTCAGCCTAGCGTCGCCAAGGTGTCCCGGGTGAATTGCCAGATGTCGGCTGTCGGATAGGGCATGGGGTGTCCAAGTCGAGAGCACTTTCCGGTATCCCAGTCGAGTGAGATGCTGATCGACTGTGGTGTTCCCACAACCGAGTAGCAGGGCTACTTCACGTGTGCTTGCCGTGGGGTTCTCCTGCACAGTTCTCCTGAAAAGCTGATCGTCAGCTCAGATGGACGGCCACTGCGTTGCTGATCTTTCAGGGCTATATCTTCAGAACGGAAGCGGGTGAACCAACGGTGGATAGTTGTGCTTGCTCCACATGCGACGCTGATTATTTGGACCACTCCTCTTATGGAACTCCCTCGGCAGAACTCGTAGAGGTACAATGCTCGGAGTGACGTCTCGTCTATTTCGAGCTCCATTCCTTTTATGGATAGGCGCGAATCCTTATATGCCTATTGCATGGAACGTTCCACAAAGTCAATCGACAAATGCCCTGGTTAACCATTGCGGGAAGGCCCGAAAACCCTTGTCCGCCAAGGTGTTCCGGAACTTTCGGGACAGCCTAATAGAAAGGAAGAAAATGATCATTGGGACGGAGAAACGAACGTATGCGATGCAGCGATAGGCAACGCTGCAGAATCGTAGAATCATAAATTGGCGAAGTCTGAGATCGACCAGAAGTCGCCATAGAATGCCGAGTCAGCCGCTGCATTTCCACGCTACGGTTGGGCAGAGAGTGTGGCGGGGAATTCATAGTGAATTGTAGCTACAATTAGTGCAGGAATCCACCCTCAAAAAATAGAGATCAATAACCTATCATAATAGTTTGTATCGCAATTTACACCAAGTGAAAGGAGCCAGTAAGTATTGTAAGAAGAAAAAAGTGAACATACTGATGGATAGGGTTCACTGAGGGAAGCATTTGCTGTTGTGGTCTCATCCAACCACGCAGCAAATGCAATTTAATTATTAAAAGCACCAAATAAGGTGGTACAAAATCACAGCACGTGAAAACTGCTTTGTGGCTTAGAATGCATTCAGAATTTCACACTTTGCCACGAAAATAGTATCGATCGTTGTTTTGATGGAATTGAACATCGCGGCATCATTTGGAAAGGTCACAGTCGGTGCTTAGAGGGGATCAGTCCCCTAAACCATCGTTTGCCTCTTGATTTCGGAAGAATTCATCATTCACCTGGGGAGGCAAACGGCGAACAGAGAGATCTTGCTATATTGAGCAAACGACACGAAAGCTTTCATGTTTGAAAATTTCCCTTGGAAATTTCTTAAATAGGTCCACGTCACATGTTTCACTATGTCATTGCGTAAAACTACGCCAAGTGAAGAAGGATCCTTTGACAAACTTTTTTTTGCTACAAGTACCGCCCTACAGCAAAACTACTCCCACATCCTATTCATAGCCTGTCAACAACAGGTCCAGACGACTGGTGAGTAATATGCAAGAAGATCTCAGCATGAAGCCACAATTGTGACCTATATAATTGACAACTGACAAAAAAAGTGGTCATCCTTGATCCGTCTCATTGTGATGCACCGTGCACTCAATTTTCTCCACAAATCGTACAAACCCATATCCACTAATTCGACTTCTGGATTTAGAAGTCAGTCTGCTGTTCGGGTCACCACCATCACGCTCCCAAATGAATCCGGTCGTTTCCAGCTGACACTGGAGGGTTGAATTAATTGATTCAGCTCCGGCACAATGAGGCTGTCATCGAGCGATTCGTGGGCATACGATTACTACGCTGGTGCCATTGACATTTCGGCCAAATTTAAACCAGTAGTAGAAAAGGAGTCATCTACTTTTTTGAAAGAAACCCACATGTTACATGAGAGGATAAGCGCGAGCGGGACACGGGTTGTGCGTCGCTCAGTGTGAGGTGAAGTTTCATGCAAGCTGCCTGTTCAGAGTGTAAAGTTGGCCGAATGGAAGCTGCTGCTCGGATCAGTGACATGCAAGAGCGTGAATTTCACAGTGGGCAAATTCGGGTTGAGAGAGGGGATGGCAGATAGAAGTTTCAGGCTCGAACTTGCGCTATGCGCTTAAATCAACACGAAACAGAGCCGATGCCGCTCCATTTGCTCACACCAGTATGACTGCAGACGGCACTCGCATCACTAAGGTCACTCGATGAAGAGGGACTTGAGATTCCAAAACGACTTAGGTCACAAAACTATCAATGCTTTCAGAAAAATATTTACTGTTTATGGTGTGGCTATCAAGCACGAGAACAACCCTGAACCACCACGGTAAACTGAAAATTGAGACCAAAAAGAGCTAGGAAGCTCGTGTTTAGGAGACTCGAGCGTTTCGATTTGTCAGTGAAAGTCAACGGGCCAATCAACTAAGAGCGCTATTACAAAGCTGCTGAAGGCCCTCATGCGAACATAGAGCCGCAGAGAAAGTCAGCGCTCGGATTCGCGTTCAGACACTCGTATGCACCGAATCTTACGGTGATTTCCATTTTCTAACTAAAAAGCTGTTCCTTGGTCGGAAAACTGGAGGTGTCGGCTTGAAGAACTTGAAACTCGTCGAGTCATCCATACAAGTTTCGGCTGAGTGCACGAAGCTATTGGCACTCTAGGCAGTTCAAGCGCAATAGGGGGTCAGATATTGGGATGAGCAATCGGTTCCCACCGCTTGTTATTTTCTGTGTTCCAGAACGTTCTTTCCACCTTTCGACAAAGCTTATGTATGTGTTCGATGGAGCTCCTTCCGCTCTACAGGAAAGGGCCACTCTCTTGAATCCTTTCGAAGCTTAATTTTTTTATGGCTTAGAAATGGGGCGCTCAGCAGAAACCCACCAGCCCTTTTTCGCTAAAAATGAGGATTTTACTGAACACTTTTACTGGACAAGAGAAACATCAATTGTAACAGCAGATGGATCAGTGATTCCGTTTTTCCATCTTGATTTCTTCTGACGTGGAAAAGTCAGCTTTTTTTTACCTCGATGTGAACAAATGGAACTACCAGAATTGAAAGAGCTCTATCGAATTTATATGCACATTCATTGCCGTGAGTGTAAACTTTCAACTTCAGACTACTTCATTTCTAGACCTCATCTAGACCTCATATGTATATCAACAAATCAAAGGAATTGGAAAACAAATAGGAATTATTCGATATTTTTCATTTTTGATAGCTGCTGATTTCCGCCGCAACCCGCGATGCGAAAGTTACTATAAGGATGCTGAGTTATGGGCAAAAGCTTCGGTCTCGGACGAGACTCGAACACACGCTCCATTTTTTCGGGAATAGGAGCTAATCCATTACACTTTTGCTAATAAGTTTGGCATCGCGGGCTGCGGCGAAAACCAGCAGCTATCAACATTCAGAAATATCAAAATCAATATCTACTTAAAGACAGTGTTTGGGATAATGTTGGTAACAGGGAATCCCGAAAGGAGGCATTGACTGAAAAATTACGGGGCTGAAAGGCCTATGTATGGCGAAATCCCCCCCCCCCCCAAAAGGCGCCCCTTGAGCAGTGGCGGATCAGGGCAAGCCGCCTTGGTCAGGCAGCCCTCCTCCTGCCGACGTGATTAGTGGTTGGTCACGGTGCTGTTGGTCAAGGGGATCGGCAGGACTGAAAGTATCGCAGCGCTCTTTCTCACTTTTAGCTTGAAGCTCACCACACGAAAATAGATGCTGTCGCATTTCCGAACATCCCTTCATGTTTATGTCTTGGTAATGCCAATGGAAAACCCATGCGGACTACCCGGCTCTTGGCGGAAAGGTCTCCGCGCCTAGAACCAACGGTGGGGAGGGGTCCTATTTTTCGGGTATTTGACCATTTCCATCCGTTTTTCTATACTATCCAGTTACTAGGCATCTGGCTTTCATATTCACTACTTCTTTTACTTTTCGTCCGAATTTCCCCTAAAGCTGCCTTTGAGCTTTCAGATTCACGGTTTGATGCCGGTATTGGCCAACCGGCTCAACACGTCGGACGTGTGAGTACTGATAAGCTATGGTAATTGTGAGACCATTCAAGAGCTGAGCCTCAAAAGGAGTTTCGGTAGCGTAATGGTTAAACACATATGCCCGGGAAGCATGAAGTGCGGGTTCGAGTCCTGTCCGACACTGAAGCCTTTGCTCATAACGCAGCTTACTTGAAACAAATAGGAACGTTTTGCAGAGCAGAAAAACTCTATCGAACACATATACAAGCTGTGTCGAAAGGTACAGAGAACGTTGTGAAACACGGAGAAACGGCGGGAAGTTATTCTTCAATCCGATACATTCACATGGCTGAGTTGCTTCGAAAGTTGACTAGCAGAAATTGGCTGGGAAAATGGGAAGAACGTAAGTATCAAAGTAATGGACATTGAATGGAAGTAGAAGTATGAAAGGTATTAAACAGGGACACCGGAATAAAGCATATTTTATCTGAAAATTACTTGCATAACCCTACAAGAATGCGAGTCAAAAATAGCAACACTTGGTTACAATTTAGCGCGTGTGCTCGGCCTCGATACAGAAAGCCATATGGTGCTGGAGGGGGGAGAGGGGTGGCGAGTGTCCAGATGGGTCGGGTCACCCATGATTGGGACTGTGTCGTGAGACTCTATTTATCACTGGTTTCAAGATCATAGCTACATAGTTTGTCTACAAAAATTGAGATCAAAACATAGGAATAAAGATATCTTAAGTTGAATATAGAATAACTGAATACGTAGCAGGACATGGATGTAATAGTGTAGAGTTATTTACTGAAACAGTAAATAATAACATTTTGAACTGGAGTGAGCGTCAATTTCGGCCCTCCCATACACTTATTGAACTAAGCTGCACATAGCACTGACCCACTGGAACGCTTGTACGCCATCCAGGGTAACACTTTCTTATCGGCTTTTCCCCTTGTAGCAGCCACACCTAAGAGAACTCTTTCCGAATCTTTCATCCTTATCCCTAAAATCTGTTATCATTAAACCATTGAACCGGGTGGCTCGGACCCTCAGAGGGTTTTTAATCACCACTTCGAGGATCAGGGTTGAACCTTGAGGGGAAACATAGTGGACTCCAGCAACGTTGTGGAACTGGGTGTGCGATGGCCTCCAGAAAGGTAGTACCCGCTAGTAACTTGACCGTAAAATTCACTCTGCTGCTACCGAAACAAATATCCTACAAATAGCGGCCAAAGTAAATATCGCAGGTCTTATTGAGCGAGAGGGAGGGCTACTGAATATTGGTGATGTCCAAATATGCGGTTGGAACAGTGTTCGGTAGTCGCAACATCAATAGTTGAGGCAGTAGAGGATCTTTTTCGCAGAGGGGTTGACATCTTAATCAATACGTAGGATTTGGAATGAAAGAACCTTTACGAACCCCCGCTCATATCAATACACCAAAATATGAATAATTGAATCGAGTCGAAAGTCGAATTGAAGCAAGTGTGGCGGCAATCGCACCCTTCTCAGTTAATCGAAAATCGAGTGCAATCGAGAATGTGTCTCCTTCTAGGAATTGGATTAAGCCGGCTGAACTACATGAAAACGACAATCTGACTATGAAGTTTGGAGCCGACTGGCAGCCGGATGCTAGGCTATAAAAACTGCAACAGTAATTATCAATTTGCGTCATCTCGAAAAAAGTAAAGCAAATGATGTCAAAAATACATCAGGAAACGTCAACAGTACGCGTTTCTTTGGAAAAGCATCAACGTTGCGAATAACGATTCGTAAGCCTCCTCATCTCGAAGCTGGTTGTATTGCTGACCAGAGGAAGGCCACATGCCAGAGGATGCGCCATGCGATCAAGGTTATCGTGGATCACAAATACACTTGCATGCGTTATCAGGATGTACGATCAGTCGAGGAGTCCGTCCACATAACTTCTCTCTTCCGCTTGTCAGCGAGCTGCTTTGTGCGTGTCAAACTGCCGTGTGAGTTGCTACTAGACAGTGAGCGGACAGTAGTACATTACCCAAACATTCATACACATGCTGAAGTAGCTCTGAGGCCTCTCTACCAACGAAAGTCAAGAAGGGTCACATACCCTCCGGTGAGCTTTTCAACGAAATCTGACCAACTGTTCTCCCGTCTTAACATCGGAGGTTGATCATCGCGGAAGCGGGTGGACATCTCAGCATGTGCTTCTCTGCTATTCAGCAGCTCTTTTCTCTTTGCGGTCTTTCCTCAAAGGTTCCCTGATCCGCACGCCATTGGGTGAGCCATTAGTTGCACTTGGATCGTGGTGTCACTATTGAACTTTCCATGAAGAGACAGTTCAAGACAGTTCTTGCCCCTACACCGCTTCTTTTTGTTACTATCTTGAATCTTTGTTTTCGTAGAGGTATCAGTCGCGATTACCTCCAACAGACAAATTTTAAAAGGGATCTACAGAGTCAAGGGTGGTGTCGAGGAAAATTTCCGAAATATGCCCAACCCCCCCTCCCCCTTCCGGAATTCACCCCACAACATTTTGCATTTGTGCGGTTGGGAACACGGTCATATAATTACGCCTGCAAAAATCAGTGTCTTCCACGTGAATCAGCTAAATGGTGCGAAACTTGCCTGGCAGCAATACATAGACCGACAACGAAAGGATACTCATGTAAGTTCAAACATGAAACTTCAACCATTAAAAAGCAGAAGTACGGTGCCCCCACTTTTCTACATATACATACCCCACGCTGGGGTAAGTCTGTGTGAGATATCAAACCGTAGTTAATATGTAGCATTCGAAGATCCAGAGCTGGTCTGGAAGGAAGCATGGTCGAGTGTTATCCCCAGGAAAATAGCTGTTTCAATGGAGAGATTTCCCAGGGCACTCTCCTCTTCCTGGACGAATAGTCGAATAATTCCCATAACTCCAAAGAGAAGCGTAAGTGTGAAAAAGTGCCAACATGTAACGGTATTTCTTTCTTCCGTCCCCACACATAGTATTTGCTCAACTGAAGAGGATCTCAATCTCGACGCACCACAGCCTACGATCCCCGCTTGAGGGTTCCTGACTAATTCTGACCCTTTTCGAAACGTCGAAGCATTAGACACGACAAATTTCTGATGCAAAACCTGAATTCGCCTCTAATACTGAGAATTAACACTTTCGAAAAATTGCTTCGAAATTGCTGCTGAAAAAATGATTATGCAATATTTTGACATCATCATACGTCAAGAGGTAAGAGAAGTTCAATGAAAAGATTGTGTGGGTTTTGGTGTAGTTATCCGTCGCTGCTCTTACACCGCGTATTAAGCAAACGAAAATCATCGCCTGTCGGTTCGTTTGTCTGCATAGCAAAATCCCCTGTTTTCCCTCCATGAAATCGATTTCGAATTCGCCCAAGCGCAGGGATATGATCGCGAGACTGGCGGTCCACGAAAACCTATACGGCGGTTAAACGCACTTTCATTTTTTTTCTTACACCGTGTAGATGTGACATTGTCTAGAGAGAAAAGATACTTGACCAAGATCATTTACAAGTGAACAGCTGCCACGATGAAAGAGAGCATCCGCTACATGAATGCCTGGGGCGAGCTTATGGGTATGCACCCAGGCAGAATGATAAATGAGTGATGATAAATGATCACCAGGCACACAGGCAGAATGATAAATTCTATCGGCACCAACGACGAATTAATGTGGCTCACAAATTCTTCATTAGCCCTGGGTGATCTTCACGCTCCCTTGAGCGGATTGAGAAGGGTGCACGGCGGGAGCTGAGAAAGGGAGGGAAGGCTAGCAAGTCACTCTGTTCAGGCTTATAAAGATTAGTCACACCTAGCAACTATTATACAATTAGCACGACGATGGATAGGATGAATGTTGGATTCAAGACAGAATAATCTCTAGGTGTACGCAGCCCCCATCTTCACCCCTCAAGCGGTCTTCGAAATATAAGTTATCTGTTACTATAAGGATGCTGAGTTATGGGCAAAACCTTATAGTAACTTTCGCATCGCGAGCTGCGGCGATAAACAGCAGTTATCAAAAATCAAACGTATCAAAAATAAGTTATCTGCTGTTGTCGAATAAAAACGCTCAAGTAGAGAACTCGGATCTTTAGTGAATTTGTCTTTTCCTAGATCAAGCCACTCGTGGACGGATTCCCAGAGACCATCTGTTAGTTTATGGCAAACCCTTAAAGGCACCGAAAGAGAGCAATGCAAATAAACTTATAAAGAGATGAACTGTGGCGAAATGAACGGTGAAAAACGTGTTTGAGGTCCTTAACGCGAGCTCATCTCATCACCTTAGGGTGGAACTGCCTAGCAGGCTGAGTTGCTGCGAGGGCGGAGCAACGTTCGCGGCTGCCTGGCATAGCCCATCGCCGTCTGCTTCCAACGCTCAGCGGCTAGTGACGTAAAGAGGTCGAAAGGAAAGGACTGAAAAGAGGTCTCCAGTTACCGCCTTTTAGGCCGTTTCATCCAGTTTTTTCCTTGCTATAGCTCCTGAACTTCATATTCCATAGACTGTCATGTTCCACAATCTACAGAGATCGCTCGCTCCTGTCTTTAACCTTTTGCAGTACAAATTACTTCGCTAGGATGCTGCGCGTTTTCCCTCATCACGATGATACATGAGCACCATGAGTGCCGCAACCAGCGTGTTTGAAGAGTTTAGAATTCTAGTTAGAGTTTTAGATGTAAGCCTTTTATAGTGAGGGATGTTTGAAAAAGTAGTGCTTCTTCGGGCTACCAGTTTTAATTGGATGACAAGTTGTGGATGCTGTAGATGTGCTTTCTGTGTTCCAAAGTTACAAATAGCGCCGATGATCAAAGGTTTGAAAGTGAATGTGTTCTGTTCATGCAGAGCAGAGGTTAGAGGCGCATGGAGTTTTTGAGAAGCAAGCAAATCGGATTCCACTGATCCAGTCATGTCACTCATGCCGCAAGGTTCAGAGACGGGACGTTGTGGTCCAGGCATGTCCCGTATATCGATACCGTATCCATCTCTGAAAGCACTCAAAAGAGTCGTCCACGGAAAATGAGTTACTCATATATCTTTATTGCATTTACTTGCTGTGGACCGCATGCAAAAATGCACACGAAGAAATGTGAAACCTGCAAAGAGACAGCACCACAAAGTCTTGGCCGGTCGGGCGAGGCCTTCGGGCCGGTCGGGCGAGGCCTTCCCACCCCGTCGTCGGCCGCGGTTGGAGACGCATTGTAAGAACAGAAAGTTACGCAAACAGTCCGACTGTCCGTTCTCAACGCGGTGAACGAGGTTACGAGACTTTTACTCGGCGGCCCCGCCCACCCGAATGCGGGGAGCCGTATCACAGCCGAACTCTCGCTTTTTGAAACTTCATGGAACTTTGCATGTGGCCCACATTCGTGGAACTTTGCATGTGGCCCACATTAGGCAGGTACAACATGAATATATGGGTGACGAAAATCATTTTTCCATGGACGATTCTTTTAAGTGCAGAGCTTCGAGAATGAATAGGTAAGGTTGAATGGTGGCTCGCCCGCCCGATTGACCCAAGCGCCAGGTCTGTAGAGAGAAACAGAAATTGAGTTTGACAGCAGATTGTGATGCTATTCTTCGGTCTTCGGTAATAAGATGCTGAGGCAATAGAAAAGAGATAAGCGTGAGCCGAGCAAGTTCACTTCCCGATCTTATTACAGGCGTCTTGTTTTCTCAGCAACAGTTGCTGCTATTGAATGATGTTGTTGACAAGTTCTGCTACGATGATGAGGGGTCTGTTGGGGATAAATAAAACATCAGCATCTTCCATAAACAAGTCACCATCAAGATTCGGTAGGGATCTATACAATATCTTTCATACAATGCTTCATGCTTGGCCCAGTTATCCTAGATTGATAGCTACAGATAAGCCAGGAATTTGGACAACCTTTGGCACAGCTCTTTGACTATGCACTAAGCCTGCGCACAGCTTAGAGAGCTTAGACCAATCGGAACCAATAGCAGCGTAGCAATCTGATAACTTGTTGAAAAAGTGCTGAGGAGGTCAGTAGTACCGTAGTGAAAGTAGTTCAATAGTGAAATCGAAAAGAAATGCAGAACTTTCGGCTTTTACTGAGAATCTGCAACATAAATATATGGGTAACACAGAAACTTATTCTCCGTGCACGATTCCTTCAAGATCAAACCCTGAGGTTTACAGCGAACACAATGGAGATTCAACATATTGCTTGTGCTGACTCTAATGCCCCGGCTCACTTTCTGCATATGTTGAAGACGCACCACGCGATAATCTGAGAGAATGGAAGTTTGCCATTGCACCCTTAAAGGGACCGGAAAGAGTCCAAAGAAGAAGGAAGATGCAAAGAAGTGATCATTTTGTAACGAACATTCAAAGTTAGAAGCGATAATCGGTGGAAAAACCCAGATTCAAAAGTGCGGCGCTGTGTTGTGTATTCGCACCATATTCGCATCGAAACACTGACTTTCCGAGTTGCCGTGTGTGCATTGCGGCAACTACAAGCCACCATCCTACCATACCGTAAACCAAAATCGCCCTCTTCGCGATGTCTTTAATTTCTGTGTTGTCGTTGGAAGTTGATCCACCTTCTCATGTGTTTTTCGATCCCATTCCATTTTCTTAAATATTGTTTTACTATATACTCCCATTACTACTGTATATGTACTGTAGTGTACATGTAACTTCAATTCCGAAACTTTCACAGGTCCGATGATTCATCAAGGTTGGTTCTGTTGTGCACCATGAAACAATGAGGAAAGCAAATTTGTTGCTATATCTGTACCGATAATTATCGAGGAGGACATGTCGTTAAGGGATAAAATATATTTCAAAATGATTTTTGTATAGAACTTAATACTTCATTTACATACGTACATATAGGCATATCTCTAATTTTCGGATAACACCTCCAAACACCCATTCACATCCCGTTTCTCGAATGGGGTTTCTGGGGAAGAGGCTCCTATTTTGATGTTCTTCTTGTTCTTTTGGAGCTTTGTTTGTCTCTACAACTGAGTTAACACCGTTTGCACATTAAAATTAATCATTCAAGGGTAATGACGCTTTTTTTGTCGCGTGTTTACCGGATTTTACGAGTCCCGTCCGAAACCGAAGCTTTATTCGTAACTAAGCATACTAAGCATAGCTTTACCCGTAACTAAGCAAAGTTAGTATACTAACTATTTTTTCAAACTTTAAGCATACTTGTGACAATCAGACGAATGTTACTCGATATAGCTTGCACTGCACTAGAGCACTCCGTAATTACAAAGCGCTCTGGTTGTCGTCCACATTCTCTCAAATCCTTGGTGGAGGGATTGGAGGATGTGAGCAAAGAACCGGTCTGTGATTAGGTACACGTCATAGAGCACTTCCAACGGCTACATGATATGATCGTCATCCATAGTGCATTCCACTTTCGAAAATTTTATTGAATTGCGACGGAATGAAGGGAGGCTGATATTTACCTCAAGCTCACTCACTCTCTTATGCTATGATTCAATTTTTCAAGCGAAAAAAGCCTATACGTGCAGAGAACTATTAACATATGTTAGTGTTTTTTCGTTGAGGATCGCTCTCACATCAACAATTACCAGTCATCGTAAGCAGTGAGAGTTTGATCACGCCCGAGCATGAATCAACGGCGGAAGCTTCAAAACACGTTGAGGCCGTTGGAGAAGAAGCCATTGTTACAGCTGGTATGTGCTACCACCTATGCTACTCTCATCTACAAAAAATGAAGCAAGGTACTACTTCATTTTTTTGGGAAAATCTTGCAATACACAACTAGATAATACAGAACAGCAGGCAATCCAGTAATTCCCAAGGTTGTGAAGGAATCACGAAATTCAGGACAAACGATGAAGAAAGGAGAGAAAGGGAGAAAGAAGGATGTAGGTAGTGCCCTTGTGATAAGGTGATGACTGGAATCGAGACGAGGCGATATGTACATGAGAGCTCTCATCACACGGCACTTGAAATGTGCCCTGGCTGTGTAACGCTTCGAAAAGAACCCATGGACACTAAATCAAACTTCTTTTCGTCTCGGTGATGTTGTCTCATAAAATGATAATGACGATCTTTCCCAATGTAAGACAAATTAAAACGCTTTCCCTGAAACATTTAATCCACATAATAAGGGTCAATCTGACAAGTGAAGGCAAACGGGCCAGCCTGGTCATTCTCAGTGAGGTGCACACCGTGTGTATCTCAGGACGCTAAACTGAAATCGGCTTTTCAAATGTGAGGAACCACTTCGTAAGCGAGTTCACGAAGGTATACTATCACACAGCAAATGCGCGTAGCGCGCGAGCCAGAAGTTGTCGTGCAGCACCAATTTTATTTCCATGTTCAAAATGTCAAATTCTTCCTGGGGACAAGTTTTAGCCCAGTCGAGATTTTGACCAAATTTAGATGGATCTCTGGAGAAATGAATGGCAGCACAAGGGGAAGGCTACCTCAACTAAGGGGAAGTTATCTTAATGTTTAACAACAATTGCGACTCCAAAATAATTATTCAAAAAACTCAAAAGACCCCTTAAAAGTCTCAAAAAATCTTTGGAATGTTTTGCTATATTTAGACTCTGGAACAGCACAGTATTAAAGTAAAGGGAAATTGTTGATCCTTGCCAAGATAATGCTCTTCTTTGGCTTTTGTCACGCGCGTTTGCTGCGATAGGCACCCGTTAGGTATGCTTCGGTTGTTTTCGTTACAGTGGTTAGCTGTTTGATGTAGAAAATAGAAAACGACACCACCTACTTCATGGTCCCTTACCCTACCCAGGCATTCTTCATGCGCCGAAAGAACTTTTCTTGAGATGTGATTCGACCTCTTGAACATGGAAAATGGTTCTGCGCGAAAACACCTGGCCAGTGTGCTACGGGTGCCTGCACATGCTATGGTTTGGTACTACTCATTCAGAAAAAAGGACCTCTATAACTTCGGTCATTCCGCAAAATTGGAAAGCAGATTTGAGTTCAGCGTCCTAAGACGCATACATCCATGAGCAACTCATTGAGAAAGGTCAGGCTAAACTATTGACTTTCCCTTGAGATACGTAGTATTTCACGGCCGTCTTGAACACTTCCCAGCAAATAAAACTTTCCAACATCACAAAGAAGCCGAAAGCGTCCCACTATCTAAACCATGTAAAGCACTACCTGCAAGGAGTAGCTGGGTGTAAGCCATGAAGAGAGGGAATTCGCGTGACAGCGTCCAGCGCGCGACGTTATGGTGGAAGCTACGCGCGCCGTATTCGTTGTGTACGGAAGCGATTACACCTAGAGTGAGGCGTAGAACACCGTCATCGCTTCAGGACCCATAGAGTACGGCCCACATAGCTCGCACCATCGCGTCGCGCACCGAGCGCCGCAAAGCGGATTTTCTATCCCAGTAGCATGCACCCGCACATGTATGTAGTTGGGATAGACAAGCTATCCGCAAGGCGGAAAGGTGAAATCGTCAACGATGGAAACTCAATGTCCTAAACTTGGTGCTGGAACCTATGGCACTTCCACCATGATCTTCTACTATTTTAATATCATTTATTTAGACACTGTGCACCTTGGGGTGGGCAGCATTGATAGTAACATGGTCCTACATACATGACTGCCTTGTCAAGAACTTGTGCAACTGTGAGCCACAAGTGTATGAAATATATTTTCTCGACTGGTCAATCATGCAGTAACGTAGTGTCTTTGGATCGAAGCCCATTTATTGGATGTAGGGTCAATTCAAGTCGGGGGGGGGGGGGGGGGGAGACGCAACTTTGCGTCAAATTTTCATCGACGTCGAGCTTCTTTCCCTCCCTAGGCTTAGGCTAAAGCAGATGAAACCTATGCTTTGACAGATGCTTTTTCATGTGGAAGGAGAGGATATCAATTTTAGCCTAAGCCTAGGGAGGGAAAGGAGCTTCGACCTTGACGCAAAATTGCGTCCCCCCCCCGACTTGAATTGACCCTGGATGTATTTTTATTGGATAAAAGTCACGTGCTAAGCCACGGACTTTGTGAGCGTTTCGCTATTAGGCTGCATAATATTAGTGTAGTTCGTGTTATATAGCTCGTGTATATCATTAGGTTTTCCGCCAGAATTCCGATTCATATCAAAATTTCCCTTTTCCCTCCGTTTTTCTGCTATATTCCGCTTATCGCTTATTTTCCGGCATCTTATAAAAAGTTGCACGGCTAGTGGATGTATCTGCACACAACCTTATATTATATTTTTGCCTAAGCCTTACTAGAGGAAGAACGGTCTTCCTCTCCACTCCTAGGCTGAGATGAAAGTTGCGCCACAGTATATTGTCCCCCCAGAAAGGAGTAAGCGAAGCATACGGAATTGAGTTTTCACTTCGCATTGGGCAGTGTATTGAGCGTCTCAAATGGAGTATTATTGTGATAGCACACCTCACACTTTACAAATGCCTAAAATGTCAGAGATTGCATAATTATGTCTTGAAATTACAAGCCCTGTAGATGACTCTGGTTATTTTAACTCTCTCTTTTTCTTTTTTTTCTTTTTCTGTTTTACTTCTTTTTTTTTCTTTTTCTGTTTTACTGGGCTGCTGAAGACATTTGCTCTGGAATTTCAAGAGCCATCGCTCCTTTTGCTTTCCTTATTTTTTTGTTCATTTCAATACGATTTTGATTTCTTTGCTTGATCGATGACATCGCGGAATTGCAGTAGTCAAACAGAGTGTAATAGGACACGGGAGGATCAGTGCCGTCATAAACTCGTTCACCTGCTTACTCTTAACAAATCGTCTGATTATCAAATCACTAGGAGATTAATACCGCGTGTTTTGCTCGGCTCACATTTTTCGATGAGCTTAAGATAGGAAAACATGATGTCATATCAAACGCCTTCTTCCTAAACACTTCATATCAGTGATTTAATCTCTCGCAAGGTTCTCACCACTTAGCTGAGCAGAAACCGATGAATAGCTCAGCTGAGGCAAGCTGCAAGGTCGAACGATTTGATTACACGATGTCGCGCCAATACTGATGAATAATTACGGATTTTACAAATATGACGCTATAGATGTTTTGCGGCCATCATCGAAAGAGTGCCGTTAGCACTCAAAACGCAGCAAGACCTACATACATATATGAGCTCTTGTAGAGATAGTAAAGGCTGTTTCGTGGAGGCATATGAGTCTTGCAGACTGGCAGGCTAGTTGGCTCTCAACTACAGGATTTCAAGAGTATAGCAACGCAGTAATTCCACCGCACCATACTTTCTGTCTTCCATTGCTCTATCTAAGGATTATAGCCAAGATAAAGCTGGAGCATAAGCGTAAGCATAGGCATAAGCGTGTATGACATAAAGTTAACTTAACTTGAAATCAACCGATACCTCAGGGCACATAATCAAGTGGAAGTCAACTGAGGCCTCAAACTCCATACTGCGCATGTAACTCTGTTTGGAAAATGATGTATTTTAATTATTCTGTATTGCATAGTATTGCAGATTTGCCTGCGGTGAGGCCTTGTGCCGAATCCTACACGGAATAAGAATAACTGTGGAGAGAAGGGTCACAATCATGCCAGAAGTTACTCTACATACTGCTTCCCTGGCTGTCACATCAAGTACTGTGATACAAGCCAAAAACAACGATTCTTCATTAGAAGACAGTCCACAGTGGCTCGATTTCAATGGCTCTCCCATTCGAAATGTCACACATTTAGCATAAGCACTGCTTTTGCCAACAAGAAATAATTCTGTGAATTAATGGGGGACCGCTACCTCAGAGCTTTGTGTACAGGCAGCACCTGGAGCAGCTATGCCGATGCACGTCCTCGCTCAGAAACTTACTTTCGAGAGACACTGGGTTTTCACTTCGCATTGAGCAGTGGATCAAGCGTCTCATAAAGTATTATGAAACTATCCGCTTCGCTCAGCTCTTATACTGGGTTGTCCGGAAAATTCTCAGTGTTTTGCATTACTATTTTTTGTACTTTCATTGCTGATTAGAAACTCATTTTCTCTTGCATCTCACTCATATATTGTGGAGAGAATTTGCGCTATCTGATACCCAAGACCTTTTGAAGCGCGTCAAAAGAGCAGCTTCGGGCGATGAGTTTCTTCAAGTACAAATTGGTCAATCCACAGTCGAGACAGCTTGACAAATCAGCCAGTTGTAGGGCCTAATAGGTTGGAGAAAGTACTGTGCATCAATGGTTCAACGAATTCCGTTCTGGAGATTCCAGCCTTGAATATGAACCTCGTAGCGGCCGGCCTAAAGCTGTACCTGACGAGGATCTGAAGGCGTTCGTGGAGGCTGACCCATCCCAAACAGTTCGAGAGATTGCAGAAAAGCGAGGTGTTGGCGAATCCACTGTTGCGGATGGTTTAAAAAGCATTGGGGAAAGTGAAAAAATTTGACAAGTGGATGCCCCACCTTTGAGGGACCGGCAGAAGTTGGCACATCCGGAGACTGCATCTTCGCTGCTTTTACGAACAGAAACGACCCGTTTTTAAACCGATTTGTCACATGTGATGAGGAGTGGATGATTTATGATATCAGGAGACGTTCCGAACAGTGGTTGGATGCCGAAGAGCCATCGAGACAATTTTCAAAGCCGAATCCTCACAAAAGAAAATTATGGTCACAGCGTGGTGGTCATCGACTGGTGTGATCCACTATTGCCACCCGGGCACACCATCACGGCAGATTCCTACGGTGAAGAAGTATACGAAATGTACCGAAAACTGCGTCATCTGCACAGCACTTGTCAACGGAAAGAGTACGATACTTTTGCATGGCAACGCCCACTCACACTTTTCACATAAATGGATAAAGTTTTTGACGTTAATCAATCCCTTTTTGGGATGCGCCGCACATTCTAGTTCCATCCAGAATCGTGGTGCTGTTGAATGTGATGTGGCCTATACAATGACTTGCGGTGGCCAGCCGATGTACAAGTCAGTGCTTTTATCCTCCCAGACAAGTCTGGTACCGATTCACCGACCCCGTAGGGATGGAAGGCTTGGTTGGCCTGGGCGGGCGTTGATGCGGGATTTAATCCCCGCACCATAAGGGTGGGGTGCGCGCCACCTGTCACTACACCACCTCCGCCCACGTTTCACATATCACTATCATAAATGAACGAATCGGGGGTTGAATTTCTGTCTCACCCGCCATATTCTCCAGACCTCTCACAAACCGACTATCACCTTTTCAAATATTTTCAGAACATTCTTGCTCAAAAATACTTCATCAGCCAGGATCAGGCAAAGAAAATCTTTGTGGATTCCGTGGATTCTCGATCACCCAGTTTTTTCTTCAGTGGGATCTTTGATGGATTTATCGACAGGTGTCACATTGGCAGAGGTGTGCTGATTCGAATGGTTTTTATTTCGATTAAATTCGGTTAGTATCAAGAAAGTTATGATCGTTTGTGATACACTCAAAACGCCGAGAACTTTCCGGACATCCTAAAACCATTACTTTTGCAGGTGGTGCCACTCTCTATTGATAAAACGTGAGGTAGTGGGCATAAACGGAATTAGCCCAAGTAGGACGTAGTATAAGACCTCACTATATGCCAGCTCTCCTTATGCCGAGCTCAAGTACGAATAAAGCGCGATTCACGGGCGGGCTGATACTACCTGACTACTCAGGGCCGCCTACACTTCAGATGCAGTAAAGGGAGATTTCAAAATGGAGTGCGAATCAATGGGAGACAAAGAAGAGGTCGTAAGCATTGAAAACACAGACAAGGACTTAGAACAGAGGGTGAAAGAAGGAAGAGCGACGATGCCAGGAGGAAGAGACGTTCCATGAAAAAGGGAAAAAGTGGGTTAGAGGACGGGAATAAAATATCCTTTGCAGATATAGACAAAGAATACTTATGTGAAAATATGGTTGAATGAGTATGCAGGGAACCGCATTCTTAATTTATCCAAAAAGAAAAGAATCACAGGAAACATTATGCTAGAGCCTGGCAAAGTTAGAAAAGCACTTTAAAAACGTCATCATGCAATTAATGTCTGTTTTACGTAAGCAGTAGATACGGCGCAATGACGTCAGAGAATCTGCAAAACGTCGCAAGACAAGCATTCCTCCCCATCTGCCTGTCGTGTTACACACATTCGTCACAAAAAAAAGAGACGTGGAGCAGACGTAGAACTCATGTTTTGCTAAGGCATACACTGACAGGGACCTATTATTATGCTGGAGCGGGCCTCTCGAAAACACTTTTGAAGATTCAGAGGGAATTGTAAAGTAATTGGTGCTATGAGATTTGAAGGTGGGGTATACACTATCGAATGTGGAAAGTAACATGCCACTATATGAATCTGAAACGATAATGCACCTTTCCATGTCTTTATCGTGAGCCAAGATGAAAGAATTCTGAAAAGAAATGGCGCAGAAAGGAAACCGTTGCTCTCCAGGGCTTCACACGGTCATACTTATTCATATACATACGACTTCGACCGTATATTATTGACATGTTGTATAAGGAGCGTTACTGTTCAGCATTCAGCGATGTCCCCCCCCCCAAACCTCGATTCCGACCGCATCTCGTCATCTTTCCTCGAAAATTTGTCCGAACGCAGTCATGTTCAAAAAAAAAGTAAAAATTGAATTCTGGTGCTAGCGCAGTGAGAGAGCTGGACATCCCACTGTGAGCGCTAATTTTGCCCAATCTCTAGAAAGGGGCACGGATTCCTCGCCTTGTCCATTGAGGCTAGGTTAAATTGATCGTTGAGTGATGCTTAGGTATTCGGCTTTCTGTTTACAATATGCACCACTCTTAGCGGAAACACTCGAAGATTTAGTAAGCTGTGATTGTGTTTACCTAGAAGAATACAAAATCAGGGCTGACTATTTCTGCTCCGGAATAGTAGGTTCTCCATTAGACCATGCGATTCCAGAAACACACCTACTCTTGGTTCTTTGAGCGGTCCCAAAAGTGAGTGGGCCGCTCAGTCCATGTTAGTATAGATTTTGGATTGCTTAAATGCACCTATCGGTCGTGCAAAGGGATTGCCGATGAGCGTTTGCAACGTTGCGGATCTCGTTTCTGTAATGTTAGCCGGACAGATAGGATTGCAGCGCTGGAAAGACTCGAAATTGTTATTTGCACCCACTCCATAAGATGGCCAAAAATTACGACCCGTAAACTACTCTGAAAAGACGATTGTATTACCATAGGTCAAGCAAAGAGAACTTCATGAGTAGCAAAAAATGGTAATGGAGGACGAAAAATGTCGATAGGCGGGTGATGAAATTCTGAAAATGATTACATCTGATGAACTCGTTATCTTTCTCAAATACTGTTATCTTCGGCATGGAGAGACGAGCCAAGTCGGAAGGTGATAAAAGCCACACAGTTGGACTATTTGACGGCATAGCAGCAGTAGGAGGTATGGGTATGAGTACCGATGCAATGCATACTCGATCATGTTCATATATTTGATTATTCCCAGTGCCAAACACAATAAAGGATGGGGAGGGGGCAGCAGTATTGGCAAGATGTCTGCACACGACCGGCGTGCAAATAACCAACGCAACTGCGAGTCTGAAGAACACTCCCAAAGTACAACGGGAGTGAAGTGTCTATAGTAACTTACTTACTTAGATACTTAGATGGCCCGTCTCCACTGGTTGTGCGGGCCCCAACACGATTTCCATTCAGTTCGTTCTTTCGATCGTCATCCAGCTCGTTCTTTGATCTCGTTGGTGGCGACCACGAGAATCAGCCGTTCCGGAATTTCTCATTAGTTAAACGTGTTCAACGAACACATCTCTCCATCTTTTGGGAGGTCTCACGCGGGGACGACGGGGACAATCCGTTATATGGCCGGCCCATCGGTGTTCGGCCTTCGATGCGTATTCCGCAGGGTCTCGTAGACGAGACGTCTGCCTCGAATCGGAGCTGCGAAGCCCGGCACGATATTGAGATAGCCGGGTGTACTTCAGAAGACATCTCTCGAGTGCTGTGTGAGTCACCTGCAAGGACTTCGCCGTGGATGACGTATCAGGCCACGTCTTGGCAGCATAACACAGAGCAGGAAGACCTGTCGAGTCGAGAATATGGTGACGCCCATGAAATTTTTGTATTGTTAGTAGACAGAAGCTCAAGTGGCAGAATGGGAAAAAAACTCCAGGAGCAGTTGAAGTTCAGCATAGCAAACAACGAATATACCACTGTTGAAAACAACATTTAATATCAGGCAAAAGCAGATGGTGCTTTCCTCTATACACAGAGGCGCATAACTCAAAAGTATGAATTGAAATTATGACAAGATATTCAGTAAGCTAGCAATCTAGATAGTGAGTATCTGAGAAGGCTTCCGAATTTCAAGGTATCGTCTACATGACTCAGTGCAAAGATGTGGAGAGAACAATGTGGGGGAGACCGCCAGATCCCAGATACCCGGGTGTGTACCCTTATGGTCAGGAATTCGCACGACGACGAGCGGCGTGCGACGCCGTGTGTCCGAGCGATGCGCGCCGCTAGAATTGGGTCTTAAAGTGATTACATGGTAATGCTAGGGGCGCCATTCACACTTGACTTGTAATCGCTTCGGAACCCAACGACACAGCGCTTTTAGCTCGCACGCATTGTTTCGCTTGCGACACGTCGCGGTGCGAAATCCTGACATAAGGGTATAAACCCCAGATACCCGAGGACTTACGCCATGTTCATACTTTGCGCAGCGACACCGGTGGCGAAGGCGGCAAAATCATGTACCTGTCGCCGACCACGGCGAGACTCCAGTGACGCGCTCCGTTTGTTAAACGCTCGATCCAATCCCACTACAGAATGATGACTGTGGCAAGAGCTCATGAATTGAATTTGAATCTTGGCATAGTGCCACACTATGCATGATGTCGCTACGAAAGTCCACGAATTGGAATTCGAATCTCGGCATAATGACAACCCATATAAATTACGAATCCGAATTCTTGGGCACTCGCCACGATCACCATACAGTGGTGTGGTTGGGTCAAGCGTTTTACAAACGGAGCGCGTCACCGGAGTGCCGCCGTGGTCGGCGGCGGGACATGATTTTGCCGACAGCAGGGCGTGGCTTCAAGTCTTTGCGACTCCGCCTGTGCCACCCTATCTCGTTGCCTCATCGTCTCGGCACCTCCCTGGTGCCACTCTGCCTCGTGCCTTTGAATGCCAGCCACGCCAACCTACGCAAAGTATGAACACGATCTTCCGTCCGGATGAGCACAGAAGAGCACTGGTCAATCCCGCTGCTTACCCCAAAGCAGCTTCTTCAGGCATTGTACACTTGAGCATATGTGGAAGGATGCTTTACCATTTAATGCGGAAGTTCTCCACAGGCATTTGGTACGTTCTCTGGAAAGGAAAATTATGGAAGCACGGGAGATACAAAGAATCAGGCCAGAAATAAAGACAAAAGAGGGCGTCCCATTCTTAACTCTCATCAGCCGTCAGGTCCCCCTCCTTACCCTCCTGGTTTATGTCGATTGATGTATAACATAACAATAACACAGTTGTCTGTATGTTGAGCATAGTGATTTAAGATTTGGTGATTGCATTGATGTAGACAACTTATCAACAATTGTAGGGTTTTCAAGAGCTTTAACAGCACTAGATCAAACAATATTGGATGAAGCTCAAAGATCACAGCATCATTCCAATTCCAGATGCCCATAATACCGAAGTTAGTGATATGGTTTCCCTCCATTTGAGGTAGCCACGTAAGATGCTTTAGAATTCGGCTTCGGTTTCGGTTACCGATGAAATGAATTTCCCGGTTGGTCCAGATTCCATTGTCGCTCTGGAAGTGATGAACCTGGCTCTCAAATAAGTTTCCGGTTAGTGACCACTGTAAGCAGGGACACAACGCCAAAGATCTTCCGTATGTACACTAGGGGTTCAAGCACTGCTATTTCGTTTTTTTGTTCTCATGCCTCTTTTATCGCACTGTAAATAAATCCAAGTGCATGGACGAGTATTCACCTTGTAAAACCATACTGCACAGCTTCCAGCTTTGTGATGCTACCTTGAGAATGGGAGGGGGAGGGGAGTGTAAACAGTGTATCATAAAGTAAAATAGGATGGACATGAGTTTCATAAGCTTTGAGAAGAATGCCGGGATCGTTCGTGGAGTCCTGCTAGAGCCGGTGCAGCCGCCGTGTTGCTTAGACTGTAATGGTTGAACAATGGTAACTTAAAGCCAGTGTTAGGGATAATATGGGTGACAGGGAATCCAAAAAGGAAGCATTCACTGGAAAATTACGGGTCTGAAAGGCCGATGTATGGCGAAATCCCCCGCAGAAGGCGCCCTTTTGAGCTGTGGCGGAGGCGGCCTCATCAGGGTAAGCCGCCTTGGCTAGGGCAGCCCGCCTCCTAGTGACGAGCTTCCCTCTGATGGGCTGGGTGGGAGGAGCCAAGACGGGCGGCACGACTGGAGCAATCGAGGGCGCGCTTTCGTATACAGAACGTCGCATACCCTGTTGTGATCAGCTGATTATCCTTTTTATGGTTTTGATTTTTACTGTTAACCCATAAAATCTGCGCGTTTTTCTTTTCTATTCTTCTTTTATTTTTCATTAATTCTCACTTGATGTCTTCGCTCGTTTGTAGCTAACGATGGGCTGCCTTCAAAGTTTTTTGTATTGTTTCCTCGCTTTTACGCATTGACTACTTGGCTACATGCCAATGGCAAAGTAGCCCGGGCTAGCCGCCTCTTGACGGAATGGTCGTCCACGTCGAGAATCACTGGTGGGGGAGGGGTTCTGTTTTGGTTTTTGATCATTCACTTCCGTTTTCCCTTCACCATCGTATTACTGATCATAAAGCTCGTCATATTCCCCACTTTTTCCCTATTTCGTACGATTTTTCCCTACCACTGCCTTTAAAGATACTTTGCCGTCATTAAGGAACTCTAGTTCCTACATAGTTACCTAATATTCCCTGACCACATCTTTGTTTGTAATGCGCGAATGAGGTGTTAGAATCTAGATGGAGTAAAGTTGTGTTCATACTTTCAGTACCGATGCCAGCACCGGCAGCGACGGCGTCAAAATCATTTAACTCCCTTCTCCCCGACTACGGAGGCACCCTGATGACGCACCCCGTTTGTGAAACACTCGACCCAACCGCACTGCAGTACGATGATCGTGGCGAGAGCCACGGTGCCGATCTACAGGGTGTCCCATGATTACGGGCACCAATATATTGCAATATTTTGTTGGCGTCAATAGAGTGAATGAAAAATCAACCCATTCACAACTTTACTCACATCTATAACATGACACAGCTGTCATATCATAAGTTTCTCTGCCCCGACAGGGATACTAGCTCAAAGTCTCTCTATCACTCAACCACGCACGTTTTTTCCATACATTCCTTCCCAAATGTTTCTCAGGGCTACATTATGTGACTCCATACTACCTAGGATGGCTGACTCGTCAGACCTTGTTTCTAGTTGAAGACCCCGGCAGGAGATCAATGGAATCATGTTTTGGGAGATTTGACGGACGTTTCGAAAAGTGATGAATTCGAAAAAAATCGGGCGGCAGCGCTTTTGTATCAATTTGATTTTATAAACTGAAGCGCCTTGCTGCTAAACTCACCAAGTATTGTTGCGAAAGACTAGTGAGGGTAGTGCTTTATATGTTCAACAGCCAGTTCCTCGTGTTCACATTCCCGTAAGCTTCACCCCGAAATCGACGGAAACAAACAGCGTGTCATTGTTGGACCATCAATCATGACTGGGACCCGCTTGCCGGTACCAAAACACCCTATCGGCATGGTATACCCTTCCACACGTTGTTGGCCACAGTCGGTTGCCCTCAACGGTTTAGGACGTGGAAATTTTTCGCTTGAACAAAAGTACCAAGGTGCGTGTCACTGTTGAAGCGAATGACCGGGAAGTACATTTGAAAAACTTCTGAAATCTCGAAAATACCATGAGCTCCACCTCGAAAAGCCTGCACTTTGGTAGAAGAAGACCTTGTGCACCCGCTGAGCAGCAAATGAAAGAAAAAGGATTGATACAATTGTATAGAGGAATACGAAGAAACACGAGTCCAGGCGCCCTTAATTTTGGGACACCCTGTATGCAAGGATTTGAATCCGAATTCTTGGGATCTCGCCACGATCATTGTACTGTAGTTTGCTTGAATCGAACCTTTTACAAACGGAGCGCGTCATCAGAGTGCCGCCGTGATCCGCGGCGGGCACATATCTGATGCCGTCGCTGCCGGTGCTGACGTCGAATTGCCGCCGTCGTTGCCACATACGGCGTCGGTGAACAAAGTATGAACGCGCCCTGAAGGTGACTTCTCATAGGTTGGAGAAAAACCCCGTTTCCTAAACCATGAACTGACGGCATCGAGTGTAATCTGAACCGAGAACGCATCTAGTGGGGAGACCACTCTATAAACTTTCATTTCATCGACAAACAGTTTACTAGGTACACCTGAAGCTTACGATTAGTCCCCAGTCCGGGAGAAACATATGCAGCGCTGTGGTTGTTTTCGCTTTTTTAGGCTGTAAATTTTGGTAAAAAAATACTTTTTCAGATAAATTTCTATATTAAACAGAAGAGGAAATTAATTATACCGCGTTCTCGGTTAAGGACGGAAGTAAAGGAATGGCCATGAATTCATTACCGATGATGATGCACGCCACCTTGAGAAATCGAGTGCTTCCTCCGTGAGGATGGTACCTTTTCTTACCTGTTTTTTTTGTGGCACCGGGTTCTCCGCATTGATTACTTGGAGAAAAACAATGGGGAGGCTTGCGCATCTCTGCGTTTCCGCCTTTGCCACCCTGCCTCCGTTTCCGCCTTTGCCACCCTGCCTCGTTGCTTGCGTCATCTCTGCACCTTCACGTGCCACTCTCCCTCGCTGCCTATGAACGCAGCCACGCCCTGCCGTGAGTATGACCGCGAACTCAGAGGCTGATTTTAAGGGGGAAGGGGTCGTATTTGACACCCCGTAGAAAGGAGTCGTACCGAAGCGAGTTTTCTCGATACATGGTATCGTACCGAAGCGGCCATTTTTTGACAAGGGAGTGCCTTAAAGGCAGTGTACAACAGTTTACCCAGATGAGATAGTACCGGCGATGTGTAAAAAAGAAAAGCACGAAGGGGTCGTAAGTTAGCAATGGAGTCCATGTCTCCCCATATTCATTGGCCGCAGACGTATTCCACACGTGGCCCCCGGAACTTGTAGACGTGCTTCCTTGGGTCCCCTTCAAACTCGCCGTTCGTCGAGGTTGTTTACCGGCGATAGGGCGTGGCTGCGTTCACAGTAGCGAGGCACAATGACACGAGCAGAAATGCAGAAACGAATACAGCCACACCCTGTCGCCAGCAACGCCGGCCAAAGGCGGTCTTATTTTGAGCTTCTATTGAGCAGTCTAGGTTGCTTAGCGCACTTCACTGCAAAACGCATCACCCACTTCCTGTTTGCACCATTCCCTAACCCATACAGTGAACATATGTCTCCTTCCTCTACATTGTAACCACGTCCTATAAGTATGAAGGACTGGAAACCGCGAGATTGGTTCTATGAATACTGCACGATACTTAACATATCCATGCAGTATCATCCGCAGTACTCAATACTGTTAAAAATACCAGTGCTGTAGTATGTCCAGATTTTTATTTACACAACAAGAAATGAGATCACTGTAATTCCAGTTGCGGCCGAATCAATTTAGCTTTTACTTCATTGGTGGCAGCATATCCAGTACCTGAAAATCCGAAGATTTTGCAAATACGTTTATATAAAATCAATACCCGTAAAGTTACTGAGATATTCACATTGAAATTCATTAATAACTCAAACCCTGACTGCAATCTTTGGATACATGTTTCAGTAGATCTTCCATCTGCTGATTTTTGTTGATAACATCAAACCCACCTCCTCTTTGAAGCTCAATAATATCCTCTTCCGTCATTGATTCACCATTAACTGGATCTAGCCAATCTTTTCGTATTAACTTCTCCACCACATTCCAAGTGACGACAGACTTGCTGAAAGAACCACCAAAGAATAAATAATAATGCGAAATACGATACAAAAATCTGTAGTGGATGTAAACAGAACCAACGGAAAATTGAATGATTAAGGAACTGACGATTTTTTCAGATATGCACATTTTGTGGTGTTCGTAAGTGCGTCATGAGTCACAGGACACATGTATCTGACCTTGAAAAATTGGAATAAAGAAAGAAAAAAGATGCCACAAACTTCAAAAGTCTCAGGAAACTCGCCTTTGCTGCGATAATGCTTTTTTTGTCGTCATCATTGGGCAATAACGTGAACTTCACTTCCATGAGGTCCTTCATTTTCAAGGGTTTTCCAGACAATGGACATAGCACCTTTTGTGACTGAAAACTGCGAATCTCGACAAGGAAAGGAAACTTTCACACAAGAACACGTACCGGCTTCTCCAACTTTGACGCATTCGCTGTGGGGTTGAGTTCGGGGATCCAGAAACTTGGCAGCTGCTTACTCCTTAAACCACAAGAACTCGAACAGCAACAAAAAACATACACCAAACGAACCACATCAAAAGTGAACGGTTATTACATGAACGAAGGTGGTGTGGATTGTGGGCTGTGATTTCCAACGAGGGAGGCAAATATATTTAGAAAATGTGACTAAGTCTCTGAGGAATGCTATGCTGATAAATTGGGAGGCTTCTATTAATAAGGAAGGGGAAAAGTAAATTGCCACGAAGTGGGATTCAAATTGATTACGTTTGGTGAACAATAAATACCCTCATGGATCAAGCACAATAAAACAGAACAGTGATAACGGAGCTCTTTTAGGAATCTCGGTACTGAACAGCAGCGTTGAATGAGCTAAACCCACCTTTCTCCTTTCATGTTCGAAATATCGCCTTCAATGCCAAGTGCCTTCACTTTCTGAGGAGGTTGAACTGTAATTGCACTACCGGGTCGTTTCTGCAAAACCATATGCAATCATAGCTATATCATTATTTCTTCGAAAATATTCTGTGACCATTACCAAAGGGTTATTTGTAGAGTTCCCTTCTCGTTCCTCATCTGTAGCGGCTCGATAGCGGTGCGCAGGAGTGCCCTCAACCTCCGCAAACTTGCGTGCTGCGGCATCTTGATCCGATTTCTGAGCCTGAATGGGAAACTAAAAGGTATCTCATGTTCTGGTAATCCACCAGAATCAGCCGATCACTCTCTATCTATAGGTTATCTTTGGCCCATAATACACAGGTTATGTGCACTTAATCATCTCGCCTAAAACTGGGAATTGACCTCATTCGAGACTTTCAGTCCTGTCCAGGTGACCAGCACCCACTTAGACGCAACATTAAACCTCCGCCAACATCCTACACATCCCATTTCTACACGAACGCAAAAACAAACCTCCGCCTACACCATACACATCCCAATCCTACATGAAGACTCTATTGCACCGTAAAGACCCATTAAATTGTAACGACCAATGGTTATGGATTACTTTCCAAGCAGGGATAGATGTGTAACTTCTGTCAAAAACTAAACCCAATTCTTGAATCTGTTTGTGAGATTAATATCGTACAACTTTTGCACCTAACTTGATCAGATTCACCTTCTTTGATTCTTCCTCGTTCTGCGCAATCTGTCTCTCCCACTCCTTCGTCCGTTTAGCGATATCTTTCTTCTGTGCAAGAATATATTCCAAAATGGCTTGACGATCAAAAAGGTATCCATCAGGAGTCACCACAGGATTCCTAAAACAAGAAAATAAGCCTGAGTGAAGCTCAGTTCCACACATAAGAGAACGTCTGCAAAGTCTGCAAAAACTGCGAGAAATTCCCATGCTGCTATTTATCGTTATCTTGGAAGTTTATCAAAGAAATTTCAAATAAGAAATAATTAATGGCCTTACTTGCAAGGTTGCAGCGTGAGAGAACAGCAGTCGAATTCTTTAATGGAATCGGCCCCCAGTCGTGCATGAAGAGTACCATATCCACTTACTTTAGCATCCCTTTTCCGTTCATGATAAGAATAAACTGCAGAAGCTGTACAATTCTTCCCGTGTCGAGTCATTACCGAAACAGAACGAGTTCTATAGAATGTATTCCAACCATCAACTTTAGCCATGTGTATTCACAAAAGAAATAAACGTTTGAAATATTGGAGATATAAACGTATAGAACACAAAATAAACAAGAATAAGAAAGACGACAAACAAGAGTAAACACATAGAATACAAAGCAAGATACGAATAGATCAAGCACAGCCGATCGGGGCTTGACAGACAGTCTTTCGTAAATTTCAATGCATGTTCAGATACGTACGCTGCCCCACACCTCACGCGCAATTTCTTCGGGCGAGTGTGCTTCATGATAGCTAGGTACAACTTGCACGAGGGTGTATGTCGTTTGGCGCGGTCCCTTGCACCCAAGATGCCAGTGGGGCCCATTGCTGCGCCCTAACGCCGACCATTCTACGCATCTTTTGCGACGGATAACTTGTCATGTCACCAAATCCTCAAATGTTCGTAGTTGATTATTGCAATGCGAAAGTCTTCGTTGAACAAAAACTGCAAAATGCTGACTTTTACAAACCTTAATTCATTGCACCGGCGAACTAAACGTGGATTCTGGCATTTTTCCCGCTTTGGGTTTTTTTTCGTCTCCCGTCTACATTTTCAACAATGGGAACACTGCTTGTTTAGCCGGGGTAGATGCTAAGGAGTTATGATACAAGCTTTCCCACAGTAATTTGCAGTGATTCTTTAATAAGGACCCTTCAGTGGTTATTATCACTCATGCAAATCTAAGGGTTCGGTGCTGTGGGCAAGTTGCCCGACGCAGAAGATGCGCCGAATGGTCTGTGTTGGGGTGGCAACTGTTGTGGACTCACAGCCTTTTCATACTATTATAATAACTTGTCCATGACAAACGTATAACATTGCTAACGGTGAGCGCCTTTGATTATGAAATGAATGATAAGTATCACTCAAAATATATCCATAAGCATGAACTGAGCATATCCTAAGTAGGTATCCTGGAGTTCCATGAAGTAGTTCCCCTTAGGCGCGGCACTCCCTTTCATGCCTACTAGCAATTATCCCCACAAGCCAACTAGTGGCGAACTTAGATATTATGTAGTGGGTCCGCCCACATTATCCTGTATAAATACCCAGTGAAATGCATTATTTATATTCTTGTACGTAACGTCGTAATAAACCTTTGTTACACGTGCGTATAGTTATCCATTGGTCACCTACCAAAGCAACTATGGCCCTTGTGCCCCAACGACAGATTAGCTGCCAGTGGCCGCGCCTAACGACCGTCTCCCCTTGTACGAGAAGCATGAGTTCAGGCAAAGAAAGGAGGGGTGGGGAATACAGTAGGAACAGAAGCTCGATGTAATCCATTAACATACTGTTCCTGCTGATTTATCGGCAGCCGCTCACCCTGTTGCATGCGACCTCTTTGGTCTAAATCTACAGCCTCAGGGAACGAAGATTGTTATTGCCTCTGGCATATCAGGAGGCAGTTGAGTCGGAAGGGTGGGTTTACCAACTACGAGCCGACGTTTACCGCCTTTCAAATTCACCTACATATTTAACTGTCAAACCTTCAATGGGAGAGAAAATGCAGTAGTCGTATGGTGGTGCTCAGCGCGAGCAGTTGCCGGAAGCGTTCATTCATCACGCTGAAGTGGGGTATTGACGACATGCGCACTTCTCGGTCGGAGTCAATCTGCGTTTCACTTGCTTCTACACTTTATTTAGCATTTAGAAAAAGCCGTCCGGCATGAGAACAGTGAGCACGCATGCGCGACGAATTCTCTTGATTTTGGTGGCGGTTTTCGTTTTCCTTTTTTCGCGTCACTTTCTGGCATGCTGTCGTCACTATTGTGCATTCATTTCAATATATCCATAATTAATAGCGTTTCCCCTCGGCTTAGGGTAAAGACAGCAATAGGGGTAATCTGGTAATGGAGAAATCCCTACAAGTAGCCACACATGGTAGTCCTGGGCCTAAAAAGGCTACCTGTGGCGATATCCTTTTGAAAAAGCGCCCTCCGAGCTGTAAAAACGCCGCAACCGCCCATCTGTCCCATATGTCCCACCATTAATCCCGATTAACTGAGGTGGGAGCGGCAATGGAGATGCGGCAGGATCGAAGGTTTCGCGGCGCGCTTTCGCAGTTTTAGCTTGAAGCTCACTCTAGAAAAGATGCTGTCGTGTTTCCAACCATTCCCTTGTGTTTACTTGGTAACATCAATGGAAAACAAGATCAGACTACCTGCCCCTCGACAGACAGGTCGTTCGCGTCGAGAATCAAAGTGGAAAGGGGGTACGATTTCTCGAGTTTTTTTTCCAGTTCCATCCCTTGTTTCTTGAGTGTCCTGTTATTAGGCATTTCGACTTCCACATTTGCTACTTCTTTTACTTTTCGTCGGTTCCCCTAACGCAACCTTTAAAGAAGATGAGACAGATGCTATGGCGGATACTTTCCCATGTAGGTGGAGGGACATGAATTTTAGCATGAGCATAGGGAGGTGAGGAGTTTCGACGTCGGTGGAAAACCACGTCTCCCTCCACTTGCATTGACCCCAATAATGCTTCGCACTTAGAGGTACATTTCAGGAGCATTGGGGTATTACAGCTTCTGCCGTGGTCAGATAGTTCGATCACAGTCAGTTGGCTGTACCTTCACCGAGGCGTGGATGTCAGTTCCTGGAGCGTGCAAAGCTATGTATGATGACCTCACCGACATTTTCTTACCAGAAAATCTTTTAAAATATCATAGGATCATCATCTTTCAATACGGGTTTCTCCGCGGACAGCCTCGCCGATACTCGCCATTCACAAGGAGCATTCCTGCGTGTTCCTTTTTCCTTCAATGCCCAGATAGCACTTTTGGTACTACTGTTATCTATATATGGAGCCTGAGTCTAAATCATCAAGAAGGTCATATTTGAACAACTGAGTCGTCGTGAGCACAGTTTCAACAATGAAACGCGCACTCTACTCTTATCGAGAGCCTCTTTGAACTAAATGCTTCACTCTAGAAAGAATCAGGAGAGGAATGAATTGTGAGATGGGATCGGTGTAGAAATCCTTATGAGGAGGGAGGAGATTCGTATCGACTTTGATCTCGATAGCATAGCTCTCCCTTCACCAGGTATAGGCCGTTTCTTGCTCGTGTGATAGCTCCCTTGTTCAGATTTCTTTTGCTTCGTTTCGATTCAAACTTGAATGATTGGAATTTGTTCCTATTTCCATTTCTCATTCGATTCGCACGATATGTACATCAGAATGTGTTATTAAAGTGATTCAGAAGTGATGACTAAGCTTTGCCAGACATTGTTGTTGCCCGTCTTATAACGCTATCGCTATGCCAGTGTGTGGTCCACCTCAACGCTGAGAGGAACCCCTTCCTTTCTAATGCTGCAACGGGGTATTTGTGGACCGATGACCGAAGCTGGCTTCTCCGCCCCCGCTCAAGTGATTCACGAACGCAAGTGATTCCGTTGCGAATCGATGACGAGACCACGTCCTGTCGTGATTTCTTCTCATTCTACATCCAGTGCATAGCTTACATAAGCATCATGTATTAGCTTGAAACGCCATTGTTTGCTTGTTTCCATACTTCCCCTTCATCGCTTGTACCAACTCATGACATATACCTTCACATAGTCGAATATTCAACAAATACTGGGACATACTAGAACAAGCTGTTGGTTGAAGAAATCCGCGGGATATGCTGTTCTAGGATTCGCGATGAAGGGTAGTGGGTGGGCGTCATTAGGTCAGAATTTCGCAAGGTAGCCTGCGGCGGTGCGTGTGAGCTAAGAGCACGAAGTATCGTTGGGTCTCTAAACGATTAAAATGACATGCACCTTATTTTTGCTTTAGGACTCGGAGTCGCCTTGGTGGCCCAACGGCGCGCATGCGGCTTGACGAGATACTGTCAAAGATACGCACTCTCCTCACTCGTTCTCAGTCTTCTAGAACCATGTAGCAATGCTTGACATCTTTTTAGTTGCGTGCGTGTGTTCCTAAAAGATGCAAAAGACCCTTTTAGAGAATTACCAGCCCTAGTGGGCCTCCCTTAGTAGAGACCAACTGACCGTCTACAAAAGGTGAATAATATTACATAGCATGATGAGTATACCACAAACAGGGTGCTCTCCACCCCTCCACCCCTTTTCGAACCCAAAGTATTACCTCCCCCTTTTAGCAATGCTCTTCATGTTTGACCGTACCGGTTCCCTATATCCGCAGCTCGCAAATTTGACACATTTTTCCAGTATAATTAGGGGTTCTCTTAAACAAGAATTTTGGCTGAAAGCGACTTCGCTACGCTCGAGACTGATTATGAATGCCTAGAAATACAACGGGCGCTGTTATCGCAAACTTTGTGGATTATTTAGAGGCCGTTACCAAATGTATGGTTTGCTATTTTCGTCACAAGAGGATTATCAGACCACGCTTGGTCCTGCTATCTGTTCTCCGAAAATTTTTAGATTTACGAGTTATCTAACCATATATGAATGTGCATCAGTGATTACGTCTGAGCACCGTCTGCTAGGACTGGCACTGTCCACTTTTAGAAACTAGTTGCTCTTTTCGTATTCTCAATCGGAAGGCATAAAGATGTAACGCTATATTATTCCAACAACAGTCCCTCACGTGATCATGAGCCATAAAAAATATTTTGCCTGGACATGAGCAGTATAGCCGATGGGGGAATTCCACTGCCATCAGACACCTTTTAAGAAGTCGTATTTACATACTTCAATTATTTTCGAAAATCCACGAAGGAACAGAAAACTTGTTCCAAAGCTTCCCGGAGAAGACTTTGTTCCACTCATTCAACATGAAACCGTGACCTATTGACGGATGTTTATTTATATTTACAGTTATCTCAAGCAATATCGGCGCAAGGTTTTTTCCAAACTTTACCTTTTGCGAAAAACAAAAAGGCCTGAAATATGCACGTCATGGACTAAAAGCTGGTGCCGGTAAATAGTTCCAGTCGGGTGACGGTTGGGACACACGAATCTAGGCCGTGACCCTGTGACAGCCTGTGGCCTTTGCCCTGTGACATGAATAATTCAGACAATTTGACTATACAACGGAACAGACTTGCAAGGAGGACACGATTTACATGAGCAAGTTGTATGATTTATTTAAGGCTTAGGTCAAAGGCCACAGGCTGTTACAGGGTCACGGCCTAGATTCGTGTGTCCCAGCCTACACCCAGTTCCAGTCTCATACTCCCTCAGAGCTAGCCTAGCGGCTGAGGAACAGCTCAGAAAAACAAAACGCTTGCGCGGACGTCCGATGACCTTCTTGATCTTTTGTAAAGATAAAGATGAAGTACATCCAAGCTTATATATCGGTGATCCTGGACAGTTACCCACTGCATGGCTTCTCTATGATATATTTCGTTGGGCCAAATTGGTTTAGTATATGCGAAATTTTCATAGTTTTTCCGAATAATCAGTTCAGTAGGTAAGTATGTAATTCAGTGATTCATTACATTTTCGGTTTTATTTTTACATTTTAGCCCTTAGTGGAACTGTCGATGTGCCTGAGCTATAGTTACTATTGTATCCAGACTATGTTACTTTTTTAGGGGAATGAACGAGTAAGTCCACCGAAGCAGCTCCCAGTCTCATGGTTTGTCGTCTCCGCTATTGTTACGCAAGCGTTATCAGTGTGCTGGTGTTGGCGGTTTTGGCCTGCATGGCGCCACTGGACCACACCTCGTGTTATACTTTTCTATGCGTAAATACCATTGCTCCTTTGATCTTACGGTGCCTGGTCAGGTTTGACCACCGGAAGCGGAACACTTGCCTCCACATCCTACGCACTTATCCTTACTATATATATAAGCTTCGTCTGTCTGTACGTACGTCCTCCATCCGTCTGTCACAAAATTAGGTTTTATATGAGAAAAGACCTGTGTAGATAGGGACAAGTTTGGGATGGGTAGGGCATGAGACAAGAAGTAAAGAGCACATATGAACCATGTTGAGCTCTGCCCACGATGGGCTGGGCGTGCGCTGGAATATTCCGTTTTCGGACCGAAAATTGCAAATCGGGTTCCACTATGATTCAAACGTTAGAGGAAGGTGAATCAAGATTAGGAATGGGTGTTTTGAAGTATAAAAGAGACCTCGGCTTAGTGGGCGGAGCGCACCCGAGCGGGATTCGTACGACAAAAATCTGTGATTTGGTTCCAGTGCAACCTTGAGACCAGAAAAAATCGGCAAAAATGACCAACGTCCATTCAAACACACATAAAATGAGAGAGAGAACCCACTTGCAATGGGGGGGGGGGAAGCGTATCGGTAATGGGTACAGAGTAAATTTATAAAAAAAAAGCTGTTTCGATCGACCAACTGACGCCCATTATGTTACGCGCACAGTAGTGCGCGCCAGCCAACTGGTGAACAAATATCTCGCTTTGGAAACATTTTGATGTACTCCTTATGCACCTCAAGCATGATTTGTGTGGTATTTGCGTCGGCCTATGAATTTGGTAATGACCTGATCCCTAAACACTTTCCCCCACAATTTCGAAAAACAGTGAATTTTTTCGTCCCAATTCGTGAGAGGCTTGATAAGTGGAAATCGGACCGAGACAAAGGACAGGATTGTCCAAGACAGGGCAAGACTGGTTCGGTGAGTCTGTCACCTCAATAGAGGTATTGTTGGATTCGAATAAAGTTTGAGAGTTTGATACTGGATTTCTAGTCCAATCCCCACCGAGGTGTGTATTTATTTATTCACAATTACAAATCACTTTTGTACAAACTCATTACTTTCTACACCTCTTATTCACGCACTTTGGTGCATCACTGAATAATTAACTTCTCTAGAGTGCATTGCCTATGAATTCAGCTTACTCTTTCGCTGTTCGCTGAATCATAGCCAGACCGATGGAAGGACTTATCGAGTGAGGTTACCAATCTCTGCCACAGTAAGGTTCTGTTTTGTCCACAATGAGCGACGTGCTTACTCACACGGATGTGAACACAAAACTCAGAGCCAGCGCTGATTCACGTCAGGACTGGATGCACTGAAAGGGAACTTGAGACCTGAATTTAATATTGTAAGAGAACCCTGGTATTGGCTTTGCAAACTTTGACCAGGTCGGTGGGCCGTATCCTAGCCAGACTCTGGATGCCTACTATTTCTCCGATTAAATAAGCCATTTTGAATTTGTTCGAAATTACTGGAGTCCGTAACGGCGAATAACGTAAATGCGGTTACCTACGTTCATGGTACTGGCCAAATGAATCGAACAGGCTGTATAGTCAACCAAACGCTTATAAGATCCTAAGCAAAACATATTCGTAGCGAATCCCGAAATTTTCCATTCGATCCTAATTCCCTTATGATTACATTATTTTTCCTTACAATGTTCTAGTAACTGTTCAGGGCGATGAATCCGTTGAAAAATGCTACCGCTGCAGCTGTTACTGCCGGTCTATGTTAACGGGTGGGGGTCGACTGGTCAAATTTTCGCTTCGCGGAGCCGTCAGTACGAGTCATTCGGAATTCCGCTCAAAACGCAATGGGTTGGTACCGTAAGGGACCTTTGAAGATTGCAGGTTGAAAGCTTCGCGAGTTCGACTATCTCTAGAGGATTCTTACGGTACCAGCACATTGCGTCTTGGGCGGAATACCAAACGACTCGTACTGACAGCGCCGCGACTGCGACGCTGCGAAGCGAAAATACGACCAATCGACCCTCACCCATGTAAATGTAGTACATCCCTTCTAATAGTAGTTGCCTTGTTTCATTACTTATTCGGAACTAATGCTACTTGATTATGGCACCTTTTGGAAACTCAGTGGCCGGGTGGAAGACCATTCGGGTATTGTTTATTCATTCGCAACGGTCCTTGTAATTCAGGGGCGGACGAGGGCTCAGGCTCGAGGTTGGGTCCCCGTATGTCTGGTGTTTGCACTGTGAGTTCTATGTGTGTGTGCGCGTGTTTGAGTTGTCTTTCAGCCTTGCCCGAGCGCCTCCTGCCTCCCTCCGGATGCTACTCTACCACTGCCCACTTCAGATCACGATCAGAACACTTCTTACCAGACGTCTACACTTATCCATGCTATACTTTACAATACTTTACAATACTATATGAACCATTTTCTCTTCCAAGGATAACCTATGATCACCACAAGGCGATCATAGGTCATCTTTGAAAGAGGTACACATTATTTAGGGGTACGTTAGCTACCTCCCATTCTCTCAGAATTCAAATTCTTAGATATTCACCTTGGGTGGTCATCTCTTTTCTTTTGAAACCAGTGCAGGTCACGTTGTTTTTAATGTACCATAAATAGCACAGAATGGTGAATTTGGCTGTCACCTCGCTCAGGACTGCTTCAACGCAATCAAAGGCGTCGACAACTACGAAAACCGATTTTGTTAATTCCACGTAGAATTAATGTTAGTGATTTTTGGACTTAAGTACTACGACATGATTCCATTAGCGTTGCCTACATAAACCCAATCAAAACGTTCAATTTTGTCGATCCGCTTTTTGCTCCTATGTAAATATTGGTACCTCTTTCTCCATCACATGACCAGGGTCGTCAAGTAATCAAATGGATACCTATTCAGAGCTTATGATTCTTGACTTAGAACAATTTTCTAAGTGTTACTTATGCTCTTCTCATCCTTTCCCTATTTATTCTCCATAGATCGCTGCCACAGACACCAAAGTAGAGTGGTCTCAATATATGTCAATACATGCATCGTCTGCGTCACATTCGTTGCGAATTCGGAATTCTCAAGCAATCACATATCGTTTTTCAAGCATTTGCACCGTTCATGTTATCGTTCTCCCTGCATGCAATCAACCCTAATAATCGATTGTGAAGTTTCCTGTCATTCCTTTATGGAGCTTCTAGCATAATACTACTACTGTCACTCCTCTGAGGCCTTTTCATTTAACACCTTTACTCTATTCAAATTCGTATTAACAGTTTCAATATTGGATGTGTGAAAAGCAATGTGACGCTCCGCAATTTTATTTTTTATCAAAAAAAAATAAAATAAAATTTTGGAGCCTCACATGTTTTTCACACATTTAGATTGGTATGAGGCTTCGCGACAGAACAATACTCAGTTTCAATACTCTTAACCATGCATAGGAGTATACCTATAGCATAGCCATTTCTTGTTTGGAATGCATTCTCATGTTCTCGAGTTGCAACAGATTTTCCATTGAGTAAACAATATATTGATCAATAGGTTATCAAAATAATTCTGTTTTTCATATATTTCTAAATCAGTTCCCTTTCATTCGAATCAAGGCACATGCTTTGACTAATCTTCAATTCTGCTCACGGGAATTACCTGATGGTTTTTTCCACATATAAAATCCGCCAAATTTCCAATCAGAAAAAATAAAAAATCCATAATAGATACGTGGAGGTCAGTTTTTGTAGCTGCAGCAGTTCTTTCTATGATAACCTTTGGACCGCCAACAATATTTCTTATCTGTACGTCTGCCCTTGCGCGTCCTATTCCGTGCTCCCACCTTAAAATTCTCACACATTTTATCACCACCATTAGTACTTCTTCAGTAACGTTGTGTTTTGCGCCTTTGTGCCTCAAAATCCCTTTGCGACTTTTAGATCCCATCCCAGACACAACGATGACGAATCATTACAATTATCAGGTGGGTTGGATTGAATTTCATGTAAGGACATCTGGTGGTGGCTTTCCTACCCATCGATTCAACATATCCAATGTCATTTATGAGTGTGGCTGCAGTGTGGCCATTTTCAACCATGCGCGACTATCAAGCATCCTTTCAGGTGGCTGTTATTTTTGCCATTCTCCTCGGAGGTTTGCTTCTGCTGGCTCTAGTCGTTGGAGGCATCTACTTCGTCTGTGTCAATAATGTAAGTTGACGTCAAACTCGTATGATTTTTCTTTTTCTTCACATCTCACAGTTAAAGAATCGCCAGATTCGTTTTTCATCACCGAGAATGGATGGGTCCATGGATGTAGTAGAAGTATAAGAAAGTGAAATTTCAAAAGACATGATCCTTTTGCACCCATCAACTTGGCATTTCGGTCGCGCGAACGCTACTATCCATGAGTGAGCCTGCCCACGTCTTCGCTGACGTGCATATGCCCCAACCCTGTGCTCGTGGATGGTCCCCCTGAATATTCCATTTGTCCAGGTTCTCCTGTCGTTTCCAAGAGCGAGGACGTGCCATTGCCATTGAATCGTTCCGGATGCGGGGTTGAGGCATGAAAATGACACTTTGGATAATAGCACCCTTGACCAAGCAGCGAGAGCTCTGTGACCTCTATGAACCGATGGGTGAGCCCTCAGGAAGCTTCCCACATGAGACCTTTCACGGAAGCTGGCTCTCCTGTTTCAGGCGGACCTTAATGCCGTAGGTGCGTTATAGCCCGATTGGGCTGACTGAAGGCTCCATATTTTTGTGACGGTGAAGTAGTGAGCCACAGCTTGTTCCTGCTTTGAGAGGACATTCCAGGAATATCTTGAACTAGTACTTATATCTTTTTATTACTCTATTTTTTGTACTCGGTTGTTGTGAGCCGTGAGCAAAGTGACCCTTTTCTTACCCTTCCTGTAGATGCTTTATTTCTGTAGGTTTCCTTCTGATAGGTAAGACCAGATTATCCGTTTTGGAATTGTGCACATAGGTTAGTTTGGGTTGACTGATTTCAGAAAACAAACAGTTGCGAGCAAATGGAATCAGCGAGTATATAGGAAAAATAGTAAGAAGAAGTATATAAATAGAATCTACCGATTCTGCTTGAGAGTCTTACAAAGATTGGATGGCACCGCCCTCCATTGTTCTTCAACAAGTTCTTCCTGATCGATAGGATTTTTTCCCAACTCATATGAACCCCAAATCTCCAAGCCCCTCAACGATTTTCCAAAGAGTGCTAATTCTGGATAAAACTGGAACGTTCCATTTTTTCCCGTTCCAAAAATGCTGAAAAAAATGCTTTGTTTGCTAGTCAACGCTGTAGGTGACACCATCCAGCCATAGAATGGGGAAAATATTTGCCAACACGCAACCACACATGACTATTCTGTAATCGATCTAGCGCCAAATATCGATTTTCGCTAGGTGGTTTCCGGAACAAAAGCGTAGAGTTGCGACGCAGGCCAATACGACACAGGCAGGTGTATCGCAGTTATGGGAAACGCTGCTGCAGCCATACCATTCGCAAATTCGCTGTTCCGGTCTCACATAAGCTTGTTGAGAAAGATACGGTAGATAACTTTGGTTGACTTTATGCACAAAAAGGTTCGGGGTTGAATTCTCTTTTTGGTTATGCTCTCTAGGCCCCACTCCCTTTCGAATCGCAAGGTATTTGAATGCGGCTAATATAATGATTCAACGGGGCCAACTGACAAAAAGGATGCAAGTCAGTATGTTCGCTAACCGCCAAAGTATTCGCTTAGCAAATTAATTGTTGGTTGGCTCGGAATGGCGTTGATCTCATGACAGTGCACGTGGTAGCGGCGCCGTTTGTCTCGATCTCAGCCTTCGCCTCAATTTGTTTTACTGCTTAGATAGTGGATCTGTGCGAAAGGCTGATAGACCTGCCAAAATGTTACATCGGTCTCTCTCGTGAATTTTGTGAGGTAAAAGTCACCATTCAGCCTTTGGTAATCTAAAACGTTACCGTTAAGTAACCTCTGGAAAGCTTTAATACCTTCCTTTCAAATACAAATTGTATTCCCGTTTTACAACTTTACTCATTCTGTGAAGGACCAAGCTTCCGGTTTATCGCACATACTTTACTGATGTTATCTGTTTGCCAATAGAAATATGTGCGTGATGCGATAAAAGTCGTCGCTCGTATAGTGAGACCTGCAGCGGCGACACGAGGGACCGCCATTATTTGCGTTCCAGCCAAACAACCCCCGTCGATCATCGTCGTCGTCATTGCGGCCCACCCAAATCGCCACGATGATGTCCTCACAATGCCGCTGTAACACCTTGATCCTCAGACACACACAGAACCGGAAAGGGTGTTCTTTCTTATCCTAAGACAAAAAGAAGTGAGATTCGCACGAGATACATGAAAATCGTAGCAAGAAGAGCTTTAAGTGAGGAAATGATTGCAGTTGACGCGATGGGATGGGGCTTGTAGTCCCAGTTCCATTGCCGCTAGTAGTGCCGACGGAGAGTAAAGGTTGTAAAAGGGAGGATGCGTAGTAGAATGAGTAATGTTTCAGTTGGATATAGGAGGGATTCATGGGTGCCAAGTAGTCAACTTGCTCCAAGTTGCCTTGATTTCTCGGCAGGATGGCAATCAAGCCGGCAGCTATGGTGTTCCTATCTTCTATATATAAAACACTAACTTTGTGCGTCTGCTTGTCGTTCGATTTGTCTGTAGGTTTGTCGTTATGCCGTCCGTTCGTAAGTGTGTTATGGTGATTAGGGAATGGTAGATCAAATAACCACTACAAGTAAGGAGAAACTGACGGATGTTGGAGTGTCATGTTATCGTAGTGAGAGCACCTCCTTATCTATACAAACATGACATACATAAAATAACACACAACATGTATAAACACTTCTTTTGTACTCCCGCCGTCATTCTGCGGTGTGCTGACGTCGCACTAGGTGTCGGCACACTGGGATGGCATGCAGCTATGTTGGGTTATCGGAGGAGCAGTGTCGTTTGAACTCGCCCTGTCACAGAGTGGTAATTGTGTAAATGAAGACGATTCCAATCTTTTGCACAAGTCATGGCTGGCTCAGACAGCTATCATAAAGTACGTAGAGAGCCGGAAGCAGATGGTGGACCTTACCATCACAGAGTTCACTCTCCGACTTCTCTGACTAATGGGTGGCACCAGTGGAGGTTTGGATGAGTGTGGATTCGGTAAAGTTGGCAATGTCGTGTGGCGCGCGAGGTACATCGCGTACCAAAACTGAACAGGAATAAAGAAAAAGGGGAAATGCATTTGGCTTCAACCAATCTCTTTATAGTTAATACGTTTTTGCGTATGCAGTGATTTGTTGAGGATAGCCAAACGAGTCACACTTTTATCCTCCTGAGCGAATCCAGCACCAAATCAACGACTCCCCAAGAATGAAACGCTTGGCTGCATTGTTCCGGATTTAATTCCAAGACCATATCAATGAAAAGCGGCACATGTCATCCTATTATGGTTACCTAACGAGAACGAGCTTCCATTACGTAGCTTGTCTACCCGTTACCTACCCAGTTTGTTAGTCATTGACCAACGTACTTTTTCATGGGCTGCCAGAGGAGATACTTGCCAGCCAACAAGGAGCCTCCTTGGGTAGCCGTTTAGGATTGAGGAGCAGCCATCATGACTTACTACGTCAGAGCGCATTACCTCACTAACTGCACTAACTCGACGGCGGCAGACGTAAGGATGGCGAACGAGCAGGCCCTGGATGGCAAGCGAAGGACGATGGTTTACACTCGGGAAACGTATGACCGTAAAATTGAAGTGTCTCGAACAACAGAAAAGCCTGAAGAACCAAAAGAATCGCTGTTGCCCGTAGGTAGACCGCCGATCTTGCCTCCGTTCCCGAACGCACTTCATATTCCGTTTTTAATCGTGTTCTTCACGAGTGGGTAAGATTTCCACGAGCTCAGCCCCTAGCATAGGATTCGCGATCCATGAGAGGGGCCTAGGCTTCCAGAGACTATCGCGCGTACCTAGAGGTATCGTCTCGGGAAGAGCTAGGTGATTTCTTGAGTGGTGATGCCTTCCTGCCTCGCCGTTTCATCGAAGTCTGTTGCATAAGTCGTCTGGGAGCCATCGCAATAAGGGGGACGTCCCACTCTGGACGCTACTTTGTCCAAGCCTAAAAAGGGGAGCAACCGCTTCTTTCTTACAGAAGGGCTTAGGCAAAAATATGCGTTTGAGTATGCAGATACCTTTGGAGGCTTTGAAGTGTAACCTTACATGAGCATCCCCCCCGCTGCTACTCATTGCGAGACCACCGTCCCTGCTTCTGCCATTAACAAAAACAAAAGATTTTGGTTTAGCTGCTGATTTCACCGCAGCGCACAAAGCGAAGTTGTCACAAGAATGCTGAATCATGGGCAAAAGCTTAGGTTTCGGACGGGACTCGAATCCACTTTTGATGCTATCCGGGCTGTGTGCTGATCCATCACAGTACTAACAAAAAGACCTCCTTCATTTTGAAGACAAAAGACACCGATAGGTGGACATTCTGGTTTTTGGTATGGGTTGCGGTGGCCTGCTGTTCTTTACTTTGCCAAACTATGCGTTACCAAGACGTAGGGTGTGGTTCCATTGATTCGTTTCGTTGTTGTTGTGTGCTGTTTCACATGTTTGACGTCGTCATCGTTTTGTATGACATCAAATTCGCCCTACGCGACATCAATTGACAGTGGCGTCGGCCTCCGAAGTGTGCAGTTCTAGTTGATGGGTGCTATCATCCAGGAAGCGCACTAAAATCGCAAACCGTACAGAAGACGCATTTTTAACGCTATTGTCGCTTTACATGATCTTCTTTGAGTGCAAACGTTCCTTTACAAAGTGTCCCCCCAATCCTCCTCTCGCTGCCTTTCACTTAGCTTCTTAAAAATGGTAGGGTTAATATTGGTAATCAGTGACTCCTAGCGTAAGGCATCCAGATGAAAACTGTGATTCATAAGATTATATGTGGAGCAATTTCCGCCGAAAGGCGGGCTCTGAGATCAGGAAGGCATCTTTCCTGACAGGTTCCGCCTTTCTCAACCTTTCTGGGCCAGCATGCAATGTCGACTTTACCAAACAATGACTGATGTGAGGTTAGAGTGATAAGTATGATAGGAGAGTGATACTTGTAGCATATCGTGTTGTACTCGAATTGTTGCCGTATCGATCGAAATTACACGCTGCTTGACGTGTCGGCTTTGGAGGTGAAGACCTCCACCGGTCAGAATCAAAGATCGGAATGGATGATGCAGTTGCATTACCCCTACCACTGCTTTTAACGTGAAAGGTGTCTCGGTAATGTAATGGATTAGCATATATACCTGGAAAGCATAGAGTGCAGGTTCGAGTCCTTTTCGCTATCGAGGCTTTTGCCCACAACTCGCCACTCTTGTAACAAAATCTAAGTATTCAGCATGGGGATTCCATAAAGGAGTAGATTATCGCGTTAAACGCAAACAAGATGTTCCCACTATGCAGAAGAAATTCATTTGATAGAACTCTATCAATAATCGCTTAAAAAACATTTCTGAGTACTTTCAGATGCGTGACAGCGACAAGAAACGGCTTTACTCTGGACGGAATTCATCAGCGGCTTGGCCGCCTCCACAGGCGCCGTCCTACACTGCACCATACCGTGAGCCACCAACCACTACCGCGGTGTTGACCGCACCCACTCCTGTGCAAAGCTACGAGTAAGTTTCTCCCGTCTGGTCTTGGATATGGAGCTTTTTGGAGCTCACTGTCTACAAAAAACATTTCATTGCAGTTCCGCTCCACGCACAACAGTTGCGCAGTCACCTGTAGAAGTCACCACCCAGTACTCTACACGACCACAGTACTCATCACAGGTAGCGTTTACCTTCTTCCTGGGTGTGTGCCCGTTCTCTAGGCGCTTTTGCATAAACGGGTTCAACCAATCCCCTGTGCTGTGGAGAAGAGTTCGGGAGGAGTGAACGAGGTGTTTTCTCCACAAATCTGACAGGTTTCTCATTCACTGTCCATTTCACAGCACTGATAGGGCGTGTCCTACGGACTTGGGTGAGAGTGTGTTGTGGGATAAGACAGTTTGATACATGTCATTTTGTATCTCACCCAATCCGTAGGCCGCGATCTTTAGCGCTGTAGTATGGACTGTATGCCAAAGATCCTCTTCAGTTCCGCTTCTCTGCTCATAACTTTCGAGGGACTGGAAGAAAAAGGATAGAAGACACCTAGGTTCGACATATATGTCGCAAGCGGCGCCGTTTGTAATCACTGCGTCGCGCAACTGGTGGATTTTCAAACGCTATTCCTACAGTTTATTATCAGCGTGTGGATATCATTTCGTCCAAAATTGCGACTCGCGCTCGCGACGCCATGAGCACGACTTGCTGCAGTCCGTTAGAATTCCGTTCAGGACGCAAGGGGCTGGTTCCAGGGTCAAGCGTGACGTTAGGGGATGTTTTTGAAAATACGACCCCCTTCCAGAAGCGGGGATCCACACGCCTCAACCTCTTTCACATTTCGCTATTTTTGTTGGGTCTATCCAGCCAATGCGACCCATCAAGGAAATCGAGAGCCTACGGTTAAAAAAAAACTGAGACCAAATTCTTGACAAAATAAGAGGGATAAGAACATAACAAAACTGAGTGAGTATATTCCAAAACAAAAGCGTCTAATAGATATAAACTTAACAAAATTCAACCCTTATTCCGAAACGAATGCGTCGCTGATCATGGGCCGACCGCTGACTATGTGCTCGTCCTCTAATGACGAAGGAGAAAGCTTAAAATTCATGCAAGTTATGCGGCAGAGATAAAGGATAAAAAAAGGGTAGAAAAGTCAGAATTCGCATAGGAGCCATGTAATGCGTTCCACTGCGATCGTCGCGTCGCTATTGCGGTAGCAACGCGGCGATCAGGTGGGGTGCGGTATCTTCTCGATACAGCTTCGGACATTTTTGAAAACTTCAAACTTCACTTGGACCCCGTCTTTCAAAGTACCGTGCACTGTTTTCTTGATAACTTCCTTAGATCAATCTATTGACAGCTTAGTTTCCCTAATGGTTGCGTAGTTCTCTACATGTCGAGAGAAATTTTGAAAATTCCGAAGTATTTCACTTCAGTTCGTGGTAACTTCCTTCATGCTTAACCACATGAGTGTAGTTTCGTTGTCCGGGTTCATGAGGTTGCCGCTTTCCAATGACTGCGAAATTATATTATACCTATAATATGAAGAATGTTATTCCGATGAAAACCACTCGAGGCAATCTTTTTATCGAAGTGACGAGATCTCCCCACGAATCTTGGGAAAAAATGATCCATTGTGTCCAAAATGCCTCCAGTACACATCCTTTACTCTGAAAGATCTAATGGGATGGAGACTGTCGTTAGCCTGCCTCGCTGCGGGATGCGCCATGCATGAGGATTTCATCCACCTTGGTGGTAATACAAACTCATATCAGGTCCGTATAGTGGCTGGTCAGTACCAAATTAGATTCTTGTGATCGTATCAAGATATGAAGGAAGCCCATATCAGCTAATTTTTCGTTTTCATCCCATAGTTTTTTCTTGAGTATTCGTCCACGCTGGTACCCATGGAAAGATACCGCTTCCCGCTGTTCATCGGTGAATTTCGGAGGTCTCTCTGTGCGTGGTTTCGGTGCCAGCGAGCGAACGAAAGGGCTATTGGCGTTGGCCGGCTGGCCAAACGCCGTAGATCGCGCCATGCATGGGGTTTCCTTCGACAATCCATCAGGTCAAATGGTACTGCATTAGCCGTGGTCGTCTTGGAAATCAAGTGTCGACGTCGCACCACAGCATAAGTTATGAGCGTTTGGCTGCAGAAGCTTAACACCTTGTTCACAGTCTACAATTCCAAGAAGACCAAGGGGCCAACCTCTTTGACTCTATCTATCTTTTGCGTTGTCCAGGCGCTCTCCTGTCCACAATAACAAAAACAAAATTTAAAGTCTATAAGAATAATCGTTAAAAAAATAAAGTGGTTCGTTTCGCCTCCACTCAGACGAACCACTGTGCCTACGTCAACACCGGAGGCTCATGGGTCGTCCGCGTCGAGAATCAACAGTGCAAAGGGGGTCCTGCTCGGGTTTTTGACTACTTCCATCCGTTTTTTCCATTGTCTTGATACTGGGCACCGTCTTAGCTTGAAAGTTGTGCCTCACTTTGTTAGCTACTTGTGGGGTGCTGCTTTCTGTTCCTTTGAGTTCATAAACGAAGACTAAATCAAAATCAAAGTTAGATACTAAGATAAATCAAAATCAGTTTCGCGATTGAACAAAGTTAGTCAGTTCTAAGACATTTTCCCTTTACACTTTGGACTCTCAGCCGAGAAATTCCGTTGATCACTGCCCACCTCAACGATCACGACCCCTCTCCCAGCAAACGTATGAACTCCCCCCCCCCGTAGAGAATTCCTCGACGGAGGCTTGACCCTGGCTTGTGCCATGTAGTCCTTTAAGGAAATAGTTGTTAATCTCATCATTATCTGAAATCACTAACAGTTGTACCCTAGAAAGACAAAGTAGTAACATAGAAAGTGAAAGAAGCAATAACATGACATGATAACATTTCTAATCAATGAATAGTTAATTCGGTCGTAAAACTTTGAATGGAGTGTGCGCAATGTACGCAGTCACACACGGAGAGATCTGCCGCGCCGCTCGTCAGGCGAAATATCGATATAATGCTACACACCACTTCATTCAGCGATATTAATACCACTATGGTTTTCGGGTTCTGCATCACGACGATAGACCATAGATTTCGAGTGATGAACAACATAAACTGCTTTGCTTTGCAAAACTCTTTTCGCAAATCAGATTTCAGATAACCTAAGCGGCCGAGTGCAATAATGTGAGTGCGCTGAACAGTCACGTTTCAGGTGCCGCTCGTCACGCCGACTCGAGTCGAGGAGTTCGGACCGAGTGCCCACTATCGGCCACTTCAACCCGATGTCATCTACACTCAGGTACAATAACACGGCCAGACTTTGTAACAATCTCAACATCCATTCCATAGGAAACCTACATAAACTTTCCCATGAAACATTGACCGAAACAAAAACTTGGGAACTAAATTTATTCGAGTGTGGGAACCCAATTCTTCATTGGTATGTAGTGATTACAACGGTTTGCAGTCTGTTGTAATCATCGCGGAAAAGATACAAGCGAGCGGTGAACGTTCTCCCCAATTGCATGAGGCGGTGATGTGTTGAAGGAATTCGTTACATATTTTGATTTTGTTTAGAATGCGACCCTACGCAGGGTGCTGTGAAATTCATATCTTATAGTGCGAAACAAAACCTGAGGATTTTGATAGGCCCAAATCTCGACCATGACGTCACAAGAAACAAGTCGCATGCTGCAGCGCCAATTTGATCCTTATTTCTAATATGTGAGAATAACACTGTGAACGGGTGTACCTTTCCCTCAGTATATCGCACCGCGGTGTATGGCGTGTGTGCAAGGAGCACCGCAAGCTGTTGTGTGCTCGAAGGAATCGTCCACGGAATTGAGTTTCTTTGCTACCCATATATTTATGTTGTATATACCTAGTTAGCGGCGCATGCAAAATTTCACGCGAAAAAGTGAGAATTTGGGTAAGCCACAGCTTCCCAAATTCTCGGCCGGGTGTGCGGGGCTAAAAAACAGCATCACAAAGTCTCAACCAGGTGGGCGGGGCCTCCCAATAAAAGCCCCGTCCCGCCGACCGCCGCGGTTGGGAACGGGAAGTGACACTGCTTACGTAACTTTCTGTTCCTTTCATGCGTCTTAGACTGCTGCGACAACGTGGTGGGCACTTGCTCAGAGGCCCCGCCCACCCGGCTGAGACCTTGTGATGCTGTATCTTAGCTGGATTCACATTATTCGCGTGAAACCTCGCCTGCGGCTCACATTAGGCAAATACAAGTCAAATATATGGGTAACGTAAAAATTCATTTTTTGTGTACGATTCCTATAAGCGATTGCTGCGTACTACCCCTTATTTTGGGCGTTGCGAAACCTTGACGGAGATGTACACGATGTCCGTTGAGTCCATCCGCACTGAAATGGAGCGCGTAGTTGTCTACAATACCACAATAAAATTCTGAATATTCATCAGATGCTAGTCGTAATAGTAATATTTCCAAGTAAGTCTTAAATGGAGTAAACCCCAGCATCCTACCCTTTTTGGTCATGTACATCGCAAAAAGACGGTGGTAGAAGTTATGTAAGTAATGAGAGCACTTAAAGAGAGTTACCAGAATGAAAGCTACGATTCCAAAAAGGACCCGTAGTTCTCATTCTGATTACTCTCTTTAGAAGCCTCCATTTCAGCGTGGAAAGGTGAAATTTCCGAAGAAAAAGAGCACACTTGAGCTTCATATGAGCCGTCTTTCAACATCTGTCACTTGTTTTAGTAGTGCCCAAACTTTCGCTAACAGAGCGTGCTTCTTTACGAAGTCAGCGGTGGGAAGGGGATCCCACTTCTCGGGCTTTTGGCCGTCTCATTCCGTTTTTTTTTCGTTTTCGCACTAACAAGCACTAGACTTACGTTTGCTTTAACCATATGATATTCTGCCCTGATTACCTCTTCCACTGTCTTTGAACGACTTCGAAGCTCCAACGAAAATAGCAAGTGTTTTCAGGGACCATCGGGCTACATACAAACTACACCAGTCGAGTACACCGTGACGAGTCTTCCCTCATACCACCAATCGTCCGTTTAAGAGTGTCGAGCCTTAGTTTTCTTCGACAAGTCTAGTCCACTGCTTGTACATATTTCAATTGTTCCCATGTATATGAACTCCTCCACTAGGGTTTTCTCCATGCATGGAATTCTCATGATGGCCTTCTGGCAGCCTATCGCAATATCCAGAATCTGCTTATCGTCTCACGGTAGTGGTAAGGTTGAGACAGTATTTAAGACTGACGATTTTAGTAAGAAAAATGAGCAGAGTGCTGAGGATAATATACTACTTTTTTCTCCCCCTCAACATGGAGCCATTTCCATTCTGTGGCTTATGCTTTGTGGCTCAGATTCCCGAATTGCTAATCGCATAAAATAAGTGGCTGGTAAAACAGAAGCCCGATTCGCGATCAGCAGAGTGGATAGCGTTTGGTTTGCGTTTACACTTAGCGATTGGTTGCTGACGTAACGCACTGCACGTATGCTCTGAGGTTATTACTCCGTATGGAAAACGCACTTCACTACTGTGAAGCGTTGCCCGCGTGATCGCACTTACGGCTCGTGAAGTATGAACGCGGCCTCATGTGTTTCAGCCAGTTCTCCCTTTTTACACCAAATTAGGAAAAGTCCACTTCTCAACTTTGAACTCAAGTCTCTCGCAGCTTTCCATTTCGGTACGACTTTTGCATTGCCTCACTGTGAATTCTCGACGTCCTGTCGGATGATCTCACACCGCTTGAACAGTTCAAATCAGAAATCTATGTGAATCCTCACATTTCTCATTTTCTATCCCTCTCATCATCTCAATTACCTAGATCCCACTAGACCTTCATGAAGTTGCGATCAACTAACCGCAGTAAAAGATATAGTCAGGCGAATGGTCGCATAATGGCTAAACAGCCGCTCCGCGACCGCACGTTGTTTTTCATTACATCTTGGTCATGTTTATTATGATGACGTGCATTGAAATCACCTACTTATTTGCACTCTACATTCTGTGCCATTGTAACTACCTATTTTGATTTACAAAATCTATAGCAGCTTTTTTTTTCAAGCGGTTCAACGGACTCTATGACGTGAGAGTATTCCGTGAGGTGCAATTATGCTCTGGCCAACTCTTCTGATTCCACTTTGCCCCCTTTTTTCCGCTCACCTCCTGTTCTAAAAAACTCAGGATTTTGACGCAGTGTGCATAATTATTTACACATCACTTACTTCTATTTGCGCTCATACTTTCGTTGTCATCTACTAATGAGAAATGCTTTTGTATTCTATTCAAACGCATTCACAGAGGAGATACGTCATGACGCCAATTTAATATTGTGCCAAACAGATTGTATGTAAAAAATATGAATAAAGATAGATACAATAGACAAAGCGAACATTTGGTAGGCTTGGCGTTTCATGTACACATTCACATCGCAACCAACACATTCTTCATGAATTTTAATTTAGCAAGTGCCCCAGCTCCTGCATGATCGTACCCTCCGGTATAGCACAGATTCGCATTCAATCCATTCGCCTGCCTTCGAAAAATGGAGCGTTACCAATTGATACCCACTGATACCAATTGATACCATTTGATACCAGCTTGGTACCAATGGTCGGTTGCCGATCACACATGGCTGACGCGGTCCGAATGGACTAAAAGTTGTGGCATGACAGTGCCGAGACTCTGTGCACGAGAAATAGAACCGAAGCCAATTGCCAAGGCAAAATTGAAGCTGAGCGTCTCTCAGGGATGATAACCAGTATGTCACTCGCTGGAACAAATGGCGTTGCGACCGCATCGTTAAGTGTATAATAAACCTTGTTTCAGGGTTAAACCGCAAAGAACAAGCAGCACCGGGTTTGAATTAGAACAAAATCAGTTAACTCTAATTTTTGTCACACACATGCCACAAGTGTTGGCTTCCGGTCTCACATTGATAAGCCAGCAGGTGAATGCGACGGTTTTACGCGATTCACGTATGATTTTACAAGTGGTGTCCCGCTGTGAGTCACAAGGCGTCAATTGCGGCCACCGCTCTGACTGGCGTAGTGATCGTTAAAGGCACCGGGAGAGGGGCAAGGGCGGAAGAACGTTTACAAAAACAATAGCGTCTGAAAACAAACATATGGGTTCGGTAGATACAATGTGTAACGAAACCGGCGTTGAAAAACGCCCCATAGGGCGCTATTTGCCCTAAGGGCGCGCTTCCGTCCGAACTGCAAGCTTCCATGGCCGAGCCACGCTTCGTTCATTTTAAAGCTTGTCTTCGGCCTGATGTAACCTTATTTTTGAATTATTTCCTCTTTAGACTGTTTTCTAGTGACATATTTCAATTGTTTACTTATGGATCTTCTTAATTGTGCATTTCTATACCTGAAAATCTCAGAAGGGTCAAATAAAGTCGGGGGGAGACGCAACTTTGCGTCGACGTCGAAGCTCCTTTCCCTTACTAGGCTTAGGCTGAAATTGATATCCCCTCCTCCCACATTAAAAAGCATCTGTCAAAGCATAGGTCTCATCTGCTTTAGCCTAACCCTAGGAAGGGAAAGAAGCTTTGACGTGGGTGAAAATTTTGCGTCCCCCCCCCCCCGACTTTATTTGACCCGTAAATACATTTAGAAACAATATAAGAAAGAACAAAGTAAAAACTAAAAGGAGAAAACAAATCTATAATAGAACCACCTTCTTTTGGCACCATGCCAAGGCGTCAAATTGGCGAGTTTGTGCAATGGCGGCCACTCAAACTCGTCCACACTACGTCTGTTCTACAGTAAGCCAAAATTACCCCCTCCTGGTGTCTTTAAGTGTGATTGGCATACATCTTTGTCATACACTGATATGTTGTAGAAACATGATGGGAGTAGCCTCCGGTTCGAAATGATTGAAGGCAAAGAGAGGAATAAATTTAGCCAACTGTAGTATATGAAAGTAGGGGTGGTAAGCAGTGCACCAGAGTTGACAGAGAAGTAAAGGGTCGAGAAGTCGAGAAACGGTACGTTCTCTTCTGCCATTGATAGCCATCGAGCGTCCTCTGCATCACTGAAAGGGGTGACGCAGATGAGAAGGCCAGCTGACCTGGTCTTGCCTACGTTTCGGTGTCGTGGATGTAAGGGGTACGTATATCTTTCTTTTAATGTGTCTGATATGGTACGACGATAGATACGATAGGAATACCACGTTGTAAGCATCCAGGTACTAGCTTTGGTAGGTCGATAACACTGTGAGACGTTGGACATGAAGGTATCCGCAAAGCAAGTGTAGACCTGGTCACTTGCCACACTTGAATAGTGAGAACTGGAGAAATAATTTTTACAGTTTTGCTACACGTGGGACATCGTTTCAGGTATATCGTTTTCTCACTGACCAGTTTTAGCCACGCGATTTACCTCGAGCATCACATAGCACTGGTGAGCTGCTGCTACGCATAGGATAACTTGAACATTACTAAGGCTGCGTTCATACCAAACTGAATGAGAGTTTTGGCGCATTCGCGTCATGCATGAGATACGTATCGATCAGAAAATGAGAGTATTGGCGCATCCGCGATTTTGGATATTTGCCATAACAGAAAAAGATCAAGAAATGAAAAGAGAAGAAAAAGAAATCAACCGCACGTTGGCACGTGCCGCGTTCAAAAGGGTGGCGTGGCACGCCAATTCTCTCAAATCGCGGATGCGCCGATGCGCCGATGCGCCAAAACTCTCATTCGATTTGGTATGAACGCAACCTAACTCAGCGATGTGAGTTAGCAAAGATAGGACGTACAGTTTTATTGAATTCACACTTATGCGGATGAAAACATCCGCTAGTGTCACCCATCAGTCACATATATCGGTAAGTATATGACACACACATAGACGACATACAAACCACCAAACGAACGGACACACAGAGTTAGTGGTTTACATAATAGAGGGATTCCACAATTCTTCCCATCGGTACGTATCTTTATTTTTCCCACGAGCGGCACGATTCCACCAATTCCACGAATACAGATGGGTGCTATTGCAATGAGAGCAAGATATCGCAATATCGATGCTATTATAAAAAGTTGCTTATCTAAGCATCCCGGAGAGATCCTTGATGGGTCACTCTGCACATTCACGTGTATACTTTTGCCCAAGCCTCAATGGAGGAAAGAAGGGTTCCTTTCTCTCTTTAGGCTCAGGTGAAAATAATGTCCACAGCGGGATGCCCCCCCCCCACTGCGATAGCACCTACAGATGCTGCTATAACAGTTTCATATCACGAAAAAGTTGGTGTGGATAAGGTTCATTCTCTCCTAGTACTTCTCAATAATCAGCCGCACAGCAAAATGGCTGAAGGATCAGGTCAGCGAATTTCGTGGTCGCTTGGCTTTAGCACTGGAATCTGATGCGTATTGACCTTTGATTAGGCTAGAAGTGGATCCGACATCTTTCATCATCCAGTTATTCGGTGCTCTCTCCCGTTAGGACGCACCAAGACCGCTCCCGAAAGCACCAACGTACCTTCTTCAACCTGGCAACGGCTCTGACCCGGTATACAGGGTGGCTCCTAATTATTTGCGCGTAGTATAGCGTAGTTTGTTACTAATAATTTCAGCAAAAAACAACGCTCATACAATCCGATACAACTTCTATTTAGAGCAATGCCTAGTAATCATTCCCTCGAGAAGATGTTCGAAATGAGCTCCTTTTGCAGCAATACAGGCCTTCACTCTGTTCCCCACTCTCACCGCGCGACATCGCTGTGGGCCGCAGGAAGGTGACGTCGATATCGTCCCACGCCTTCCGCTATATAGATCATCAGCCCTTCATCAAAATAAGATATGCAAATATCCATGATATTGCCAGAAGTCTAGTAAATCAAACGGTGCTTACTCTGCGAGAAAAGATGCAGTCTGAGCCAAGTTATGATCTCCCGAATTTGAAGTTGCGAAAACCGGCCAAAACGCTACTTACAACCTAATAAAATCTTGTTCCTTGGGAAGATAGCACTCAAAGGCTCTCGTGAGTTGCTGGGAATTTTGTCAGTAGTCAATGCGCGCTCCAACAGGACAGGGGACTTGCTCATTCTGCAAGATCCACACTGGCATTCTGCGAGAGTCACTTTCCTGGCTACTGGACGAAGGATTTCTGGCCACCTAACTCGCTTGATCTGAATCCGATGGATTTCGCTGTGTGGGGCTACTTGTAGCAGAAGGTCTCCTTGAAAAGGTACCAAAGTTTGAACGCTCCCAAAGCTTCACTTCAGAAGCAGTGGGACGATATCGACGTCACCTTCCTGCGGCCCACAGTGATGTCGGTGGATGAGAGACTGAAGGCCTGCATTACTACAAGAGGAGCTCATTTCGAACATCTTCCCGACTGAATGATTATTATGCACTGCTCTACATAGAAGTTCTGCCAGATTGCATAACCGTTGTTTTTTGTTGAAGTTATCCTACTATATATAATTCGCTTAGTATGTCTGTCTGTGTGTGTGTGTGTGTGTGTGTGTCTGTCCGTCTGTCACGAAATTCATATCTCGCGTCGCAGCAAAGCTGAGACGCTGAATTTTACAAGTGATATAGGGGGTGGTAAGGGGACCCAGGCGGTGGTGGACCGAAAGTGATAGCAGCTGATACGCGCTGATAAGGAGCCTCGAAAGGCGAATGTCACCGAAGTCGTTTCGCCTTTCGAGTTCATCCAAGAGCGTTGACACTCACAGGAGTTTTGCGGGATTGGCTGGGAACATTAATGGAGGGTGACCCGCATTGATAACGGTTGATAAGATTCGATAAGGAGCGTAAAAATGCTAGAGTCGTCGAACCCGTTTCGCTTTACGCATTGGTCCCGGAGTGTTCATACTCACAGGCGTTTTGCGGGGTAGGACGGGGACATTAATGGTGGGTGATCCAGCATGATAACGGTTGATAAGATTCGATAAGGAACGTAAAAAGGGTAGAATCGTCGAATCCGTTTCGCTTCTCGCATTGGTAACGGAGCATTCATACTCACAGGTGTTGTGCGGGGTAAGACGGGGACATTAATGGTGGGTGATCCAGCATGATAACGGTTGATAAGATTCGATAAGGAACGTAAAAAGGCTGGAATCGTCGAACCCGTTTCGCTTTTCGCATTGTTCCCGGAGCGTTCATACTCACAGGTGTTGTGCGGGGTAAGACGGGGACATTAATGGTGGGTGATCTGCATTGGTTACGGTTGATAAGATTCGATAAGGAGCGTAGAAATGCTAGAGTCGTCGAACCCGTTTCGCTTTACGCATTGGTCCCGGAGCGCTCATGCTCATAAGTGTTTTGCGGGGTAAGACGGGATAATAACGGTGGGTGATCCAGCTTGATAACGGTTGATAAGATTTGATAAGGAGCATGAGACGACGAATGTCGTCAAATTCGTTTCGCCTTTCGCGTTGATCCAAGAGCGCTGACAGTCATGGGTGTTTAGCAGACTGGGATGGGGACATTCATAAGTGGATGACTCAAACTGATAATGGTTGATAAGATTCGACTAGGAGCGTGAGAAGGAAAATGCCACCAAGGCCGGTACGATTTTGCGGCTAACAGTGAAATGTTCACATTCGCAGGTATTTAAGGGTACGGGAAGCTAAATGGTATTGTTGGGTACAGGTGCCTCAGTGAAACTGATAACGGCTTACAGATTCTGATAAGAACCGCTAGGAATTGGATGGAATGAAGTCCTTTACATCGCTTGATACTACTATACGACCGCTTTAGCAAAACCTCTCATGCGCAGTGCCATTGAATGAACTTATTTTGTTTGTGTTCTGATATCACCGGCCGATGTATCGACCGCTAAATTGCCTAGCGTTCCAAAAAATGGTGCATTTCTCTTGATACTGCGATCTACATTGATAACCATGGTGCAACCTATATTTGTGATAGCAAAGCAAGCGATTCACTCGCAATCATTTCTCATGCAATACTGGCAGCAATACTGGGTATCGATCGCTCAACTATGCAAAATTCCGAATAATGAAGCATGTTTACGAAAACGATATACGTCGATAATCGGGTTTTGGATCTACTATCAATGTGTAGGAATTAGTGCTCAGCAAATGATTAAATTGTTACCAATTGATGCAATCGAATATAGAACTACCGATGTTTAAACTATTCAAACTCCCAGTGATGAGCTAAACCAGCTGGCTCGCGCACACTACTGCGTGCGATTCGTGTCGATGACGTGCAAAACGTGCAAAACGGGTTAGATGCAAAACGACTAAAGTATGATAGCACCGAAATGCTTTTTTATCGCGCCATCTTCTCTGCTTTTATCCAAATAAATAACTGAGCTGAAAGCTGAGGAAGGGAAGTTTCCACTCAACTCCATACACAACTGTTGTCATGCCGATCAAACCCATTTTGCACAGCATCGCCATGAATCGCGCGCAGTAGTGTGCGCCAGCCAGCTGGTTAGTGATAAACTACGCGCAAATAATTAAGAGCCACCCTGTATTTCTGAAGCTATAAGGGATCAATGAGGCATCCTTCGACCACGTGCCTCGCTGGCAGCATCAATCTTGCAGTTGTAGCGTATCCTCTAGCTGTCTGGGGCTCTCCCAGATTTGCCAAGAATTGTTAACGGCAAGCCGCGTCTCCCCCTCCTGTGCCATATTTACCCACTACTTACTTAGGATACTTAGGAGCCCGTAGTCGACTGGACACAGAGAAGGGCACAAGTCTTCAATCGTTGTCGGTCCTTCGCGACTTGAGAGCAGTGTTCGTGGGGGGGGGGGGGGGGGGGAGTGGTGAACTTCTCCTCTTGACGTCCCGCGGGTACCAGAAGTTCGTTCGGCTTGTCCATCCGTCATCGGTGAGCCTGGAGATGTGCCCGGCCCAACGCAGTTTCGCGGTGTCAATGTATTCGACTGCGTCTCTGATGCCGGATTGTTGTCGTAGATCCGCGCTGCGTAGATTCTTCTGGTACTGTTCTCTGTTCGTTTTGAGGAGGTATCTTTCCACGGCGCGTTGGCATCTCGTGATCATCGTTGCCGTGGTTTTCGTGCTGCTCCTTGTCTCATTGTCAGTGCCATAGCATTGAGCTGGTAGCACCGTGGAGTCGAATAGATGGACTCGGATCTTGAGATCGCTGATCAGATGGGATGCTTCTTTGGTGTTTCCCATGGCTACTAACGCGGCCTTTCTTCCTCTGCCAATCTCAACGGTCGGCTAGTTCGTCATTGTGACGTCTCGGCCCAGGTAAACGTAATCATCCACGTCTGGTGATCGAAGAGGATTGGCGCCATGTCAGCCCGTTGGTTCCGCATCACTTTGGTCTTGCTGCATCCATCTCGAGTCCTATGGCTTTGCCGGCCTTGTTGAGTACGTCGAGCATCTGTTGGCGCTCGGCGGCGTCGTTGCTGATCAGGACGATGTCTTCTGCAAACCGCAGGTTGGAGAGCTTATTGCCGTCAATACGGACGCCTATGTAGGACCATTCGCGATTCGTCATGGCATGTTGGAGGGTGGCGATGAGCGCTTGGGAGAAACGGTATCTCCCTGCCTCACCCTTTGCCAATTGGAATCATCAGTTCCTTATGGAACATGGTGATGCTCATTGTCATCCCTCGATTGGATTCCTTGAGAATGTCGATGCAGTTTTGCTCGACGCCAGCTGCTTCGACGGCATTCCACACTGCATTCGTTTCGACGCTGTCGAATGCTTTAACGTAATCGACGAAGCAGAGTAGCAGCGGGATTTTGTACACCATGTGCTTCTCGATGAGTTGGGTGAGGGCGTGGATATGGTCGGCGCATACGTAGCTTTTGCGGAGTCCTTGCTCCACTGGTTGGAATTCATCTAGCGTTCGTTCGAGCCGGTTTAGCAGTAAGTTGGAGAATAGTCGTAAGGCTGTGACAGAAGGGCGATCGGGCGTAGTTCTTGATGTCGTCTCTGTCGCCATTCTTGAAGATGAGAACTGTATTCGACGTCTTCCATATCGCCGAAATTGTACGTTCTTTGAGATACCGATTGAATCTCACGGCGAGCTCGTGGATGATGGTGTCGCCGCACGCCTTCAAAGTGTCTCCGCTTATCTTGTCAGGTCCAGGGAATGTCTCCAGTTCCAACTGACTGATAGCGTGGCGTATTCCTGATGGCAGGATCAGGAATACGCCACGCTATCAGTCAGTTGAAGTCCTGGTCGGCGACTCCGTTGGCGGGCTGGGCGGCCTGCTAATGACGGTTCTGGAGCTGATGAAGTCGGTGTAGAACATCTGGACGGCATCTTCGATCTTCGATCGGCTAGTGTGGAGGTGCTCGTTCTGGTCTTGTATTGCTGTAATGACCGTGCGTAACGTCGTCCGGTCGTGCTTGCATCTTTGAGGCTTACTTTCTTCTCGGCGCTCTCCTTTAGCTTGGCGTTTCTGAATCTTCATATGTATTCCTGAACTGCGACGCGGCATGCCTTTTTATTGTCAGTTTCTCCAAAGCTGTAGCCGTCGGGTGTGATGATCTCGATTCTTTATTCAGCAAGCTTCGGGCCATGGCATCAATATGGTCTCTTGACGTTAGCAGATCCTTCGGCAGCTGCCGATGCACGTTGGAGGATGCCAAGACACATCTTTGTGTAGTCTTCATTGATGTCCGGGGCATGTTCCAGTCTAATTGACGGGCGGTCGCTTCCATGATCACGGTGTTGTGTGTGGGAAATTGCGTTGCAACCGGTCGGTGGTTGTCCCGCTTCTTGACACGGGGTCCGAGCTGAATCTTTGCTCGTAGAAGACGGTGGTCCGATCCCGTGCAGAAGCTTGTGACAACTGACACATCGCGGATGCTCCATCTCCGATTGGTGATGAAGTGGTCAATCTCGGTATGCGTGGATCCGTTGGGGCTTCTCCGTGTCCATCTCCTCGCGGCTCTTTTCGAGATCAGGCTGCTGCCGTGCTGAGTTACAGCAGTTCAGCAGGTACTCCATTCCATTTGCGTACTCCATTATCGCTACTCGCGTCCGCGAGTCCGTGGTGGCCAGTGCGAGCGGAAGCTAGAGCGTCTTAGCCGAGAATGGCATTAAAGTCCCCGCAAATGTACTTGTAGTATGACTTATCGCCCTTTATCGTCTTTTCCAGGTCTCTGAAAAAGATGTTCTTCTCTTCGTCTTCGTAGGCCGATATCCGGGGCGTAGACGTTGATGACGGATATCGTGGTGGTCGAGTCGATTCTGATTCTAAGTATGGCAAGTTGAGGGAAGATAATGTTGTGGAATCGACGAGGTGTTCGATGCTCCTATACACCATGAATTCCATTCCTCCCATCACGATGAGGCCTCCGTCTGCTGATCGTCTGGTGGTCGTGGAGGGAGATTTGGTTTCTTGGAGCGCGATGATGTCGAAACGGACGTTCCGTAACGCGTGTGTGAGTGCTAGCTTTCGAGTAGACCGCCCTGACATTGTATGTGCGAATTCGCAAGCAGTGGTCATGTCCCTCCGGCATGTCTTTGGCGGGTGTACTCCCGTGGTATCGGCTGTTTTTGTCTGCAGGTCCCTTCGGGTCGTCTTTTCCTCCGGTGCACTTAGAGTGGGGACTTCAGTCTAAGCCGTGTGGGAACCTCTTTAATGGACTTTTAGGGGCATATGATTGCCGAGATTCCGGGTTGCCAGCCCTAAGTTGTCGGGCCTTTCTGGATTGGCCGGCGGACGTGATCCACCGTTTCAACCCCTTGCCGCGTTGAGGCTCTAGAGTCGGGCTTCGAGAGGGATTCACCCAATACAAGTTTGAATGAATAAGTAACCACACCACCACACTTAAGAGACCACTCCACTTGCTCCCTAATCTTCATTATTAAGTGACATGTCTGTCATGCAGAAGCATGTAACGTTCAACATTGAACAACATGTATCACTCTCCCCCTCTCCCTTTTTCTTAAAGCTGCGTTCATACCCATCTGAATGGGATTTTTGGCGCATCAGCGTAAAGTTAAACACGTTTCGATCGAGAAAACGAGCGCATTTGGGCATTCGTGTCAAGGATAAGATACATATCGATTGAAAAAGCGAGAGTATCGGCCCATCCGCGATTTGAGAGAATTGGCGGATCGGCGCATCCACGATTTTGGCTATTTGCCACAATGCAAATGAGCCGACGTGGCTACGTCCCCATAAATTTCAAACCGCGGATGCGCCGATGCGCCAAAAATCTCATTCAGATGAACGCTGCGTAACGTGCCCACAGCACTCAGCTGCACGTAATGCGACTGAGCTTATCGGGGCTTTTTTCCCTGGCAGGTGGGTCGTACTTTGAATCGGAAGTTGGGGGGGGGGTTGTGCTCAGGGTTGGAAGGAGGTCCTACGTTTCAATTTATCATCATCTCCATCGGCCCTATCTCTCGTCTCTTTAGAGAAAAATCATGAATCGATGAGCGATAAAGTGATCTCTAAAGAGTAGCAGTGGTATGACTTTCTATTGACTCGATCTTTTTTAGGGAATTGGGGAGAATTGGGGAGGCGCTCGAGTAAACACGGGCAGCCTCTTGCGTTCACAGCTTTGAAAGCGTCGACCAAGGTGGGAGGGGGAGGGAGGAATGGATTTCATTTGACAGGACGTCCGCAGGACCCATCTTCTGTCGGACAAAGTTCTAGAACCCTTTTTCTTGGAGACGGGAGATCGCATTTATCGAAAAATTTTGCCGATGCCAGGTTTGACCCTCACGATACTGTCATTATAACTTGCAAGAATAGTAAAATTAGCTGCAAGTCAGAAAAATGCATTTAGGTTTCAATTTTCGTCGGAAATTCTTATTCAAAATCAAGGAAAAAGTAGGCAACGTGGAAGAGACTCAAATGACTCCAGAATTCAATAATGTAAGTCGCCTTATGATAGCCATCTTTACCTCAAAGAAGGTGTGTACAAAGTGGTACGAATGAAAATTTTCGCACCTATGATGCGAACAGTTCGCAGCTATAGTGTGAAGCACTTATAACGAGGCGCGAAAATCAAAAGGTCATGTGATCTTCAAAATCTGTACCGTAAATATGGCCAAGTAGTAATTGGACAGTAACCTGATCACAAGAGGAAAATAAAAAGGCACTATTTAACTACCCCAAACATCACGAGCCTTAAAAAAAAATTCGCTTCGCAGATCACTGAAATATGAGGCCCGCTTGAGGCGCTGACGTCGTTCCGTGCCAGCTGCGCTGCGAGTTGATAAAGAAAGAGTTTCGCTCAAATTTTGTCGATAGCGGTTATTTGGGTCGTTATTCACGAGATTGAGATTCGTTTTCGGTGCTGGCGTCAATTTGATGCCATTACACCGAATTGTTGCAGCACCTTGCTGACCGAAACCGCTGAAACTTGGCCTATAGTGAGTATCTGATTTGATCACGTTCGCTATGGCGTTCGTTCGAGATGGTGTTGTAGAATGCCATATTCAGCGGCTCTTATTTAGTACGGCGCACCACACTGTGCCAGCTATTTTTGCGTAGTCTTAGGAAGGATAGGAGCCTTCTTCTTTAGGCTTAAAAACTGCATTAGGGATAACACGGTTGAAGGAAAATCTGTAACAGAAGTTACTCACACAAAAACTGTGGGCGTGAGAAGTTTACTTATGGCGAAATCCCCGTCGAAACGTGCGCCCCCGAGCCGTAGTGACGGCGTGACTGATAAGACCTAACACCTTTGATGAGTTCATGCCGCCTCCTAGGGACGACTTTACCGAAGAATGACTGAGGTGTAGGGTAATAAGCGTTATAGCAGAATGATACTTATCGTCTCGTATTAAAGCAGCATCGATCGGAATAACGTGGTGCTTGACGTGAGAGCTATCGTGGTGAAAACGTCCACCGGTCAAAGATTGGAAGGAATGAATTAGTCGAATCACCCTAACACTGCCTTTGAAAGACTCTCTTCCTGCATCTGGTTCTGACCGCTCGCTTGCTTGGATTCTCGGCCAAAAAAGCAATGCAATCGTCAACATTACAAAGGAACTATAAGGAGAAGGTGAATAATCAGTACAATTTTAAAGACTTCGGTAATAAGGACAAGGGTTATAAATGTCCAGATAGATGCACAACTTGCAATTCATTGCACTTGCAAAATACATACAGCCGAAATCAGCTGTTCGATGGACAACTATCAAGTGTGCTCTGACTCTGCAGCGCTCTTGTCCAAGTCCGTAAGGCCACGCCCTGCCAGGTTTCGGGAACTCGACTGTATATCATGTGAAGGTTGTGGTCTGTAATATGTTGGCATGACCACTAGAAAACTAAAATGTAGGATAAGGGAACATATTAATGAAATCAATTCTCATAGAACGCTTACTTCGTTATATATCATTTTAAAGAATATGATAAAAAATTAACTGTAACTGTTCCAGGCTCCATTAGAACTAGTTATAAGGAGGTATTACTAGAGAAAGAACTATTTTGGATTGAACCACTCATGATACCCTATCCCTTTGAGCTTGATGATAATATCAAAGGTTATGGATTACTACAGAAGACACTACACCCAAACCCATTCAATTCTACAGATTGCGTAAAAGCTTGAATAAGAAAAAGAAAGAATCACAAAAAATACTAGAACTTTCTATGTCGGCAGAGTTTCTCAAAACAGTCCAATATTAGATAAGTATCTTATATTCTGTATTTCGTTTTTTTTAACATTAAGATTTTATCATCACTTAACCTGAATCCAAGTTTCACAATATTGTTACATCCCTAAGAAGAGCAAAATTTTTATGGAAATCTCTTCTAATGAAATCTTCAATTCCAACTAGGCTATAGAAGTTATAAATGAAGGCACAGTTATTAATAAAGAGTATATGTGTACGTATAGAAACCTTTTACAAATGCTTACTTACTCACTTACTTACAAATGCTACTTTATATAATTGGCTAAGTGTGTGTGTGCGGGTGTATATGGGTGGATGGGTGCATATGGGTGTGTATGTGTGTATGTGTGTCTGTGTGTATGGTGTTTGTGTGTGTCTGTTTGACCAAAAACACATATTTCGCGTCGCATCAAAGGCAGGAACCTGAATTTCACAATGATAGAGGGGGTGATGAAGGGACCCATGCGGTAGTGGACCGAAAGTGATGTTAGCTGATAAGGGCTGATAAGCCTCGAAAAGCTGGTGTCGCCAAATCCGTTTCGCCTTTCGGGTCGATCCTAGAGCGCCCACACTCATAGGTGTCATAAGGACTGGGACACAGACATTAACAGTGGGTGATCCAAACGGATAATGGTTGGTAAGATTCGATAAGAAGCGTCAAAAGGCAAATGTCTCCAAATCCGTTTCGCCACTCGCGTTGATCTCAGAGCGCCAACACTCATAGGTTTTTGAGGGGTGGGACAGGGACATGAATGGTGAATGATCCAACTAGGTAACGCTTGATAAGATCGATAAGCAGCGTCAGTAGACGAACGTCACCAAGCCCGTTTCGCCTTTCCGGCCGACGGTGGGATGTTCAGATCCACAGCTATTGTAGAGTACAGCTACTTTATTGGTGACGTATCAAAACCGATAACGGCTTAGAGATCCAGTGAGAAATGCCGATAGGAAGTGGGAAGTATAAAATTCAATACACCCTTTTCTACTGCTATACAATCGCTATAGTAAAAGCGTCTGATGCTCAGTGCTATTGAGTGAACATATTTTATTCATGTTATGATATGCCGATGTCGACCGCTAAGCAGCCCAGCGTTCCAAATAATAGTGCACATCTTTTGCAGCTGAGTCTTTCTACATGAATGGTCTAGATACGATCTAGATTTCTGATAGCAAGGCAAATGATTCATTTTCTCATGCGGTACCAGCAACAATACTGGGTATCGACCGCTACACTATGAAAAATTCTAAATAGTGATGCATGTTAACAAAAACGACTAGCATCGGTAACTGGCACATGGACCTACTATATGTAGGAACCTGTTGAGCTGGCGCACACTACTGCGAGCATCAAACAGTGGAGCACGCAAGATGTGCTCGATATCGATTGCTGAGTATAATCATTCAAACAGATTTCAGAAAGAAGCCCCCGCAGAAAAAGGAAAAGGGAGACAAAATCCCGTGAATTTCATCCCTCCCCCATATAGATCGATATCGATCAAGCTCATTTTGCGTGCTCCCCTGTTTGATGCGCGCAGTATGTGCGCTAGCCCATCTGGTATATGAATAGTGTAGCCAGTAAAATATTTGATTACAACCAGGTACTCCATAACCTAAAACTGATAAGCTGCAAAACATCATTTCAAACAGACGTTGGGAAAAAATTTCAAAAGATATGTCAGCGAGAGTAAAGGACATACAGTAACAGGTAATTTATATGTGATCCAAGAATTTGGACTTGAGATATTGTTGGAAAAAGGGACTAGATATAGGATAGTTGAAGAAACCACTAGATGAGATTCAAACAATACCTTTGTAGAAATCGCCGAAGAAGCATAAATCACCTCAAAAGCAGATACAAACTTAACAAGCAAAAAACTCAAGAGCTGAAAAGACATCTCTTTGAAAGCTATCGCAGAAAAATTAAGCCCTTGCTTACGACACGTAGAATAGAAAGGACGGCAGAAAAGTGCCTAACGACTCTATTATAAAATATCAAAAACAGTTGGTCGCTTGTGCTTTAGAAAAGGCTAGCAATAACTATGGGACAGGGTGTAAAGAGTTCTATTTAATGACTATTATAAAAGGAACGGCCATTGCTTATGGAACACTTATTCACACATCAAAACACAAACAACACGTATACATAAATGTACTGTTGGGAATAACAAGGAATAAGTGACACCTTTGTGTTACGTTCCAGTGTTAACTCTGTGAATGCATGCCTCACCCAAGCTTCAGAAAGACCCCATTGAGTTGAGATTCATAACAGGAGCGCGCGATAGTAGTATCAAACCATTTGCGCAAAAACTGCACACTATTTTCATTTTCCTTGAAGCTCACTTGTATAAATACGTAGTACTACAACATAGGAATCCTACTATATATAATTCGCTTAGTATTACTGTCTGTCTGTGTGTGTATGTGTTTCTCCGTCTGTCACGAAATTCATATCTCGCGTCGCAGCAAAGCTGGGACCATGAATTTAAGTGATGTAGGGGGTGGCAGGGGGACACCAATAGTGGTGGACCGAAAGTGACAGCAATTGATAAGGGCTGATAAGGAGCCTCGGAAGACAAATGTCGCCAAATCTGTTTCGTCTTTCGCGTTGACCCAAGAGCGCTGACACTCATAGGTGTTCAGCAGGGTGGGCCAGGGACATTAATGGTGGGTGACTCGCATCGATAACGGCTGATAAGATTCGATAAGAAGCTCAAAAAGGCTATAGTCGTCGGATCTGTTCCGCTTTTCGCATTGATCCTAGAGCGTTCATACTTACAGACTTTTTGCGGAGTGGAACAAGAGCATTGATGGTGTGTGATCCAGCTTAACAACGGTTGATAAGATTTGATAAGGAGCATGAGAAGGCAAATGTCGTCAAATTCGTTTCGCCTTTCGTGTCGATCCATGACCGCGACACTCATGGGTGTTAAGGAGGGTGGGCCAGGGATATCAATGGTGGGTGATCCAGCTTGATAACGGTTGATAAGATTTGATAATGAGCGTAAAAAGGCTACAGTCGTCTAATCCATTTCGCCTTTTGGGTTGATCCCAGAGTGCCGATATTCATAAATGTTTTGAGTGTTGGGACAGGGACAGTAATGGTGGGTGATCCAAACTGATAATAGCTGATAAGATTCGATAAGGAGCGTGAGACGGGAAGTGTCACCGAGGCCGGTTCGCTTTTGCGGCTAACAGTGAAATGTTAAATTCGCAGGTATTGTAGGGTACGGGGTGCTCAGTGAAACTGATAACGGCTTACATTGGCTGATAAGAACCGTTGAGAATTGAAAGGGATAAAATCCTTCACATCGCTTGCTGCTACTGTTACATATACGACCGCTTTACAAACGCGTCTGATGCTTACTGTCATTGGGTTAACATATTCCGTTTATGTTCTGATATCACTGGCCGATGTATCGACCGCTGAACTGCCTAGCGTTCCAGAAAATGGTGCATTTCTCTTGATACTGCGATCTACATTGATAATCATGATACAACCTACATTTGTGATAGCAAAGCAGGCGATCCACTCGGAATCATTTCAAAATGCGGTACTGGCAGCAACCCTGAGTATCGACCGCTAGACTATGCAAAATTCCAAGTAGTGAGGCGTGTTTACGACAACGAAAAACATCTATAATCGGGATATGGATCTGCCATCAATGTGTAGGAATTAGATGCTCAGCAGGTGAATAAATTGTTACCAATCGATGCGATCGAATACAATTTATCGATCTCTAAACTATCCGAATTCCCAAATATGACCTGAACCAGTTGGCTGGCACTACTGCGCGCGATTCATGTTGACAACGTGCAAAATGGGTCCGATGCAAAGCGACTGAAGTGTCATAGCACCGGAATGCTTTTTTATCATGCCATCTTCTCTGCTTTTTTCCAATTCAATAGCTCAGCTGAAAGCAGAGGAAAGGAAATTTCCGCTCAATTCCATACACAACCGTGTTCGTGCCGATCAAACCTATTTTGCACAACATCGCCATGAATCGCTCGCAGTGGTGAGCGCCCGCCAACTGGTAACACTATAAAAGCATAGTGGTCCGTTTATAATACTACTGTTGGTCAAAACATGGTTCCTACTCCGTACCGGAACCCCTGATATCTACGGCGGATTATACTGATATGTTCACAATTTGGCACATTGGAATACTACTAGATACACATATGCTTTAAGAACTCAAGTACAGCTTTTCTGGTTACTAGTGGCTATCATGTGTTCTACTCAGATGGTAAAAACATTAAAATGGTTATAATACCTATAATCGAGGTGACTTATTGTATTCAAAAGATCATTTACAATATTAGTTTTTGCATTTCCAGGGGCATTATTTATAAACAAAATAAAGGCTTACCACAGGGAGGTAACTGTTGTCCTCTTTTCGGATGTCATAATTGTGAGCGGCACATCAGGTAACTCCCATAGGCAAAGTTTCAGCGGAAGTTATTTTTCGACCGACTCGCGGTGTCTGGGATACATAGTTGATTGATGCATAATCATGTCTAAGCCTTAAGAAGTAGGGGACCTTCGAAATGTCCCCGAAAGAAACAAATCATGGACTCGCCATATGTTCGGATGCGTTAGGAATAAGGTTTTCCGAACTGATTCACGGATTTTGTGAGTATCTCCCATGTATGAAAATATCTCTCATATTTGTATGTTTTAATGAGGACATTTCCGGATAAGTATAACATGAGCATTATGTGAACATGTAATTTGCTCCTGTAATTACTTGACCTTATTGAGATTAATGCAGATTTTGAGCAACACACATTACCTCTTGATTTAGGCCGCGGTCATACTTTACGTGTCTGCGGCAGGGCGTGGCCGCGTATCTTGCGTCTCCACACTGCCTCGTTGCCTGCGTCATCTCTGCACCTCCCCCGTGCCACTCTCTCTCACAGGCAGCGAGAGAGAGTGGCACGGGGGAGGTGCAGAGATGACGCAGGCAACGAGGCAGTGTGGAGACGCAAGATACGCGGCCACGCCCTGCCGCAGACAACGCAAAGTATGACCGCGGCCTTACGCACTTCGTTATCGTTTCTTCGCACCATAGGTGCGAACGGTTTGCACCAGGACAAAAATTTTCGCTCGTACCGCTTTGTACCTACCGCCTTTCAGATAGCCCCACTACCCATGTTTTTGGGATGGGTTTTTCGTACGCGTATGACATGCATACGTTTAGGTGCAGACAAAAATAGAAGTGGGATTTCCAAATAACTCAATATTTGTAGGACATGCAACGATACGACACCTATCACGATTCAGTTCTGAAGCTTGTAGACCTCTTGGAAGCTGTTAATCAACCGGATCCCAATGTGCTTGCTACAGGAGTGAGACTACTTCAACATTCACACGTACTCAAAATCCAAAAAGGACTGAAGCAAACGTGTCGCGAAATGGAAAAACACCGACATCAAAAATGGAGAAATACAGTAGCGCTCAAAAGTATGGGCTGTCTAATTTCTGACTCAACTCGATCAGGAATAGGCCTAATTGACTTGGTATCCATACTTCAAATATGAAATACGGAGCAAAAACAAGCAGGAACACGATGAAATGCATAGTCTTGAAATTTTGGAAATTTAGTTCTGAAAAGGTGACAGGCTCTAAAAATGGTGCGTCAAAATTTGGAGGCTCACTAATTCTCATGCAATTATGGTTTTTCCTTGTAATGCTTTTGTTTTTGCAATTGGAATATCGATTGAAACACACCGTGGTTTTTGGAAGTAATTCATGCCAAATAGATGCAGCAGCCAATTTGTAAGTCATGCAGTAGGTAAAATGGCAGAGCATTCTTGTTTGCAGTCCTAATAAAATCACACTACTAGGTTTGTGAGCGTTGTTGTAGTCGGGAAATAAGTGGAGTATTGGAACAAGTGACCTATCCAGACTAAGGTTTTTGAATTTTCAGAAACTATGCAGTTCATCATGTTTTCCACTTGATTTTGCATCCATATTTCCAATCTGAGACAATTCTGTCCATTTCTGGCCGTGTTGGGTCAAAAATCGAAAGCTTTCAAACTTTTGACCGATACTGTATGTATGAGTGGGCCCACCATCTGCTGCATGAGTGCTATTCCATGCTATCCCAGTGGGATGTAGGATGTAGAGGGGGGAAGGGACTTAGTGTATGTTGAACAATAAGGCCGCGGTCATACTTTGCGCAGCTGCGTTACTTGACGCCGATGCCGGTTTCAATTCACGCAGGTGCCTGCGTGAGTTGACGCCGGTACCGGCGTCAACTAACGCAGCTGCGCAAAGTATGATAGCGGCCTAACATGTCTTGGCCTCGTTCGTTATGTGACCCCACTCATCCCTAGCACATTTGTTGCAGCACATTTAGCGCACGTGGAATCACTTGCAGTCTGGCCATCACAGCGATTAGTGATTTAGTGATGCACCCCCATTCGTGAGCGTTGCAGATGCGATCGAAGCCTTCTCCAATGTAGCGTTGATCTTCCCTTATCATTGACTACCAGGCTATTCAGTAAGACAATTTCGAAATCATGCTGGTTAAAGAGACCTACTGTCCCTCTTGATCAGAACTGGGTGATGTGGTGCCAATCGCGGTCATAGTACGGTGAGTACTCGCCGCAGACGGTGCAACCCGTAGCAAACCACTCCCAGGCGATCCCACAACAGCTCTTTTGTATACGCAAATTCGCCTTGGTCCACGATATCGTGACGCACTGTGTCCGTCTCTTCTTCCCGCTGAAATAACATAGGCAGCAAATAATAATTACAAGTCCAGTTGCAACACCCTCATCATGGTTACGACAGTGTCAGACAGTGCTGACCGACAAGGCTGGAGGTTAGTCAAATAAAATAAAGTCTGCGTTTCTTTTCTTCATGATTAGTTTGAATTTTTAGCTTCCTAAGTTTGGGTTTGACCCTATTTATAACTTCTTGCTTCAGTTGTGAACTCAACTACTGAATCAAAGTATAACCTGAAATTAGACAAATTAAAACAAATGAACGGACAGAGTGGAGGTGTTGAATTAAGAGGAGACCTTATCACGGTGACGCTATCAAGACTATTTGAACAAGCCGATTTTTCGTAAAGATCCCTCCCGAGAATTCTAGTACGCATTCTGGGAAATATCGAGGAATTTGAACGATATCGAGGAATTTGAACGAGTCCCCATAAGCATTCACTGCTCGGTTGTTTCCTCCTGACTCCTTATGTAATCCAAATGCTAATTCATCAACAAAGTTGAAAATATGCAAGACAAAAGCCCTCTGGTGTAACAAGTCAGTTACTGCTGACCCAAGTTCGCCATTCGAGAAACACACACTTCGTCCCGCGCGCGCCATGTAAAAACGTTGTTGTCGACGTGTTAGCATAGTAACTGGGCTATAGTACTGGGTGTTCGTTGGAAATATTACCAAGTGGGAGAATTTTTCTCACTGATTCATAAGTCAGGCTTTCAGCGTGTTGAATGTCCGAAAGATGAGGATCCTCTAGATAAGATGAAACGCGCACTGGAAGCTTTTCAAGTAGGGAAAAGTTTAGCTTTCATTATCATGCACAAATATTTGATAGAAATACTGTAGGAATTTCTACCGCAAGATAAAGCCGAGAAGGTGGTTCAAATTTGCAGTATTCTGGAAAATGCGGCGAAATGCAAGCGGGACTATCAGGTAAGGTCCCTGTTCATTTACAGGAGTACCATCCACACGCAACAGCTTTTCGATGACTGCCATGGAACCAGCTGGCTCTGCTAAGGACCCAAATGAGTCCTACTCCATAAAGACACCTGATTCTTCAAATCATACGCTTCTTTTAATGGTGGGCTCAAATGAAAGCACCTTGAGGTGACAGTGGATGAGAAATATCCTGAATTGTTATCGGGTCATTCCACGAGTAGGGTCGTTCTTTTCGAACCGAAATTGGCCAAACCGGCCATTAATTAAAACACTGCACTTTGAAAACCAACCAACCATGTGTCCCGTACTTGGTCCCGCCCTCTTCTGCAAGTTCCAGCAATTGGTTGCTTGAGAAATCACGTCGCTCTTTTCCGAATTTAGTTTTCCCGCCACATTTCGGTGATTCTTGACAATTTCTGCGAATCAACGCGAGAAAATTTTCTCACAGTGACTTGAAAGAGTGGCAAAACGTCAAGTACTGGTAATGAGTAGGGATGAGAAACATTACTGACCAGATTTCTCCAGTTTCTGTTGAAAAATATAATAGATTGTGCAAGAAGTCAACTGGGCCGCTAAAAGACAGATTTATCAATATGAATTACAGCCTAAACAAAAACAAAACACATTTTTGATAGAGCAGAAAAAGTATTTCCGAATGGTTCATAAAGCGAGCAAGTGAAAGGAAGAATTTCATTCTGAATAAACGTGAGTGCTTTCGAAAAAAGGAGTTTAGAAAAAGAACGACGCGACTTTTTGTCAACCAAATATTCAAAATTGCCGAAGGGATAGGGGCTGAGTACGAGGCACATGATGGGTTGATTTTTCTTAGGTGGAATATAATGTTTTAATTGACTGCTGAGTTGGCCAACTTTGGCAGCTGGACCTACCTCTTCGCCAATCTAAATGTCGGCCCATTCTAACATACTCAAAAAATGAACATCAATTCTTGTAGGGCAGAAAAATAAATCCCCATCACGTGATATATGATATGCTGCCAAAACCTGTGATTTTATAGGGAAAAACGACATCTAGAAAATTATAAACTAAAAAATTAAAGTATAAAGTAAAAAAGTAAGTATAAAGTAAAGTAAAAAGTCGAATTATAAATCAAATTATAAAATTAAAAAGACATTTAGAGTTACTCATGGAATGACACAATAGAACTGCAGAAATGCGTGAACTGAGTCGGCATTCGGAGTGAAATCCCATATCTTGCGTTCCCGTCGGACAGGCCTCTGTTGCTTTCTTTACGCCTCATCCGAGCTACAAATCTCCGGCAACTTGAAGCATATATTACTTGTATTTCATATGCGCATTAAAGCGCATTGTGCGTCCACGGAAAATGAGTTTTTGTGTTACCCATATGTTTATGTGGTATTTGCCTAATGTTGGCCTCATGCAACATTACACGCGAAAAAATGCGAATCCGGCTGAGATACAGCACCACAAAGTGCGTCAGGTGGGCGGGCCCTCCGTGTAAAGCCTCGTCCCGTCGTCCGCCGTGGTCGGAGACGCATTGTAGGAACAGATGGTTACGTAAACAGTCCCACTCTCCATTCCCAACGGCGGCGGACGACGGGACGAGGCTTTTACACGGGGCCTCGCCCTCCTGGACGCACTTTGTGGTGATGTATCTCAGCCAGATTCACATTTTTTTGCGTGAAGTTTTGCATGAGGCCAACATTAGGCAAATACAACATAAACATATGGGTAACACAAAAACTCATTTTCCGTGGACGAATCCTTTAAGTTTTCATCCTGGCATATGTGCAAGGCATGAAAAACCGTGTATGGAATTCGAGGATATACTATTGATGAATAGCTGCCATCTTGTTACCGATAAACGAAATGGTCAAATTCAAAGACACTGCAAGGAATACATTCAGCAGATGTGGAATAACTGGAGAATTTGAAAGCAGGGGAGCTCAGCAGTGTAACAGAAGAGAAAGAGGGAAATATAATGGCGATAAACCTGAAAACTAGAAATCCATAACTTCCTTCTCTCTCTCGCGCCCCTCTGCGTCACTAGCCGGGGGCAGATTGCAGACGGGCGTGGCGCTAAACTAGCTGGCCCGAATGATGTCCCGCCCTCGCGGTTACTTCCCGGCGGATGCGTGGCAACGCGGTTCGCAGTGCTCCGAGATCGTGATGAAAGCGCAAGCCGCCTTTTTCAATGCGAATTCCGCCACGCAAAATCTCTTCTGAACTAAAATATGTTTCAAGAGAACATGTCTTCCCATCACTTTCTCCTCACCCCTCACGATGCCTTTGAGTTCACTTTTTCAGATTAAAAAACGGGCTTGTATACGGCATTTGCGTCGCTTCGACTCACTCGAATATAAAACACTCGTTGAAAACCGTGAACAATTCAACCAGTGAGTGATCGTTTATCAAGCTCATCTCACAATCAGATCGAAGATTTTGCAGACATCCTAAGAAAAGAGCATACAGACATCTTTAACTCGATATGGAATCCTCGCGCAGACCGTGTCCGTCTTTTCGCTCCTGTGAGCGCCCTGTAGATAGGATAGGTGATGCTACCTACGACAGGAAATCGCTTCGCGGCGTCGCACTGGCGGCGCCACCAGTACGACTTGCCGAATCGATTGCGCTTGGGAGCCCGGCAGAGCGTGGCTGCGCCACCTCTGCACTTCCATCCATGCCACACTGCCTCGCTTGAAGGCTGCCAAGCTCGCCACTGGCACTCGCGCCCGCCGCGCCGCTCTCCGCGGGCGGCCAGGCAATTTTCTGCCGTAAGTAGCCCCACTCGAAATGGATCAGTCACCACCCTGAGTCTGTTTCCCGGATTCCAACCATCATTAGTATGCTGAGTCACCCTGCGTTCTTTGTCCGCGCTCCAGGCGCGTGAGGGGAAGTTCTCAGTGCTCAAAAGGGAGTTGGCATATCCAAGATTACCTTCAGGTTCATACACTAACATGTGCCGGCGCTGTATTGATCTTGATCGTGATTCATCGCAGGGTTGATAACAACGCGATCGCGATCGCACGGTTTGACCGAGGGTAAGGTGAACTTTTAAGAGAACCCCATCATCTCGAAATTATCAAACCACGGAATTCACGTCCAGAAATGCTGAAAAAATAGGCTGGCAACAGCTACGAACACTTTTTTCGAAAAGCGAGTTTTACTGTGACAGGCAACACTCGAAATCATTCTTCAAGGCTCCCTAACTGTACGACTCGAGCAGCCCTTCCTGTTGATCTGACCCATTTTACATAACACGCAAGCGGGAAAAATCATATTTCAAATACAAGTTTCTAAAATGTATAGAGAATCATATCGTGGACTTTATAGTCTTCTAAATCGTAGAAAACTACACATTTGAAACCAGCGCCGGATGAAGAAGTAGAAATTCACGCCGCCTCATCTGTTTAGAGCTAAATCCAATATGGATATGGCGAAACACGATGTAAAACAAGCGAAAACCACGGAACAAATCGAAAGACGAGCAGTGCTTTACCAACAGACTGTGGAGGTATTCGATGAGCATTGCAACAAGGTGAGCAAACTACAAAAACACAAGGTTTTGAACCGCTTTTCATTTCAGAAACCAATCACGATCTTCCTCTAGGATTGTAGGCGCACCTCGCCATAATAAGATTAGTTGACTCACACGGTCAAGCGTGGCAACGAGGAACATTTTCGAAAATACGGGCCCTTCAAAGGGGGACCCCCGTGCGCCCCTCCCCCGCCTTCTTCAGGTTCCGCTATTTTTGTGATTTCCACCCAATCAATGCGGAAATTGAGAGTCCAAGCTTTAAAAAATGAGACAAAACTCGTGACAGAATGAGATAAGGAAGAACCTAATGGAATTCATTACTTGTATTCCGAAATGAAAGCGTCACCGTCCATGAGTCATGTGCTCGTCCTCTGATGATAGGGGAGAGGTTAAGGGTCACACAAGTTATGTGGCAGGGATAAAGGATGGAAAAGGATAAAAAAGTGAGGAACTAAACAGGGTCCATGTAAAGAGCTCCTCTATGGTTGCCGCGTCGCTACTGCAATAGCGACGCGATGATCGCGATGAAGCGTGGTATTCTTCCAATAGTATATTTGAGCATTCTTTTGATACTTGTGAATTTACTGAAACTCAATATTTCAAAGTATTGTAAAATAATTTTGTTATAACTTCCCTAGCCCAAGCTAGTGCCGGCTTGATTTCCTTAACGACTGCGTAGGTTTCTATATGCAAATATGATCGGGGAAAACATAGAAAAGTTTCAAACTGCCTTACTTCAAGTGCTCAAAAAGGGCCTAAATCAGCTTATTTTTTGTTTCATTCTATACTTTCTTGATATTCATCTATGCTGTGACGCGTGTACGCCTCTAGGACAGAAAAATCGCGTGACCGCGTTTGGCGCGCGACACGATGGTACGAGCTATGCGCCCCGTGTAATTTCAGCCCAGTGATTACGCCTGAATAAGGCGTAGAGCACCGTCATCGCGTCAGGACCCATCCAATGCGGCGCGCATGGCTTGCACCATGGCGTCGCACGCGGAACGTCGCAAAACGACTTCTCTGTCCTTATGGCATACACCCATGCTGTGACCCGTGGATAGATAGCACGCCCCACGGCTAATTGGTGAATGTCGTAGGTCACCTTGTACGTGTTTTCGGTCTCATCGGACCAACGGGAGGGCGAACGGTGTTGGCCGGCCTCTCTGTGGGGTGCCATGCATGATGTTTCCATCGACAATCCATCGAGTTGGGTGCACGCTTTTTGTGATCGTCCTGGAACTGTAAACTGCGAACATTTCTCGAACTGTGAACATTATTAACATGTCATGGTATCAGGTATCTCGCCAAGTTTTGCTCATTTGGTCACGGGTGCTTGCAGAACCAAAGAAACAGCGGCACTATTCAACTATTCCTACCCCAGATACCACGAAATGGGTCAAAAAATAATTTCATTTCCGCCGAAACTTTGCCCACGAGAGTTACTTGGGGTGCTGATCACGAATATGACATCCGTTTTTGGCGTTTGCCCCAATTTGGTGAATTGCACCGTGTTGGTGCAACAACTCGTTTTCACCAAAATCGCTGAAACTTCGTCTTCAGGGATTATTCAGGGTGCTGATCACGAATATGACATCCGTTTTCTCAAATGACCCCCTGAGCAAAGTTTTAGCGATTTTGGTGAAAACGAGTTGCTGCACCAACACGGTGCAATTGCACCAAACTGGCGCAAACGCAAAACACGGATGTCATATTGGTGATCAACACCCCAAATAACACTCCTGGGCAAAGTTTCAGCGAAAATTATTTTTTGACCCAACTCGCGGTATCTGGGGTAGGAATAGTTGAATAGTGCCGAAACAGCTAGTTTATCCCATTCCATACACTCTCCTCTCTACGAACTTTTATTAGGTTGTCGCGATATTAATTTCGAAATCGGACCGCATTCTTCAAACTACTATAACTCAGCTTAAACATAGGTTTATCAATCGAAGTAAGAACCATCAGAATCTACACATTTTTGCCAACAAACAGGTAATAATTTCAAGCCTTCACTATGAAAACTACTATCACGAGAATCAACGAACTCAAGGAACTTACATTCAACATCGTCTAAATTAGCAAATTGTTTCTGGCGCAGATGAGAATTGAGGGCTCGAAAAAAGTGATTTTCTGTGGGGGAGAGGTCGGGAGAATACGCTGAGTAAGGGAGAACTTTTACACCCAAGTGGGTCAATTTTGGCCGAGTGATTTGTGAGGTGTGTGGCCTTGCGTTGTCCTGCAACAGGATTGGCCCTCTTCTATTCACCACCACCGGCCACAATTTTCAACATTTGCTCCAGATCACAACAATGAGACTCTGATGTGAATGGCTGACCATGTTGCAAGAATTTGTAATGGATTACACCTTTACAACACCACCACACAGTTATCATAACCTTTTTAGGGTGAAGGTCGGGTTTAGGAAAAGTTTTTTTGATTACCATCCTTATCTATCCAGACTGAGCCCCGTTACCTGTTATCAGAAAGAACCCATTTTCCATCTACAGTTATAACACGGTTTACAAATGGCTCATTTTTATAGCAAACTAGGAGGTTGAAGCAGGTGTCGAAACGTGCCAGACGCTGCTCATGAGGCAGCCATTTCAACATCTTCTTCACCTTGCCGATTTCCAACAAGTGTCTGGCCGCTGTAGAGTAATGTACGTCTGGGTCTTCTGCTGGCGTACGAGCATTTGTCTCCGGGTTTGCTTCGACTGCTTTCCTTAAATCTTCATCATTAACCCATTCGACACCATGCAGTCCATATGTGGGCTGCAGTTTGTCGGCCGCGTGGGACCAAGCAGCCCACATGTGGGCTGCAGTAATCAAACGGTTATTTTTTTCTTTTTAGTTGCGTTTATTGAACAAGTCTTGTTTATTACATGTTGAGCTGGGCTCAATGAATAAGCCTTCGTTGTGGGACACGAAAATATATTGTCACAGCTAGCATAGAAAATACTTCTCAAAGTTGATGATGATTATCTAGTTTTACAAATAGGTTTACAAAAAATTGTCCTATGAAACTCTAGCAGGTGAGAAACTTCACATAACCCCGTATAACCATTACGTGTCCAACGTGAAAAGGTCCGCCTAAAGCTGATCTATGGCTCCAGTAATATGAAGACGCGGCAAACTCACTAGTCCCGTCTAAGACAAATCCCCAAAAACTCTCTCATCTCGACTTCTGTCATCTCCTGGTAAGTTGCTGCTCTCTTTTCGGCCTTCTGTTTCCCATATCTAATTGCTTCCTTGACAATGAGATCCATCATATCTGTATCGAGAGTGAGATTGTAAAATCCACAGGCTCAATCACTACAATCGAACCATGAGTAGCGGGTCCACTCCAATGAAAATCCATCGGTCGTGAATGGTAGCAGTGCTGGACCAGGTGTTTCCCATTCCTCCATCATATCCGGAGCCGGTCTTGTAATCAGGGAGAAGCGATTCCATCCTGTATTTCGGTCCCTTCGTCAAATTCGATGAGAAGGTGGTAGAAATCATCCACCAGGTGTTCAGAAGATTCCACTGTGCTGGGTCACTGGAGAAGGCTAAATGCGTACTCTGATCGATCAGGAATCCAGGTTCTTCATCTCTACCCATCCTACCAAACTACAAATGGATGGGGGAGATTGGACAGGGTGCAGACAGAAGCAGAAAGTGCACGAGATCGCAACATAGTTTGAGATTTCGTAATTGGATTTTTGCCTGCCGTCCGCGTTCCCTGCAAAAATAAGAGCACTTCCCAAAAACCGGCCACAGCAGCCCACGTAGCCCATATATGAGCTGCAGTCGCGACGTTCCGTCGGGCGGGGCGGTCCCACGAGGCTGCCAATCGCAGAGCATGCGCGGGCTCGAATGGGTTAAGCGACGACCTGCGGCCGCGACCCGGCTTCTTCGAGATCAAAATCGCCAGAAGCAAATTTTTTAAACCAGACCTCCACTGTACGTTCGCAAAGACAATTCCTCCTAAAAACACTGCTTTGATACGGGCTGCCTCCGCTGCGGAGTGTCCCAATTTAAATTCGTAAAGCATGATGACTCGATAGTCGCGTCGGTTCATGATTATACGCAGCCCTGGAAAAGGCCGGCTAGAACAATTAGAGCGACATTCATAGAAGTTCTAAAAGAGCGGAAAAAACCTACCAACTGGAATGCCTGGCTCTTCCTAAAAAGGAATAGTTCAGGATAAAAAATCTACTTATTTATATATACCTTGAAATCGAAATTAATTCTGCGACAACCTAATACCATGCCTTTTCAGCTCAGCTAACCAACAGTATATCAGTAGTGTAACAGGAAAGAAACAGCGAAGTGTCAAAAACCCAAGAAATAAGAGCTCGGAAACCCTCCAAATTCCATCGTTTCTACTCCTCTGCATCACTAGCCGATGCAGACGGCGACTGGCTAAGTCAGGCAGCCGCGAACGTTGCTCCACCCTCCCTCAAATCGCCCAGCGGAAGTAAGGCAGTTCACTTGCAGCGGTGCGGGACCGCGATAAGGACTCCGAGGAGTTACTACAAGAATGCTGAGTTATGGGCAAAAGCTTCGGTGCCGGACGGGACTCAAACCCGCACTTCATTCTGGAAGGTCGCGGAATAACTGTAGAGTATGAGAGTACAGTATATCAGTAGTGTAACAGAAAAGAAACAGCGAAGTGTCAAAAACCCAAGAATGAGAGCTCGGAAACCCTCCTAATTCCATTGTAAGTGCCGGACAAGTCCCGTCGGGCACCGAAGCTTTTGCCCATAACTCAGCAATCTTGTAGTAACTTTCGCATCGCGAGCTGCGGCGATAAACAGCAGTTATCAAAAAAAAAATTAAAATAACTCCGAGAAGTGTTTTTCAATGAGGATTTTCGCCACAGATCATCTATTCTGAACTGAAGTGCTTGTTCACAACGAAAACGTCTTTTCGGTTCTCCTTTCCCTTACCGCAGGCGATGTCTTTCCAAACATAAACACCAATACACGTTGATCACGCCTACTTTTATCTAATGGTCATCATGAGTACGTATCAATCCATAGATTATTTACAGCTCATCAAACTACTCGAGGAATTGCCAAGCATCAAGGAGGCTCATTCAAAAGATCTTAACGAATTAACTCGTTGTAGTCGTGAATATCACCTTGCTATGGCAGCCATTTTTAAATAATCATCACACTCGTTTATAAATTGAGAATCATTCAAAAAAGGTTATCATAACATTAAACACAGGACACTGAAAATACCTTGAAACCTATCAAAGGCTTAGATGGATAGCAATGAAAGGTGAACAATAATATTCAACAATAGTATAACAATAGAAATCAGTCAGGCAACGAGCATCTTTCAAAGGGCAGACATGAAATTTTGCGCTTCTCCGTTATCGCGATTCTGCACGGAAGACGCAGCCTCGCAGACTCTGACATCACAGAATCGCGTGCAGAAACGCGACACCACGGACCCGCGAAGTATGACGTCGGCCATAAAAGACACTCTCGTCAGGAATCAGCCAGATCCGCCTGTCCGAAATATTCACTGACTATTGCAATGAACCACGACAATTCGCGAATTTCGTCCTTTCTGCAAACGATTAAAAGAATGAAAGAAGAGAATATGTGTAAAACAGCAGCCATCAACCACGCAGACCGTCTAGCAATACCTTTCAATGTCAACGGAGCTCCTAAGAGTTCTGCAAAGATTGGCCAATCCTCGAATAGCAGCACATACGTCTGGTAACAAAGGTTTTTGAACGATAAGTAAAAGTGCAAAGAGCCATTCTCGCAGTCCTCGCGTGAAGTCGCCGCATTCTGCCCATTCCACAGCATAGGGCAGAATCGCATTGACCTAAACAATGTGCAAATCATCATACTCTCTCACACGAAACATTATCTCATCATTCTAGCATAATCAGAAACAAAGGTTAAGCATGGAATGAAGGCGAGAGCCCTTGGAAGCGAACTCCCGGCTAACGCAAAGCCAACCACTGGGAGGAATCTTGAAAGCTTAGAGCGTCTTCAGTGGCCCTAACAGTGAGATCAATTACAGAACGTTTCACTCACGTCTTGAGCATTATCATGGTATAAAACAGCGATCCTATTTCCACATCGTGGCAAGACGAAGTTTTATAAGGGCGTCACAACCCGTGATTTACGAGGCCAAGCGGACCCACGAGATAGACGGTCTGAGCTGCCACGTTTTAGCAGGACTAATTTATTTAATGGTGGACATGCCATGTGACCTGTGATGAGACAAGAGCGAAAAAACAACTTTGCCTCTAAAATTTGAAATTATAGGAACCTTCTAGTGGTTTTTCTCAAATGCTATACTTCATTGAGTGGACGTTGGACCGCAAAAAAGAACTGAATTAGTGCGAACTCTATCACAGAAAAACCTTGACCTGTCCTGTGAACCCGAATATGTTCATTCTTTCAACTCTATGCGGTATATCATAGCTGGTCTGAAGACAGCGAAGCATTAGCTTGCGGGAAGTTATTCCCTACACCCTGAAGAGCTACGATGTCCTTCTTTTCATAAGGGAAATAAACTGTGGAAGCACACTCAAAAATAGGATCAACGTAATTTCTCCATCAGTGTTTCACAGTGTTCGGAAAAATCAAGATTTCTGTCGTAGAGAAAACCAGTACCACACACTTCTAAGAACTTCATCAACAAGATGATATTGTAGGTATCGGATTTGTTTATCTATGCACATCATCTGCGTTTTTCCGGTGGAAATCGGAAAATTGTTAACCTTTGCCCAGTGTAATACTATAGAGATCTGAATAAGCATCTGTTATTTGGACCTTTTAGAAGATATTGATATCATTTGCATAAATGTGGCACGAAATACTAAGATCCCAATGAAGAATGATATCTACAGAGTAAATGTTAATTATTAGGTTGTCCCAAAAGTCCTGTCGTATTTTCTTCGATCATCACTTTTTTTTCATCCAACAAATAACAATTAGGCAACAACGTAGTGACCATTGTTATGTTATTGGCAACCCTCTGCTACTTTATAGGAAAATCGTCGATTCTCACCTCCCAGAACTCTGGGTTCTGACAGTCGAAGAAGTCAGCGATCGCCTTCGCAAGCAAGTCGTAATCAACGAATTTTGTCTTGGCCAGGAAGGATTCGAGAGGATGGGTAAGGTGTTGGTCAGAAAGGGCAATGTCTGGAGTGTATGGCGGATGGGGCAGGATATCCCAGCCGAGCTCCTGTAACTTGGCCTGGGCACTTCGCGAAATCGGAGGAAATTGGAGCGGGCGTCGTCATGTAGGAGGGTGACCGCGGACCTTTTTCGGCGCTTTTCTCGAACAGCGACGGCAAGCTGCTGGAGCTGGTGGGTACATACGGTAGCGGTGACTGTCTCGCCTTGTATCAGCACCTCGCGGAAAAGCATTCCTTCCTCGTCCCAGAACCAGCACAGTCCCAAGCGTGGTTTGTCTTTCATGTCAATCTCGCCGTTGCTGAAGCTGATGAACCAGCGGCGCACGGTCACGTAGCTCACACATCCCTTGCCCAATGCAGCGCTGATGGAGTGGCAAGCTTCCGTCGTTTTGGTGCCACCGCGAGTTGGGTGGGTATCGACAACGGGCATTGTAGCTCTCTCCACGGGATCTGGTGGGTCAATATGAATTTTCCTAGAAAGCTTAGGGAACGTTCTACCATATTCCTGAACCACCTGGACCTGCCTCGAAGTGAACAAGAGTTACTGATTTTTTTTGGAAAAATACGACAAGACTTTTGGGACAACCTAATAGAATAAGTGAGAGCACTCTCCTTTGAAGTAAACTGGTTCTGACCGCAATTGTGGGGTACGAGTCACTTACGCGAGCTTAACAAGTTCTATTAGACGAGAATTCTTCGATCCAATTCCTAGTCAAGCGATAGATTCCAAAATGTTCAATTTTTGCATCGGTAATTCATAGGAGATGTTATCAAATGCTTTTTGGGAATCAAAGTAAACAACATCAACGTTTTTCCCTTGGTCGTAAGCTTTTGTCCCTCATTGAGGCAGGCTAGCAGTGCTGTTTCTGTAGACCGAGCCTATGCAAAACCATGATGTCAGCAAGAAAAAATAGTAAATTGTCAAGATGAGAAAGCAATTGTTTTTTAGGAGTCTTTCCAAAATCTTGGCAAAAAAACTTAAAGTCTATAATTTTCGAAATGGTTTTTTTTGGAAGAGGAATCACTATAGCAGGTTTACATCGACTGGGAATTACGCTGGTCATAGAGCCGAAATTTTCAAAAAATTCTAGAGAACCAGAGATCTCATGTATACAGCTTTCACTACCGCATTAGGGTTTACCATTTGGATTTGTGGAGGCTGCTTAGGACCAGTCGAACAAGGCTCGAGCAATATCACCTCTATGAAACCATGGAGCTGGGTCAGTGAATTCAATTATAGGGCATTTCAAGGCTAAAGTTGCAAAATAAGGTGAACCGAACGATTTTTCGAAGAAGTTAGCTGAAGGCTCCGCTACGAATTCATCAGTTACGGCTCTACCAGTATCATCACATAGGTTAGACATATCGCGATTAATTTGTTTCCAATGTAAGCGATGTTCCTGCTAAGTTTATTTGAATATATCTCAAACAACTGGTACTGTTCCCAAACAGATGGCGATTGTCAGCTGACAGCAAAACCCCAGAGTCGATCTCTCTTCCTAGACAATCGACAAAAATACGGTGGGGGCCGAAACACAGACCGGGACTGCGGTTTGGATGGGATGAATAGGTTCATGGCGAGTCGAAAGATTGCCAAAATCACATTATACCTCCGTTTACGCTATTGAAAAATCCTAACCAGTCAACTTTAATGGAGTAATTCCTCATCGCAGCGGAGTTAGCCTAAGAGAAGTCTTCACGCCAGGCTGGAATGGAGGGTTTTACAGGTATAGATAAAGGAAATCTAATCATAATGCGATCACAGCCACCAGTAGGTGGGTGCCTGGAAACAGAACGGATATTAATCAACAGCAAGTCAAGATTTGAATCATTTCAAGTTGGAAAAGAAACATTGTTGAAAACCATGAGTTGACAAAAGTTCAATGAATTGATCCCGTGGCGCCCTCACTGCTAGGACAAGACCAATTATTAAGTGGGGGGTTGAAGTCACCAGCAATGATGTCAGCGTTCTGGGAAGAAGATAGGTCACTGAACGCTTAAGTAAGTTGAACACTATATACCGCGGAACAACTGGGAGCCCTGTAAACTGCAACCACTCGTATTTCTTGGTTATAGAAACTTATATCGTGAGCCAGAATTTCGGGAATCGTTAATGGACTCATTAATAAATACATTTATTGAATACAGATTTTTTTATTGAGTGGCAACACCACCTGCCCTCTAGTACTTTCTATCAGATCGCTAGCATTCCCATTGAGAACCAGCAAAACTCAATAAGGAGGCGACATCATGTTTAGAATTACGCCGCGTTTCATTCCATCCTTCAAAATAGATACTTGAATAAACACTACTTAGGGAGGAGTCAACAAATCGAGGAGTAACTAGACGCTTTTCAAAACAGGGGATTGGAGATTGTTTTACTCGACAGATGTTGGCCATGTGCGGAAGCTACACATCCCACGTTGAGGTGATTTTTTTTCTTTGTACTCACACCATATCAGCTAAATATCCCATAACCCCACTTTTACTGTGTCACACCATCCACTCTGTCAGAAACCTGAACCACACAAGCTCTATGTTCCTCTGTCACTGATGAGATAATTCAACATATTATAAGCACTGTACCATTTGCGAAGCCTTGAAAATTACAGCTAACTCACGGTTTTCAAGATGTGAGTTTTGAAAATTTACCAAAATTCAAAAAAAAAACCAAACCAAAATTCTAGCTGTTAATGATTGGAAAAATGGTACCATAGGGAAGTAACAAAGTCTTCCCGCTTCACTCACGTTGCTTCTGAAAATATTTTTACAATGAGAATTCGGAATCACACATTGCTTGACTGGAATTTAGCTCAAAATGGGGATTTGAAAGAGCATAAATATTTGTGAAATCAAATCAATAGCAACAACTGAGTAACAGAAACCAATCTTCCATTAAAATAGCAAAAAAGCGGAGGTAATTCATCTAATATTAGCATGATAACTGAAGGGAAGAAGAGGTAATTCATCTAATATTAGCATGATAATTGAAGGGAAGCACGACGACAGTATCTGATACGTCGATCATGTAGAGACAAAATTCCTCATCTCCACATGGACAACTTGTTCCCTTCAGTTCATTATAAAACTTTTGCTCACCGTGGATGATGAAATGCTCAAAACAACTGGAACTGCGGGTGGAGTTCCTCGATGATGTGAAAAAGAGGGTAAGAAATGAACGCATTTCGGGTGACATCGTCGCAATAAGAGTTCTTCCCAATGTTCCGCATCCGACTGAAACTCGAATATAATACATCTCAACAGTAATAAAGTCAGCGATGACGAAAACAGCTGCACAGCACAACTCTTGGCATGCAGTAGCATGCGACTTAGCACTAGCATTACTCAGTTACATTGCTATAGTGCTCCATATAGAGACCGAAAATGTGCAATAATGGCCAAGAACAATAATAATGTCTGCTAAGCGCGCACGCACAGCTGAGTCTAAATTCATAACTCGCCAATATCCAGATTTCGAAATTGTTAGAAGTATTTTTTCAAGGCGCCATTCTGACACCAGTCATATAAGCGCCAAGAATCGCCACTTATTTTCGTGTTAACCCAAAATCTTCGCTCCACACTCGAAATATGGCGCCCTCCACTCGCTTGACGCAGACCACGAGCACTTACATAATGATGGGAACACTATCCCCTTAAAGAAAAAAACTGACCGGATGTGGCCAATCCAAACGCAGAGCAGCCCTTCGTGGAGCCGATTCCACACGGGAGCGCATCCGGGAGAACTCAGCCACTTTCGCCCTGCGCCACTCCTGTTTCGGAGCACGTGGATCGCGTAGCACGGTGCCCGGAGTTGTCGAATGGGCTTCCGCTTCGGAAGTCGAAGTTGAAACCTCTGGCCGCACTATTGAAACACATGAAGGTCCACGAATACGATCAGCGATGACCTAAACGGCAGCAAAATGAGCTTAAAAGAAGATGGGAGAGGGATGCCGAAGAGTAATGTGAACATGCAGGACAAAAGAAAAGATAATCAGCCAAATTCATATCGTTCAACAAAGGACATGGCATAGTCACAGCAGATTGTGACCAAGATAATTAATCACACTATACTCCACGAGGGGGAGGAGAAAGAAAAGGTTGCATCAGGGAAGAGACTGTTGCACCATCGATGCTCAAGACTGTTTTCTTCTCCCAGCATTAACCTAACTGACAGGGCAGACACACGTACTTCGATCATGAGAACGGTAAAGCTGAGGGAGAAGAAGGAGCGTAGGATACCTACTGCACTCGGTGCAAGCTGGGACATTCGTGAGGGTGAGAGCGGTGGAGCTTGCTACGACATTCCAAAACCGAAGCGCTAGCAGCGCGAGTCGTGAAACAGTCTCAGGGTCCCGGCTTACACCTACTGCCATAGCCCTGTGCCGAAAAGAATTACTAGCCATAATAGTCTTTGGTATTTATTAGGTTGTCCCAAAAGTCTTGTAGAATTTTTTTGATCATCACTCTTTATTATTTTTTCTTCCAACTAAAAACAATTAGGCAACAACGTATTCACTACTGTTATCGACAACACTCTGCCACCTCATAGGCAGATCGTTGATTCTGTCCTCCCAGAACTCTGGGTTCTGTGAGTCAAAGGGCTGCTGGAGCTGGTGGGTGTATACGGTAGCGATGACTGTCTCGCTTTGTACCCGCCCTTCGTGGGAAAGCATTCCACTGCGTCCAAGAAGTAGCACAGTCCTGAGCGTGGTTTGTCTTTCATGTCAATCTCGCCGTTGCTGAAGCTGATGAACCAGCGGCGCACGGTCACGTAGCTTACACATCCCTTGCCCAATGCAGCGCTGATGGAGTGGCAAGCTTCCGTCGCTATGGTGCCGTGAGACCACTCACAGTAGATGACACCGCGTTTTGGGGTGGGTATCGACTTCGAGCATTGTAGCTCTCTCCACGGAATCTGGAGAGTCAATATATATTTTGTTAGAAAGCTCGGAAAACCTTCTACCACATTCATGAGCGGCCCAGATCTGTCTCGAAGTAAACAAGCGTTACTCTTTTTTTTTTGGAAAAATCCTACAAGACTTTTGAGACAACCTAATACAATAAAGAATGGCACAGGAAATCATTCCGCCGAGTTCAACGACTGATCTTTTACTGAAGACACCGGAAGGGGGTAATTTTGGCATACGGTAGAGCAGACGTAGTTCGGACGAGTTCAAATGGCCGCCATTGCACAAACTCGCCAATTTGACGCCTTGGCATGGCGCCAAGAGGAGATGTTTCCATGTATTATAAGTTTTGCTTTTCCCTTTGTTCTTTCTTATATTGTTTCTAGATGTAATTACATGGATTTTAATGTAGCTGCGAAGGGGCACTCCTCTGCGCTAGGAGTCAGGTGCTAAAATTAACGTTGGCCCGCGGCCCGTCTCCTACAGCGAACAACTCAAAAAGTCAGTGTGTTGATGCGAATGGGATGCGAATACACACCGCAGCGTCGCGCTTTTGAATCCTGGTTTTTTCACCGATTATCGCTTCTAACCTTCAGTGTTCGTTACAAAATGATCATTTCTTTGCATCTTTCTCTTGTTTCGGACCCCTTCCGGTTCCTTTAAGAGCGCGCTATGTGCCTTGATGGGGAAAGACGAGTATCCACATAATCGTTCGAAAGGGGTTACGAATTGTTTTCATGTATATGGCATGCAAAAGTCCGTCATGCCTAAAGTGGTACTGGATGTGCATTTCTTTTTAACCTGTCCCTCCCAGTGGTCCCTTCACTGATTGAATTCAAGGAAGAAATTCGCAACACGCGCCTCACCACTCCCATTAATGAGACAACCAAACAATTGTACTGACCGTCCCTCCAGAAAAATGATAGTAGCATAGCTCTCCGTTCCTGGCGCGTCAATAACTAATGCAATAGCAAACCAAATATGAGGAATTGTCGGTGCTTGACACTTCAGTCATGAAGAGAGACAGGTACATGACACATCAGTTAAGCGCCCCACAAAGTATTAAGACGGCCTAATGTGGACAAACTACTCCCACTGACGCCTCCACCAAGGTAAATGGCACCCTGAGGCGGAGTCATACTCTGCGGCACCGGTGCCTGATGCCGCAAAGTATCAAGGAATCGGCCAGTTGCCTTTATGTGTGACGCAGCCAACCTACTGAGTAGAAAGACGACTGCAACGCGCACCACCTATAATCTGTGATCTGCAACCGCTTCATATCATTTCATCGAATATTTCAGACCATAACGATGCACATGGCAACCGCTCACCGAAAAAGCTTCGAGAGCTATAAGTACTCTTATTAACAAATTCGCGATCGTGTCTATCTACGAAAATGGCGCATTCGGGCCGGCACACTTGCGAAGGCTGTGATGTCAGCCACATATGGATGACGCGGTCCGAAGCGGCCGACTTGGTGTCAGCCACCGGTGTCTGACACTGTCGCGAATTTAAAGGTGAGGAAGTTGAAAGAAATGGAAAGGGAAGGAGAGGAGAGGTAAACAGATATCAGTTTAGATCATTGTCAAATGAAATGCAATACAAAATAGAAATAGAACGAACAAAACAGCCGTCGTCCTCCTCCGTACGGCGACTCAGTCGCACACGGTGAAGGCGACTTCAGCGGCTTAAGAAAAAGTCACTGGATACATACCTGCTGGAGATAGTGTTCAGCGGATTGCGGTGCACAATCCATGTCGACTGCATCGAGGTCGAATTCTCCAATATCGACGAACTGTCCACGGTCCATCTGAATCTCTGCGTCTTCGCCCTATTACACACTAGAAGTATCCGCAAAGTTACTTTAACGAGCAACAAATAAACACATACTTGCGCTGCTTCGCTGACGCATCAAACGCACAAGTAGTATTATACTTTATCGTACAACATACTGACAACATTTAATATAAATTATATTACTGACAACAACATGCACACTGACAACAGAGACAAATATGCCAAGTAAGTGAACGAGTAAATTCCATGTTATCTGGGCTATTATGATGGCTAAATGATACAATAACCGGCTACACAAAAACTCGTGGCAGATCACATGCTGAGGTTGTAAATGCGAAAGTTTCAAAGTTCTTCATGGCTGTAATTGGTGGCTGCCGCAGTCTTGCCGGCAATTCTTCCAAAAACCACACATTCAAGCAAGGAATTTCCTGCCAGGCGGTTGGAACCATGAATGCCCCCTGAAAACAGAACTATTTGACCATCACAATCCCATGGACCGTTCGTAGATACTGAATAATTGCTGAAACTTCTCTCATGGACAAACTCTGTTTTCATATCCCCAATAACAATGTGATATACGCTTGCGTATTTTCTCCAGCCAATTCTTCTTTAATCAAGAGAATAGAGAGTGTTCAAAGCAGCTTCACCAGGAAAGTGTTCATACGGGCACTGGGTTTCACTTGTAACAGCATCCCTCGTGGCCTTATCAGAAACAAAATGCTCCATCTTGATAGCCTTCATCTCAGAAGAAAGAAGAATGATCTCTTAATGGTTTACAAAATTTTACATGGACTAGTAGACCTCAAAGTAAGTGAATTTTTCCGTTTAAGACATTCCACGACCAGAGGTCCAACTCTTAAAATTGTCCTCGAGCGACCCAAGTCCTCACTCAGACGCAAGTTTTTCACCTTCAGGGCAGCTTCTGAGTATATCAAAATGAGCAAAAACAACTCCATACCGGGATCTCTTAGCGGCTTCAAAAAGGAGCTTTGCCGTTACCTACGTTGTATCAGCTAATACACTCCTCTTGCTCTAGCCTCACTTCTCCTTTCCTTTTACCATGTTGTTTCATGTTTGCTTTGTATTCTTATTCAATTGTCCCTTTCAGCTTTCAGTGTTTGCATTTGATTGAAGTTGTGTTTTGTTTCTCAGGACTTATTGTGGATTGCTTCTTTTTACATGTACATGCTTACATGTAATAAATTTGAATTTGAAAATCTGAATTTTGCCCTCCTCGTCAATGGGAGTCACAACTACTTGCTCACCGAAATCGATGAAAAACTGAACATGTAAGCTCTATCCACCAGAATCCGATGATCGTTTCATGTGGTCTTCTCACCTTTCCCTCAATTACTTCACGAACGGACTGCTTGCGCTCATCATCTGAGAGAGAACCTAAGGTACCATCTCGGGTGACATTGAAGGGCATACCCGATTATAAGCACAGCCTTGCATAATGAGCTGCTCAGCTGCACTACTACTCATCTATAGAGCATTCTAACCTCGACACCAACCGTATAGACAAACCAGTAAAGCTTCACCAACAAGGTTCTACACAATGTAAGTCATTTGTTGACCTTTTAGCACAAGGTAGCACGATTTTTGGCCATCTCGATGTCGGAGGGCGCCGGCAAAATGACAAGTGAGTATTTGCGATCGCAAATGGTCCAAGTTTTTAAGGTATAGCAAGAGAGTGGCAGCAAAACTCCGTCGAACTGCGGCACCCGAAATGAGTGTGATATTCGTACAGGATTTCGAGTTACACTCATCGAAAATTTGCATCTATTGGGTCATTTCATAAGTAATGTCGTTTTTCACGCTTAAATTTTTCCTTTGAAATTACAAGTTTTTGCAGATATCATATATCCATTGGAAGAGTTTTTCCTGCTCTACAAAACGACATCATCAGTTGCTAAGTTTACTATTAGGTTGTCCCAAAAGTCTTGTCATATTTTCCCGAAAAAAAAATCAGTAACTCTTGTTCACATCGAGGCAGGTCCAGGCGGTTCAGGAATATGGTAGAACGTTCCCTAAGCTTTCTAGGAAAATATATACTGTCCCACCAGATCCTGTGGAGAGAGCTACAATGCCCGTTGTCGATACCCACCCAACTCGCGGTGTCATCTATTATGAGCGGTCTTGCGGCACCAAAACGACAGAAGCTTGCCACTCCATCAGCGCTGCATTGGGCAAGGGATGTGTGAGCTACGTGACCGTGCGCCGCTGGTTCATCAGCTTCAGCAACGGCGAGATTGACATGAAAGACAAACCACGCTTGGGACTGTGCTGGTTCTGGGACGAGGAAGGAATGCTTTTGCGCGAGGTGCTGATACAAGGCGAGACAGTCACCGCTACCGTATGCACCCACCAGCTCCAGCAGCTCGCCGTCGATGTTCGAGTAAAGTGCCGGAAAGGTCCGCGGTCACCCTTCTTCATGACGACGCCCGCTCCCATTTCGCTCCCTTTTCGCGAAAAGTACCCAGGCTAAGTTATAGGAGCTCGGCTGGGATGTGCTGCCCCACCCACTGTACTCTCCAGACATTGCCCCTTCTGGCTAACACCTTACCCATCCTCTCGAATTCTTCCTGGCCAAGACAAAATTCGTTGATTATGACTTGCTTGCGAAGGCGATCGCTGGCTTCTTCGACTCTCAGAACCCAGAGTTTTGGGAGAAGGGAATCAACGATTTTCCTTTAAAGGGGCAGAGGGTTGCCGATAACAATGGTCAATACTTTGTTGCCTAATCATCATTTGTTGAACGAAAAAAAATAATAAAAAGGTGACGATCGAAAAAAATATGACAAGACTTTTGGGACAACCTAATAGAATAGGGCCGACATTTAGGCTGGCAAAGAGGTAGGTCCAGCCGACAAAAATTGGCCAAACCGGCAATCAATTGAAACACTATATTTCACATTAGGAAAATCAACCAGTCATGTGTCGCGTACTACTCCTGACCTCTTCTACAATTTCCAATACTCAGTTGATCAAGAAGTTGAGTCGTTCTTTTTTTAAAATCTTTTTTTCAAAAGCACTAACACTTATTCAAACGAAATTTTTTCTTTCGAACTCCTTGCTTGGAGTTGTTTTATGAACCACTTCGAAGCACTTTTTATGCTATATCGATAACAACTTTCTAGCTTGTTCTGGCTGCGATTCAGATTGAGTATCAATACCATGTGATAGGGGTCCAGTTGACATTTTTCACAACTTATTTTTTCATGAGAAAGTTAAGGAATCCGGTCAGTGGTGTTTCCCTGCTCCTACCCACCATCTGTTCTTAACATTTCACCACTCTCTCAACTGATTGAATGAGAAAATTATCATGCCTTGGTTCAAAGGAATTTGCTAAAACTACCGAGTTGTGGCGGAAAAACTAAATGTGGAAAAAGAGCGACGTGAGGCTTCAAGCAACCGAGTGGTGGAACTTGCAGGAGAGGTCAGGGCTAAGTACGAAACGTTAGTTTTCCTCAGGTAAAATATAGTGTTTTAATTGACTGCCGGTTTGGCCAATTTTTGCCTGTTGGACCTACCTCTTCGCCAGCTTTAATGTCGGCGCCATAAAAAAACACATTCGAAAACTGAACATGTCATTCTGTAGAGCAAAAAATTTCCTCTCGAATGATATATGATACGCTGCAAAAACTTGTGATTTCATTTCAAAAATGTTTGCTTGAAAAAAAAACAACATATCTTATGGAATGACCCAATAGAATTTAGTTGCCTCCATATTCAGCGGTAGTTATGGTGTGAATGCCAGCGACAGGGCATGACTGTGTCCACAGGCAATCAAGCAGAGTGGCACGGGCGGAGAGGAAACGCAGTGATGACGCTCCACCGTCGAGGATGAAAAGTGATCATTAAGAAAAACCATAAAGTCCATTTAGTTTCAAACAACGAGGTAACTATGTATTTCAAAGGCACCGCCCACCAGCAACATCGAAACATCCACGGTATTTGCTCAGGTTGAATATCAAATATCAAACACACCTGTCACTTCTCCAGCAGCCAGAAGACCTTTGAATGGTTGGTTCATAAACTCATTGTACACGCGGGCCTGACAATAGTTTTCACAGCTCCATAAATTTTTGTTCAAAAAATGATATTCCCTCACTTGTTTGTCGATCTTCAATCCTCCCATGGTGTAGTGAATGGCCGGCATTATGATAGCTGCGTAAATGGGCTCATCTGGTTCTATAGCCACAGGAAACACTGTTTTCCCGAAGATATCCTTAAAATGGGAAGACTTCATATATTATAGGGCGACAAACGCTATCGGATTACTGGAGGTGGAGAACGATAGAGGCGCTACTTCATTGAAATATAGTATACCCACTTTCTCTTTGGTGCCACTCGAACTGGATTTGGCATATTTATTGTAGTCTAGTAGTGTCTTCTCCAAAACATTGAAAGGAATTTCAGCTGCAGCAGCAAGTTCCTTTGCAGAATCGTACTTCTGGAAGTAAGCCGTAATGTTCTTTCTTGAAAAAAAAACAGCAAATCTATTTGCTCACACTGCTTGCTCTGCTCGCTCCCATCTACTTAGAGATATAAGGATAAAGTTTTCGCTGTTGACCAAGTCCAAATTGGGAGTGCCACGTATTCCGGTAGCATTAAGAATCGCAGAGGCAGGTGCATGCTCTTTGGCATATGTATAAAAAATAGCTACGATACCAGCTTAACAAGTTAGCGCTTTTACCCACCCTAACTAGTCTGTTACCATGTCGACGATCCCAGAGAGATTGAAAGCTTTATTGGCCTGGGGTTTGATCTCCGCATCGTGCGAACGGGGTGCACACCACACACGACATCCGCTTTTTGACGCCCCTCATCGAATCTTATCAAACGTTATCAATTCAGACACTCACCACTCGTGTGCCCGTCCCACCCCTCAAACACCTATGAGTGTCGGCACTCTAGGATAGACCAGAAAGGAGAAATGAATTTGGCGACATTCGCCTTTCAAGGCTCCTTATCAGCCCTTATCAGCTGCTACCACTTTTAGTCTACCACCGCTGTGGTCCCCTTACCAACCCCTATACCTCTTGTAAAATTCAGTGTCCCAGCTTTGCTGCGACATGAGTTATGAATTTCCGGTCAAACACACACACACACACAAACACATACACAGACAGACACACTTAGCCGATTATATAGAGGAAGATTGTACTCTCTCATTCTGCAGAGAGTGATCCTGAAGAAACCTATCAAGATAACACAACAATCATGATCAACCTCAAGTATTAGGTTGTCCCAAAAGTCTTGTAAGATTTTTTCGATCATTACTTTTATTAACTTTTCTTCCAACAAACAACAATTAGGCAACAGCGTATTCACTATTGTTATCGACTACACTCTGCCACCTTATAGGTAAATCGTTGATTCCCTCCTCCCAGAACTCTGAGTTCTGAGAGTCGAAGAAATCATCGATCGCCTTTGCAAGCAGGTCATAATCAACAAATTTTCTCTTGGCCAGGAAGGATTCAAGAGGATGGTTAAGGTGATAGTCGGAAGGGGCAATGTCTGGCGAGTATGGCGGGTGGGGCAGCACATCTCAACCGAGCTCCTGTAGCTTGGCCCGGGTACTTCTCGCGAAGTGAGAGCGGGCGTCGTCATGAAGGAGGGTGACTGCGGACCTATTCTGGGGCTTTTCTCGGACAGGGACAGCTAGCTGCTGGAGCTGATGGGTGCATACGGCAGCGGTTACTGTCTCGCATTGTACCGGCAACTCTTTGAAAAGCATTCCTTCCGCGTCCAGAAGCAGCAGGGTAGAATCTTCTTCGGATGAAGGTCGGACATGGGCTGCGTTGGAGGCTCGGCGTCACGTAGCAGCCAAAAGGGCGGGGTGCGTCGGTAGCAGCGATTGACAGGTGCTCACACGGGCACTTTCGTGAACATCCGTCAGGGCATGGGGTCCATCGCGACAGCACCTTCCGTTAGCCGGGCTCGTGGAGGCGACGATTTACGGTTATGGGTGCTTGCCTATTCCTCTCCTCCAGCTCGCGCATGGTGGCTTCAGGATCGGCGCGAACGGCGGAGAGCAGCGTCTCGTCGTCGAGTGCGTGTGGGCGTCCCGTGCAAGGCTTGTCTTCCATGTCAATCTCGCCGTTGCTGAAGCTTATGAGCCAGCGGCGCACGGTCTCGCACCTCACACATCCCCTGCCCAATGCAGCGTTGATAAAGCAGCAGGCTTCCGTCGCTTTGCTGCCCAAGACAACTCATAGTAGATGACACCGCGTTTTGCGTGGGTATCGACTACGGGCACTGTAGCTCTCTCCATGGAAACTGGTGGGTCAATATTAATTTTACTAGAAAGCTTAGAGAACGTCCTACCATATTCCTGAGCCGCCTAGATCTGCCTCTAGGTAAACAAGAGTTATTGATTTTTTTTTGGAAAAATCCTACAAGACTTTTGCGACAACCTAATACAATAGAAGCAGTAATAGCCTTTGTTAGCTTCGGAGGACGAGGAGAGCTTGCAGTCTTAGGAAATTCTAATTCACAACATAATGCTAAAAAGAGGTGCAATCTTCAAGACCGCGCTCATACTTTGCGCACCGACGCCATCCCGAATTTGAATTTGACGCCGGCACCGGCGGCGACGGCGTCAAACTGACGCAACCATTTGCCTGCTGCAGACGACGGCGTATAGATAATGCGCACCGTTTGCAAAACGCTCGACCCAACCACACTACAGTATGGTGATCTTGGCGAGAGTCTAGGAATTCAAATGCGAATATGGCATAGTATGGCACTAGGCCAAGATTCAAAATCGAAATCGTAGGCTCTCGCAAGGATCACCACACTGTAGTGTGGTTGGGTCAGCGTTTTGCAAACGGTGGGCATTATGTATTGACGCCGTCTTCTGCGGCATGCAAATGGTTGCGTCACTTTGACGCCGTAGCCGCCGGTGCCGGAGTCAAACTGACGCAGGTGTCGGCGTCAAAGACGCCGGCATCGGCGGCGACGCCGTCGGTGCGCAAAGTACATATTGCGACGCCGCGAAGCGAAAATTCGACCAATCGACCCCCACCTCTGTGGCCCGAAGATGGTCTTCTGGCAAACTCTTACCTACTGTGATACATGTTTAACCTTTCAGAATCCTAGATATTTACAGTTCTGCGTGGCCCCGATTCTCCTCACCGGACTTATGGGTCCAATTTGAAAACTGGACACATCTGACAGTCGCATCAACGCAGATGTTGCACACTGCACCGCCAACGTCTCTCATTGATATCAGTTCAACGCTGGCAAATGAAGAGCATCTTGGAAGATCCGAACCCTTCGGCTTTCAAAATCGCGGGAAACCGAAGTGAAACCACTGGCACTATCCTAATGTGAACACATTTGCAATTTTTGTGATAACAGGTGAGGCTGGCCGTCTTAGCCGGCACTGCATTACTGTATTGATTGATCTTTTTACATCTACAGCACTACTAATATAAACGATTCAGAATGGGTTGCTTTCTTTTTCTACAAAAAGCGTCTATGAGAGGCGTGTAAATCTGGAAAAAGGTCCTTATCGAAATGCGTCTTTAAGATTGTCGGATACAGTGACATTTCTTGATTTAAAATGCCTGAACTAAAACTTGGAGAGTATCAATCCATCGTCCCCGCACATACTTCTTTCCCCCTTCACTTTTGCAGACTCACTTTTCCATTTTTCTCAAAAATGTAGATGATCTGACAGGGGAATATGAACGTTATACATGAGGAAATTCGTCTTGGCAAGCTATAGCCACCGGTCCGTTTTGAAGCAATTCGACCCCTTCTGATATAGTATGGCAAAAAGATGGATTATGGCAGATTTTTCCTACGCATTCCGTGGATTTGGCAGAAATTAGGAGCGGTGTTGTGGAGGGCAGTCAAGGATAAGAAAGGTGGCTGGAGCTAAAAAGGCCGGCCTCGCCCCAGCTGACCAGCACTTTTTTCGTGGGGCATTTCGCCACAGATAGCCTTCCTAGACCATTAGTTTTCAGATGAATGACATCTTTTAGGAATTCCTTATCACTCACATTGCCCCTTTCATTGTCTTTGAATCACCAGTACAGTTTCCTACATTCGAGAAGCTTGGACAGTCTAGTTTCACCGGGAGACGCATGGATTTTGTCTGCTTCAAAGACTGGCAGTCAAGGCCGCGTTCATATCATACTTTGCGATTTTGCGATTCTGCGATTTTGCTCGCACATATTGTACATTGTGCATACATACATACACACATACATACATACACACATGCACACATACACACATTGTCGCGGATCGCCGCGACGATGGCCTTGGGGACACCGCGCTCCCCGGCCCGTCCGCGCTGCGGCGTCGCTTGTCGCTTCATGCGACACGCGGCGACTCCGCCCCCTGTTGTCGAAGCCGGTATATAAGGGCCGGCTGCCAACTGCCAGTCGGTTTTCACCGGGCAACGCCATGATGCTGCCCGAGGACTGGGAGTGCGGTGCACCCTTGGCTTTCGGGTAGTGGAGCGCTGGCACATGAGTTGGCCGGTGTCTACCCCTGCTCCCCGACTGGAAGCAGCCGTGGTTGGATCCCCATACCAGACACCGTCGGCCATACGGCTACGTGATAACAGCCGGATGGGGGTCTAATACGTATAGCCGACTGCCGGGAGTCGCGACACTCACAAGTGTTTTGAGGGGTGGAACGGGCACATCAATGATGGGTGATCCGGACCGATAGCGGTTGATAAGATTCGATAAGGAGCGTCACAAGGCAAATGTCGTTGAATCCGTCTCACCTTTCGGGTTGATCCTAGAGAGCCGACACTCACAGGTGCTTTGAGGGGTGGAACGGGCACATCAATGATGGGTGATCCAAATTGATAGCGGTTGATAAGTTTCGATAAGGAACGTCACAAGGCAAATGTCGTTGAATCCGTCTCACCTTTCGGGTTGATCTTAGAGTGCCGACTCTTATATGTGTTTTGAGGGGGGGACGGGCATATCAGTGGTGGGTGATCCAAATTGGTAACGGTTGATAAGATACGATAAGGAGGTCAAAAGGCTAATGTCGTCAAATAGGTTTGGCTCTTCTGGCGTTCACACTCACAGGTATAGAAGGTAAGGAGACCTTAATTGTGACCTTTCGAAACATGATTGTGGATTACAGGGGCTGATAAGAGCCATCAGGAAATGGGGAAGAGATAAAGTTTGGTACACCGCTTACTACTACTATAAGACATAGTAAATGCGTCTGTTGTTCAGTACCATTGGGTGAACCTATTTTGTTTATGTTCTGACATCTGCTGCCGATGTATCGACCGCTAAATTGCCCAGCCTTCCCAATAATAATGCATGCCTTTTGATACTACGAACTACGTGGATGATGAAGACACGATCTAGATTTGTGTTAGCAAAGCAAGCGATTCATTCTCTGATGCGGCCAGCAACAGTACTGGATACCGACCGCTAGACTATGTGAAATTCCAATAAGTGGTGCATGTGTACAAAAACGATAAGCATCCATAACTGCAAATGGATCTACCACCAGTATGTAGGAAACCAGTTGGGCTGGCGCACACTACTGCGCGCATCAAACAGGGGAGCACGCAAAATGTGCTTGATCGATATCGATTGATATGGGGGTAGGATGGAACTCACGGGATTTTGTCTCCCTTCTCCGTTTTCTGCATGGGTTTCTTTTGGCAAACCGTTTGAATGATGATATCCAACAATCGATATCGATCAAGCTCATTTTGCGTGCTCCCCTGTTCGATGCGCGCAGAAGTGTGCGCCAGCCCAACTGGTATATATATATATCGTGTATAATATATATATATATATATATATCGTATTTCTCGGTGTATTCAACACCTGCACTCTCAAAGTTCAACAGCGACAGCAATTGTTGATGAAGCCTTCAGAAAATCTCACCACGAAAAATTTCTTAATATTAGCATAGAAATTGAACGATGGTCTTCCGAATGAATCTGCCGCCTCGTCGTTCATCAACATTATTGCTGCTGACAGCCCAGCTGACCCTCCCTAAATTACTTCAGCTTTTACAAACAATCACACTAAATGACTGAAAAAACGCCACCTGAAACTTTTCGATAGGCTTGCATTCCATCAAAATCCTGTCAGTTAAGTAATCTCGTCTACCGAGTTCGTTGGCAAAACGGACACCATCTGAGTTTATCTGAAAACCAGGAAAATGCACGCAGATTGAAGGAAACGTCAGACGTAAAAATAATTGAGAAAGGTAATCAAAAAGCATAGATGCAGGCCGGGACAACTGCAACGGGCAATGCCGCGCACTTAGTGGCGGCCCGCCCTTTGCTCCCGCTAGGTTATAACGAAAGCAGAAGAGAGTGTCACAAGCAGTGACCTGCTTACGGGGCGGTGAGACTTGGGACGGTTTGGGGGGGGGGGGGGGGGAAGGAGAAGGGACTTGACCCTGAGAGTCGCTCTTGCACAAGAGCGCTTCAGATTGATGCAACTATATCACCATCTCGGAAAAGATGGGATAATGATCACCAACCGGGATGTGAGGCTTTTTCTAGGTTCTATCGAGAACCGAGGCCCGTGATTTCGAGCACGCGACTCCGCATGGGAAAAGAGTAGGCTATTAAAGAGAGCTCTGGCTAATCAGTTATAGTTTTTCCCCCGCCAACCACCCACGAGCTAAAGCAGCATGTTACCGTACGAACACTCCGTGGCAAAACACTGGATCTAGTCTTGACAAATGATCAAACGCTATTCGGCGAGCTACGTGTTCGTTCCCCCCTGGGCTCCAGCTATCACTCCACCGTTGAGTTCAGAATAAGTGGAAAAGCAAAAAAGGAGAAGTATATAAGCAAAAGAGATTTCACAAAAGCAAACTATAAGGATATTGAACATTATTTGATGAATGTTGATTGGTTAGGCTCGCTGAATAGTGTGGATACAGTTGATGCTCAGTATGGATTGTTCTTAAGTATTCTTACTCATTGTATTGACTTTTTTGTGCCTATAGTTAGGAAGCCCTTAAGAAGCGCTAGACTACCTATACATCTTGTTCGGTTGGCGCAGTTGCGTGAGCAAGCTTGGCATAAGGCACAAACCACTTGTCATGAGTACGATAAAACGACGTTTGAGCAGATAAACAAGAAGTTGGATAAGAAAATGAAGAAATTTGACGCTTTCGTTGACAGAAAAGTTATTTACTCAAAAAACAAAGCGCTTTTTACAAGCTTTTAAAATCAAGGTTAGATAGTAAACCTGAAACATTGGCGCTTCTGACCTTGAATGGTACCATGGTCCACAATGATGTAGACAAAGTAGAGATTCTGGCATCTACCTTTCAGCAGGATTTTGTGATTCACGTCAGGAAGATGTGAATATGGCCTCGCTTACAAAACGATTTCCTTTGATGAGCTATTCGGCGTGGTTTCGGCGTGATATCATTTTCAAATTGTTACTCGAATGGCCTCAGTCCAATTCACTCACTCCAGACTTCATCCCTCTACATTTTGTTGAAAAAGGTGCTCTATTATAAGTAGTCCGCTGGAACACATTTTCAACTTGAGCTTCATGAGGGCAGAGGTACCACAGAGATGGAAGCTGTCATTTGTTACGCCATTTCCAAAGAATCCTCCCCACAATCTTCCTCAAAATTACAGGCTATAAGCATAACGCCCATCTTTTCGAGACTTCTTGAGAAGATTTTGAAGAAGCAAATTTTGGAACATCTTCAGAAACATAAGATCATTTCCTCGAAGCAGCACGGTTTCCAGAAAGGCAAATCAACGGTCACTGCCATGATTCAGTCCCTCAGTGACTGGACAAGGGCACTTGATGAGGGCCAGGCTGAGGATGTCATATATCTTGATTTTTGTAAAGCATTCGACAGAGTTCCTCACAAAAAGTTGTTACATAAAATGGTAGTCGTGGGTATTCATCCACGCATTGTTGCGTGGGTTGCGGCGTTTTTGTCTGACCGTCAATTTTCCGTCCATATTAACTCGTCGTGTTCTATGCCTAGGCCTGCACCTTGTGGAACCCCAAGGCGGGATCCTTTCTCCAATCTTGTTCAATATATGTCTCCATGATCTCATGAATTTAGTTGAGCAAACTAGCGTCGGCATTTGCGCTTCCGCTGATGACCTTAAGCTGTATCGTTCTATAGGAAATGAAAGTGATTGCAGTGACCTTCGAGGAGTCGTAAATAGGGTAGCGCAATGGTCTGAAGACTGGAGTTTACCCCTCTCAGAGACCAAGTCGAGAGTCCTTCACCTTGGAAAACGCAATATCCGACATGGATATGTTATGAAAAGTGCTTCTCTATGCGTGGTTGAACAAATAAACGACCTTGGTTTCTTGATCACCAGTGATCTAAATTTCGATTCTCATAGCGATGCTATTGTTAAAAAAGCAACAGTCACTTTGTACAACTTATTCAGAGCCTTGTCAACTACAAGTCCGTCCACCCTGTTGCGCGCGTATAAGACATACGTACGTCCTATTCTGGAGTATGGAACACCCGTGTTTAGCCCATATAAGATAAAAACCATCAAAAAGATTGAAGCAGTGCAAAATAGTTTTACTAGGAAACTAATGGTGAGAGTGCCTGGATTTATGTACGCCCAAATTCCTTCGGCTAGTGAAAGGAAGAAGAATTTGGGGCTAAGTACTCTAGAGTTTAGACGTAGAAAGAACGATCTTTTACTATACTATAAACTGTTACATGGCAGAATTGACAATATTGAAGAGCTTTGGTCTCGAAGAAATCCCATAACCAAAGGCGGCAAGTTCAAAATAGATGTGGGTCGTGCCAAACTTAATTGTAGGCGTCACTTTTTCACGCATAGGATTATCCCTCTATTTGGGAAGTTATGCCAAAAGCATCGGGCGCTTACAAAATCCTACTGCTCATTTAAAAGATGTTTGGACAAATGCCTGAGTCCGTAAATCCTTTTCTATTTTCTTTCTATTTCCTTTCTTGTTCTTACTGTTGTCGTTTTATATGCTATTTGTATTCATGTAATACCTTGTCACTTTGGCACTTATTGTCTAGGGTCAAGTTTAATTGGTGATCGCACGAATCTGCTCGTGTAATAAATATATAAATATATAAGCAGTGACCTGCTTGCGGGACGGTGAGACTTGGGACGGTTTGGGGGGGGGGGAGGGGGGAGGAGAAGGGACTTGACCCTGAGGGTCCCTCTTGCACAAGAGCGCATCAGATTGATGCAACTATATCCCCATCGCGGAAAAGATGGGATAATGATCACCAACCGGGATGTGAGGCTTTTCTAGGTTCTATCGAGAACCGAGGCCCGTGATTTCGAGCACGCGACTCGCAGGGGAAAAGAGTAGGCTATTAAAGAGAGCTCTGGCTAATCAGTTATAGTTTTTCCCCCGCCAACCACCCAGAGTGGGCTGTAACCCGCTGGGCCATCACCGCGAGCGGCTAGATATGCCGCCGTCATCAGCTAAGCCTCACCATCACCCTTCCTTCCGCTTGCTACCACCCGACTCCTGCAGACTCATTTCTTGTATTTCTATTCGCTTCTTTCTATTGTTAATGGATTATTGATAGCTAATGTCGTCACTCAAAGCCATTGTAAGGAGACCGAATTATACATTACGTGGAAGACCAAGCCACTCCTGATAGACGTCTAGATTCACTTAATAGTATTTAATAAGCCTCTGACCCCATCGTCCTGTCCGTGACTCGCCGAATGGTGGAAAAGCGATTGAGTGCAGTCGAACTGACTCAAACTGATGACTGCAGGAAAAGTTATCAAGCCGTGCAGGGCTAGAGCAATTGTGGAGACATGGTGCAGCATAGGAAGAATCAAAGCACCGAGGTGAGCACTCGGCGAGTGAGAAAAAGTTGGGAACAGTACTAAGCGATACACAAATAGGTAGGCAATTGCAGCGATCAGGGATCGACCCGAAGATTACAGGGGATCTGGAAGGGGCATGAGTTGCCGCGAAACACACGGCGATCATATAATAAACGGTAACTGACAAATCAGTATAGCATGCTAATCTCCAAATTTTCCGGAGAAGCGCAAAAAAATGTTTGGTAAAGAGTTAACAGAGGTGCTCAGAGAAAAAGGGATCACAACAGTAGATGATCGAAATAACTTCCTGAAAGTAGTGGAAAGAGATGAAGATTTGGTGACAAAGATTGTACCGTGTTGGACACTGATGTATTGTAGGTACGAGACACCGTACAGAGATACAGAAGCTGCAGAACAAACAAGCAAATGACAGAAGATACAGCTTTGAGGAACTGTCGGATGATTCCATGGACGGTGATTATATGAGCAGTGAAGGAGTCAAGAGTTCTGTTCTGTACCTTGACCGAACTACGACCGAAATTTACAGACGACAGCACGAGTACCAGAGCGGAGCCGTGCAGCAACGTAGACTAGAGCAACTTGCGAGCAGCACTCAAGAAAGTGTTAAGATCGCTGGGAAACAATTGCCGAGACGGGCGAAAGGAGTCAGACTTACAATGAGAATATTCTGAAATTCTTGCAAGCAGGTAGTTGTGCCGTCCCAGGTGTTTTCGCAGCAGATCAGAGAAGAATTCAAGAAGTCTTTGCGCCGATTTCGTAGGAAGTATGAGCCTTTGAGGTACGGAGACAAAGCATTACTAGAGATACTAGGTGATGATCACTTAAGGGAAAGAACGAAAAATATATTACTGGTAATCTCACAGGAGATAGTGGAAGACGGATTCGATGCTGTGTCAGAGAAATGAAAAGACCGTCAGATGGTATTATTAGGTTGCTGAATTTTCGACATGCTGTGGTCTCGAAAGGCATTCTAACCCGCACTCCATGCTTTCCAGGCCCCCGACTCAGCTTAGGGCTAAAGCGGCCTCGGTAGTGTAATGGATTAGCACATATGCCCGCAAAGCATGGAGCGCGGGTTCGAGTCCCGTGCGAGACCAAACCTTGTGCCCATAACTCAGCAACCTAGCAACAACTTCCGCATCGCGGCTGCGGCGAAAATCAGCAGCTATCAAAAATTCTAGGAAAACTATATCTGTCCTCAAATGATTCAACAGCTGCCAAAATGAGGGCTTTAAATTAGCTCAGGGGCTTGAAGCTGAGACCGAATCAGTCTATTTCAGAGTCTTGTGTTGATTCACAAAGCTTGCTCGGAAAGCGAACCCCAAATACATTATGTCGCAAAAGTCTTCAGAATATGCGCAGATTTCATTATCTAATGTGAGAGAATGGCCAGAACACGTGCAGATATTAAGTGTGCTGCATGGGTCCGACCCCAGTGGAGCGTGCAATGAAATAAAGCAATAAGCCAATATCATAAAGCAATTTCTACAATGTATGGAAACCCGAGGAGAAGCGTCCCAGGAGCGGAGTGGCGAAGGAGTGGGCGTATAAAAGCCAGCGAAAGAAAGAATAGACTCAAATCAGTGGACTGTCATGAATCTGACGTGCGTCAAACCATCTATGCATACAAAAAGAAGGAAGACCTTGACACTCGAAAGTGCTTTAACTGTTCAAAATTGAGACATAGTGACCGGAATTACCTCAAAGGGAAGCCCAGTGTGAACGAAATTAAATCGAGACAAATGATGCCAAATCGATCGAACGAGGCAACCATCCGACGTGGTGCGACAAGCTCGTTCGATGAGAATGATGGCAGGAGAATCTAGTGAGAGAGAAGACGACAACTTGGGTGAAGATGCTACACGACATGGTTCCAGCGTTGACCCAGAATCGATGGTAACCACTGTGTCTGAAGGACTACTAGCAATGGCGCAGGAAAACGGGTTCGATATGCATAGCCTCGGAGTAATCGACAACAAGATACTGTTTTGGGTGCCTCTAATAATCAAATGAAGTTCGTCGGTAGTGCGTCGTTGCGATCAGGATGGAGGGAGAGCTGAGTTAAAAGTTGCCTTCTATATATCGAAAGAAGAAGGACAAGAGGTATAGCTAAGAACGAACGCACTTAAGAACCTTAGCATCCAGATTAGTCCCCCCAACCTGGAAACAGAACTTCCGCACAAAATGATTCAGGAGGAGTACCTATAGCGAAAAGGAAGTAGGTACCGCCGTACGGCTCTGCACTTATACGGGTACACTGCGACGTCGAGGAAGATTCAGTGGAGCGCGTTATATGGCAAAATTCAAATAAAATAGCGGCAGGAATATTCAAAAAAACAAGCAATTGCGGTCCCTATACAATGATAGAAGAAAAGAGCCAAACATTTTAAAAAAGGATGGGGAGATTGCTCGATGGAGCACTGGGAAGTCGAAGAAAGGATGTAATGAAATCAAAGCTTTGACACTGGATGGGTGAACTGTTCAGTTGGGTGATGGGGCCAGGAAACAGAGGTTGTACGAATGGACTTCCTAAAAATCCCTAGAAGTGTTCGAAAGTTGTTTGATGAGTGTGAGGACACATTTGCAATTTGTAACCAGTAACTGTCAGTCACAAGTGAGGTGGAAATGGATGTTGACACGGGGGATCACTCACCCAACAAGTTAAAAGTGAGATTTATCCCCCTGGCAACGGGATCAAGATCGATGACCCCGTGTCTGAAGAGATCATAGAGAAAAATGCGTCAGCATGAACATTTCCCATAGTACTAATAGCGGAAAAGGACGACGGCTTGTGACTTTCGGGAATTACCGCGGGCTAAATAAGTGCATTCGACAGGATTACTTACCAACGCCAGCGATGGATGCATTGTTGCGGAGTATGGCTTGTAAAAGGCATTTTCAATACTGAACTTTCACAGCGGATACCGGCAAATTCCGCTCACGCAGAAGGCAAGGGAGAAAACAGCCTCTACAACAAAGGAAGGGCTATTCCCGTTCAGAGTTTCTCCATTTGGCCTGAGCACATCATCAGCGCTGTTCCAAAGAACGATGGATACAGTCTACACGACTTCCTGGTTACCGAAGTCTTCTGTTACATCGATGATGTAATGGTTTGTACCCACTCTGCATAAGGACATCTTGAGCTGTTGCGAACAATGCAGATGAGGTTAATAGAAGCGTACTACGTTTGAAGGCAGAGAAGTACGTGCTCATGGAAAAGATGTCTTTCCTTTGCCGTGTTGTCGGCGGAGCAAGTATACAGAGGGTGGCAATAAAAAATTTTTTTCTCCACTTTCAACCCTACTCTAATCATGCTTAAGCAAATTCTGACGAGGTATTATCATCCCCAAATTCAAGAGCACACCTCCTATCAGTAAACTCCGTAACAGCCGCCTGCACGAACAGGGTCGGGAGATTATTCCGACTGAACATGATGTGTCACCTCAACACGGCGAAATCGGAGATTTCGTCGCCCTCGTTCAAGACCATGTTGAGGTCCGTTCACTCCGGGTACTTATGGGGATTCATATTACTTGGTGTTCTTAAACATTACGTTTTTTCCGGGTTTCCAGCGCTGTTAGTTTTCAAGAATTGAAACGTGTTATTACCACTGAAATCACAACGGAAGGGGTTTGAGGTAGGAAAATAGAACTTCGGATCATAGCAGCGTTGTCCAAGCAACAAGGGCTCTCTAACTTCCATGACCGAAGGACCGATCCTTGGGAAGCTTCCCACAAAATACCTGCTACGGAACCTGGCTCCACTGCTTTTAGCGGACCTTGATACCGCAGGTGCTCTGAAGCCCGACTGCGCCGGCTGAAGACTCCGTATTTTTATAAATGTGAAAGTAGTGAGTCTCAGCATGCTCGTGCTTTTAGTGGAACACTTTGGGAATATTTTGCCCCAAAACTTCTATCTCTTTCGTTTTTCTATGTTTTGTATACATGGCATGCCGTGATGTGAGCCGTGAGCAAAATTACTCTATGCGGACTCCCAGAAAACAGAGATAGTGAAGGAACCTTGTGGGTGCACGCCTGGAGAACAAAAAATTCGCTTCGCGGCGCTCGGTGCGCGACGCTATGGTACGAGCTATGCGCGTCGTCGATGGGTCCTGGAGCGATGGCAACGTCCTACAGCTCATCCTGGGTGTAATTGCTTCAGGACCCAACCAACACGGCACCCTTTCTTGTACCACACGTAGCGCGCTGTGCGCGGCCACGCGAATTCTCTGTCCTGTAGACATACACCCAGTGCCTTGCTCCCAGATCGTGTAGGAACTTGCGACTTGCGAATAAGGTGAACAACTAAGGTGACTTGCGAAGTGTGGGGTTTTGCGTTGTTTCGCGCACCTAGCAAAAACTGATGAAGTTAAGCATCGACACTCCCTCACCCACATATTCCCCAGACCTATCACCAACGGATTACAATTTTTTACGGGTTCTCGATGCAAACCTGCTTCAGAAGGAATTCGCCGATACGATGTTGAAAATGCCATCGTTGACTTTATTGATTTTCTCAATCCACACTTTTATCATGATGGCATATTTTCTTAACTAGATCGTTGGCAAAGTTGTGCATATTCGAATGGTTTTTGTTTCGACCAATAAAGTTGTGTCTGAGCGAAGTTATGGCGTTTTGAAAAAAGTGGTCCGTTTTAGCCATTTATTCTGCATACACCCAATATCTCCCACTTACCACCTGGCTATACACACTCGGAGGCCGCATTGTTGTGATAACCGCAACAAGCTGAAGTCCTGCGCTGCGTCAATAACATAAATCATGTGGCCTCACAGGCTTCGTACTAACAGCATAGGCGAAAATTTCGGAGCATTCTGAATAAAGACTCACAAGGATAGCACCCTTGCCACGGAGTGCTTCCGCTGCAAGGAACTTCGTTCCAGCTGAAGGGTCAGCTGGATCGACAAATGCAGTTGGGTGGATTTGAACACGATCCATACCGATAACCTAAGCATGGCAAATTAAACAACTACAATAGCTAAACAAATGGTACATGTACGAGGATTACCTGAGCCGCCATTGCACGTGCCATTTTCATACCATCTCCACGTGCAAAAGCGCCATTAGTAGTTGGAAAACGCAACTATAACTGACGGATTCTTCTTGGCTTTTCAAGAGACATCAAATAATCTTCACTACATGTTGGAGTCAAAACAACCTTATCACTGGCGAATTCACGTAAAAGGCTATCATCCTCGCTTCTGTCAGCACTAAATCCGCCAGTTGCGAGAATCACTGCCTTGCCATTGATTTCTCCTTCAAACAATTTATGAATCAAACTTTCTCAAAATATTTTCCAACTGGAGGTAACTCACTTCTTTTTCCATCTTGCACTACATTCACTCCATTCACATACGCATTCCATGAGGTGAGTCCTACTACGCGAGTGTTCAAATGAATAGTGACATCATTAGGCCTAGCCTGTGCGATGTCTGATAGGCGTCGCTTAGCGGCCGTGATGATGCCCATTCCTACGTTAATAGGACGGCCCTCCTTTGGCGACGGAATCCTAAGACGAATACAAGATTCAGCAAAGTGGTCGGTGATTATACGAAAAAGATTACGCGTTATGAAGATTCATAATGTAGGCAACATGGAAACTTTACCAATGTGTTCTAGGCACAGAGTGACCTCCACATAAGTTTACGTCGGTGAGGTTAACGCCGAGCTCCTTAAGGAATTCTATAGCTTCCGCTGAGTGGTCGACCTGAATCAAAGAAAAACCTCAGCAAAAAAGCTTGGATTTTATGTTTGACAACTTTCATGTTTTTTAGCTAGAGAGCTTGGATCTAAGTCAAAATGCGAGCAAAGCGCCAAAGAGGTAGCCGAGAATGTGGCGACGTCATTAGGCCGCGTTCATATTCTGCGGTGTCAGCGGCAGGGCGTCGCTGTGTAGCTCCGCGACTCAGCCTTTGCCACCCTGTCTCGTTGCTTCCGGCTACCTCTGCACCTCTCTAAGCCACTCTGCCTCGCTGCCTGTGACCAGCCAGCCTGCAGGCGCTGAGTATGAACGTGGCCTTACACACCACCGCCAACCAAAATTCTCACATGAGAGAGTGAGCTCCAATATCTTGTTATCTTCCGAATGTAGTCGCGGCAGATTACCTGCAAAAAATGCGAAAACATACCAGTACATTGACTAATCCCTCGTCATTCTCACGATCACCGGCATCCATAGTGTCCTTGTAGAAACTGGCTCGTGAATCTTCTATACCCATTTCTCTTTGTGTAGAGGTTTCAGCAGCGCTCACACCTGAAGAGCTTTCTATTGGATGCAACAACAGCGTTTCCATAACGCAACAATTTAAAATCTCGGACACTCATGACCTTACCACTGCTCGCTTTTGCTGAATTTCCCCCAAGGTCCTTCTCACTATCGATGATTATCACCTTTGCATGGTTGTTGAGTGCCTCAATCGCTGCCGAGAGCCCAGCGAGGCCTCCACCTACGATTATAATCGGCTCGTCCGGGGAAGGAGCCTGAATGGATGTTCCGCTGAGAATGATCAGAGGTGTAAGCTGTCAGAAGGAACGCCGCTCGAAATTATTGTTTAAATTTCGCTGAAATGTATCTTAAATGTTAACAACAAAATTAAAAATATCAGGCTGAAAACGTGGATGCCCAGTAACTCTTCTTTCAGCAACTCAGCTACTGAATTGAAACCTCATTTTTCATCTCATTCACACTCTTTTCTGAACTCTGGATCCATTCCAAGAGCTTCACTTGCACGAACTCAAGTTTTCTCAAATTTGCATTCATGCTCCACCAACGGAGCTCTCTCAAGAGCAATATTCAAATAAACTAAGTTAAATTATAATTTGAAAACTGAAAAGGAAGAAAAGGGAATGCAAACAAATAAGATGCGGCAACATACAAATGCTCTATATAACATATGCTTGGTACTTCATCCGCAAGCCCATTTGCGATCATAGCCTACAGATACATGATTCACCCTCTTCTTTCCGTGGGATTTCTAGGCATAATTCAGAAGTTCCCGCAGAAAGGCGTACTTTCGAACATAATGCACTAGGCATTTGAATTGAAGCGCAACATAGAAGCGTCCAGCGCTCAACATAAGGTCCAGGGTCCTAATTTGCGAATACAGGGGGTGCCAAAAAAAAGTAATTTTGTCTCCTCCACTTTCGATCCCATTTAGCCAAACTACAGTAAATTCTATTGAGGTATTCTCATCCCCAGAATCAAGAGCAGAACTAACTCTATCACTATACTCTGTGGCAGCCTCCTGCACGAGCAGAAACGGGAGCAAGGAAAGACTGAACAAGATGTATCACCTCAACTGGGCAAAATCCGAAATTTCGTCGCCCTCTTTGACACCTTGCTGACGTCCGTTCAATCTGGGTACCTAAGGGGATTCATACCGGATGGTGTGTGTTCTTTAACACTGCGTTTTTCCCGGGTTCCCAGCGCCCTTCGTTTCCAAGAGCCAAAACGTTCCCCTACCACTGAAACCCCTCCGGAGGCGGATTTGAGGCATGAAAATGATACTTTGGATCACAGCAGCCTTGTCCAAGCAGCAGGGGCTCTGTGACTTCCAAGAACCGAAGGGCCAACCCTCAGGAAGCTTCCCACAAGTTTTTAGCGAATTTTTAAATGTAGGTACTCCGAAGCCCGACTGCGCCGAATTAAACCTTCATATTTTTATGAACATGAACGTGAGGAGCCACAGCTTGTTCCTGCTTTTAGAGGAACATTTCGGGAATGTTTTGCCCCAATACCTTTATCTCTTTCGTTTCCCTACGTTTTGTGAAATTGGCAGATGTGAGCCGTGGGCAAAATTACTTTTTTTTTGGCACCCCCTGTATATCATTGAGGGCACCACCATAATTTTCTAAACATTTTCACGATAGAGAATGTTGACCAATCACCACTGATATGAAAATTGAACTGAATCAGTTAATGACCCTTTCAGTAGTTCAATAGAGAGATTGGGGTGATAAGTTACGACTCACATTGCTTATGACCAACCATCTCTGCAAGTTGATGAAGGAATAATCTGTTTATAGGATCACTATGGCCCGAAATAATGTCCTTAAGAACATGACGGTCCCCCTAAGTAGGAATGTATATAGGAATGAGCACTCAACCATCCCAGAGAACAGCTTTACGATGATTTTATAAGCCAAAATTTGAGCTTTGACTCACATGAGTCTGGATCGATAAGTTCGAATAGCCTGCGAGGAAATCCTCAGCTTTCCCAGTTTTATGAGCTTCGGGTAGGTTTGGCCGACAGGTGCAAAGCCAGTCGAATGACTGACGTTGAAAAACGGTGAAGTAAGTCGTTGTTTTATTAGTGAATTTACTCCCCTCCACGAAGTGTTAACATCCTAGTTGCTATGTGAAAGCGCACTTATTACATTGTTGGTATAATGTAACATACAATCACAGTGTTAAAAATGGTAGCTACGTAATAAATGTCAGCAAGTGCATTGAGGAATGTTTCTTACATTGAGCTAATTCCAGCATGCGGCAACCATTTACCGTAACTCTCGAATGCGTAAAGTTCGGTGTTAAATACTGCGTTCTCACACTCTCACAATCTGGGTTGAACGATACGTCGAGGAAAATTTCCAAAAAATACGACTCCCAGGGTAAATTGTTGGAGGTGGAGGTTTATCATGCATACAATACAGTCGGCAGTAGGTGGTAGAATCACCAATTGGTGTAAGGAACCTGGGCGTGACTTTAAATTTCAAATGAGGTCACACACCAGGTGCAGGCGAGATGATTAAAGGCTTTACCAGGGGTGAGGGAAAACCGAGATCTGGGAGTACATGTTCTCTCAAAACGAACCTTCCACTTCAGAAGTGGTCATATGTGGCGAAAATCGCATTGAAAAAAAAGCGGCTTGGGGTATTATGACGACCCCGCAGCTCGGCCTGAGGTCCGGCGACCGGGCGAGCCGCCAAAAAGGGCGGGACAACGATCGCGGCCGGTTGGTTCAGACTCTGGCCTATCTCCAACCCACTCCGGCTAGTGACGCAGAGGAGAAAGAGAAGAGGGATTTCGGGGTCTACTTCTCAGCTTTTTCGCAGCTTACCGTCGTTCTTTCTCCACAATTAAATACACTGCTGTGCACTCCTTTTTCCAATTCTACAGTCTGCCGAATTTGCTCAACTGGGGTCTTTGAGTGCACATAATCTGTGTATTGTGTGTCAAAGGTAACTCATAGATACGCGAGAGAGCAGGCGGTTGTTCTGGTAGGATACCAGATCACCCCCCAAAAGGGGCCTCCATACGACCTCCCCTTCTTCAGGTCCTGCTATTTCTGCGTTTTCAATTCAGCCAATGCGATTCACCGAGGAAACGAAGTCTGAGGTCAATAAACAAGACGCCCGAACTCCTGACAAATTAGAGAAATTGGAACCTAACAAAACCAAGTAAGTATGCAGTTATCACTATTTCCAGAAATAAGTAGGAGACTCAAGTGAATTTCGTGACGATACTGGAGTGTGCCAAAATTTAAAAAAAAAAAAGAGAAAAAAGAAAAGGGCACTAACTGTGCCCATGTAATAACAAATACTTGACAACCTCGAATATAAATCAAAAACAGTACCTTCCTCCTAGTATCGGCCATGGCTGTAGTGCAGACGACAATAAGAATCAATGATAGCATCCACACTCGCAACAGGTTATTGCTGGCAAACCAAAGACAACCACTGATATCGGGGCATTAACCAAGGAATGCGATACACTTTGAAGTATTACAACAAAAAGAATGACAGAAAACCAGCAATTCACTTTATTACGTTCCGTTTTTTTTTTGCAGATTACCGAATAAAGTAGTAGTACATTCCACGTTTTTCGACGTATAAACATAACGAAGGCGAACACCTGAGATCTACGCGATCACCATTAAGGCAAAATCATGGAAATATAGATAGCAAAAGTACAATATCAAGCGATACAAGGATGACACATCACGTTATAGCTATCGGGGGAAGGAAAACCGCAAGAAGTCATTACCAATTAGTCGAAGTACTCGGAAAAGCACTATACATACAAAACCGAGAAAGCAAATTCACACCACGGTATGGCAGGTGCAAATATTATTAGTAAAACATTTCCAACATAAAAGCTAACAGTGGCTGAACACCACTTTTCAACAGAGGGGAAAAGAAATCAAAGCTGTATTCTTAAAGGATCTTCCAAAGGACTTACCGCAAACCTAAGTAAGCATACTGTATTTCAGTATTTCATAAAGTTGCGAGGGTCTACTACACTTTCCAGTAATATAGGATTATAATAGAAACCGGCCGGATGACACGACAGTGATAAGCAGACCTCTTCTAACAAAAAGGAAATGGAGTACCAGTACAACGAACCAGTGAAAATCAACGTCATTCATTGCGCCGAGGAAATAGGGGAAAGCGAGGATGTACAGTTCCCCACAACTATACCTCAAAACCGCACTATTTCTGTTTCCGTTCCGCGTCACTCACCTCCATATCGCCTGGTTTTAGCAGATACAACCATCAGCCACTAGAGGGCCAGAAACAACAGCTCTCCGTCGAGGACTCTTCGACTAACCCTTGACCCCGCTTACAACAGAAGGATATGTTGCTAGTGGGTGTGGTATACAAAGCCACACAAGATGAGAAATGATGAAAACAACAAAAAAAACAGAAAAATACAGCAGGATGGAGTAATATTTCCGAAAATGAAATGGTAAAATATTTCAATCAGATCGAAGAAAAGGCTCATACGGGCAGACAATCCTTTGTTCTGCTGGCTCCTGTTCCCCACTTAACGATTTACTTGTACATGTGCATTCATCACTGCATATAGCACAGCTTACTGAGCTAACGACATCCTTGGTATTAGCATCATTCACGTCAGATGGCAACTCATTCATCTGTAACAAAGACGAGGCCGATGATCGATTTTTCGGATCAAACATTATATGATACTTCGAAAGTTGGCCCTTCAATGTCGGCGCGCAATGTCGCCCAACGCCGTGATATCCACAAAAACAGCTGCGCCAGGCATATATTCATATCTTCCCGCATTAATGACAAAGATAAATCAACAAATAAAGAGGGAGAAACCATATGATCCAACATGCCTTACGATTGAGGGCCCGGTGTGCAATCTATGCGAATGAGATGGAAACTGATGCACTCCACATTATTCACAGGAAATATTTCAGAGAAACAGTGCACCATGTTACATTTTTAATGGAAACAGATCCTCAAACATCTACTTCAGATGACTACCAATCTTCTATTGCTAACTACACTCCCATGTTCTGTCGAGTAGGTTGAGGAAAGTAATGCGACACCTCACAACATCAGCATGAAAACCCCCTTCAGATCCTTCACACTTTTAGGACACTACGGAAGCCTGGAACCTGTTATTAAAGGCAGTGTTTGGGGACATTAGGCAGGAAATTAAAAGAAGTTGTGAATATGAAAGTCGAGATGCCCAATTACAGGACACTGAAGAAAAACGGATGGAAATGGTCAAAGACCTAAGAAATAGGACCCTTCCCTACCGTTGATTTCCGAAGTGGAGCCTTCCCGTGAAGAGGCGGGTAGTCCGGACGAGTTTTCCATTGACGTGTTGCCATGTCCTAAAAGGATGAAGGGATGTTCGGTGAGGAAGCATCCTTTTTCTAGAGTGCGCTTCGAGCCAAAACTGAGAAAGCGGGCCGCGATACCTTCTATTCCCACCCCAGCCAGTCAGTCGCTAGGAGGCGGACCGAGCACAGTAAGGCGGAGCTGAAAAGGCCGCCTCTGCCACGGCTCAGGGGCGCGACCTTCGCGGGGATTTCGCCGCAAATAGGCTTTCCAAACCCGTAGTTTTTAAGCGAATGACTCCTCTTAGGGATTGCTTATCACACACATTACCCTTAACAATGTCTTTAAGGGACTTAAAAAGATCGGTTCTGGAACCAACGTCAAGAGCGTCATAAAAACCCTACGGCAAACGTGTCGGATGCAACGGTGATTCTAGGCCGGGCAAGTTTCGCAGTACATGCTAGGTCCTGCAGAATGAGTTGACTCGCACTTAGTGTCAATGCCACTTAGCAAAGTCAAGCAGCTTTCAGCGTACTATCACACGGCATGAAAAAAATGATCTCTCCATTTGCATTTACCAGCGACCAGATACAATTCTTCTTTGCTCGAAGAATGCGCCGCCGTGAAAATTTGAATGAAAGAAATAAAAGAGCAAAAGAGCAAAAGTGATCTGATCAGACAACTGGGAGAAAGGCTATGAGACAACAAACACGAAAGACCCACGGCTGCCCATACTCACAGTATAATAGGACTCAAAAATAATTTTCCAAAATGACCCATAAACAAATTTTTCAGAGTTGCGCTACGACTCGTACGCTCGATTAGTAGTCAACAGAGTAAACATTCGATGAATTAGCGTTCATTCCACCGCGATACATTGCGGCCACATTCCCAAAATACGCGAGCACGCGCTTTTTTGTATGATATGCGGCTTATTGCGAGGTTTAGATCACTCATGCTCTGACATCCTATCGAATCACACATATATTCTCCCTTCTTGCATCACGATGATGATAACTCGACAACGACAGATACGGAAGGTGACGCATGCTTTGAGCATGAAGACATCGTGGTGGGCCGCTAGTAGATACGAAGGGGAGGAGTTATTTTATAAACCCTGGCCGTGTGATAATACGCTGAAAGCTGCTTGATGAATCGGAGACAAGTAACTTCTAAGACCGCGGTCGTACTTTGCGATGCCGGCGGTAGGGCGTGGCTGCGTATATCTGCCTCTCCGCTTATGCCAACCTGCCTCGTTGTCTGCGTCATCTCTACGCCTCCCCCGTGCTACTCTCTCTCGCTGCCTGTGAACGCAGCCACGCCCTGCCTGCGGTGAGTATGACCGCGGCCTAAGAAAATACAAAAATTCTGTTTGACCCCGTATGTTAGCTGAATTACGCCGACGATTCGTGGTAACTCATCATCTAGTGTGTATTACGGAACTTTCCCAACTTGACTGGGAATCATCACTGCTTTCCGATACGTCGTCTATGGTGTTTTTATGAAGCTGTCGAAAAACAGATCTTTCAGTTCCTCGACAACAGATTCCTGCTTTTCGTAGTGCCAAAAGTGTGAAAGATTTAGAGGTGGTTCATGGCAATGTTGCGAAGTGTCGCACTATTTCCTCAACTCATTGGACAGAACATGGGAGTGTAGGGACTTACATGAGATTGATAGCCATATAAACAGATGTTCATAGCACTTCAAAATAAGTCCTGTGAAAGATGTGGGAATCAATCAGTGTCCACCTCATTTACGTAACATGGCCAAGATAACGCCTCTCTCTACACTTGTTCACTAAGGCCACAAGGCTCGCCCCTTTTTTTTATTTGCCGAATTATCTTTAGCATTAATGCGACGAGCTATGAATGTATGCCTGCCACAGTCCTTTTTGTAGATATTACGCACTGCACGACATTCATTGCACACCTACATTAAAGCGACCAACTCCCAAACTGTCTTAAATACACCAGAAGGAGGTAATTTTGGCTTACGGTAGAACAGACGTAGTGTGGACGAGTTCAAATGGCCGCCATTGCACAAACTCCCCAATTTGACGCCGTGGCATGGTGCCAAGAGAAGGTGTTTCTTTTATAAATTTGCTTTTTCCTTTTTTTCTTAAACTGCTTCTAGATGTACTTACATGAATGCTAAGTAGTTAGGAATGGCCACTCCACTGCGCTGGGAGTCAGGTGCTACAACTAATGTTGGACCGCGGCCCGTCTCCTACAGCGGGCAACTCGGAAAGTCAGTGCGATGGTGCGAATGAGGCGTGAATACACACCGCAGCGATGCACTTTTGAATTCGGGTTTTTCACCGATTATCGCTTCTAACCTTCTGCGTTCGTTACAAAATGCTCATTTCTTTGTATTTTTCTCTTGTTTCGGACCTCTTCCGGTTCCTTTAACCAAACTCGTCCTTTCTGAACACCCCCATATAAAATGCACTACAGGCTCCTAAAAAGTAGGAAAAAAACTCAATTTTTTTGAAACGAAAAAAGATTCAAACGGAAGGCTAATCTACATATCACAAGCACGAATACTTTGTACAAGTGCTAAAGACATTTGCCACGCTGGAACGGTGTTTAGGTGAGAGCGAAACGCTTATGACGACCTTCCCTAGTCAGTCAATCGGCTTATACTCCTTCTAAATTTAATAGATCAAGGACATCTTCAAATCCCCAATCTTTCAGATTACATCACCTTCCAATTCTCGCGGCTGTTCAACTAGCAACCAATCGGTCCAGGACAGGACATCATACTATATAAGGAGAAACATTACCTGAACGTTGCACATGTCAATTTCATCAATGCTTTTTCGTTCCTCATTGATTGAATCACTGCTGTCACGACGCTCAACAATACTATCCAGCGTAGAACGACGGCCTACAGTGGAAGATGATGAAGCCCAGTTGACGCTGATGCTGAAAGAATCCCTTACTCTATAACACCACATAACGTGACTTTTGTGCTAAGACCTAACTGAAAAAAGTTTTTCATTCCTTGCGAGAAAACCGCTACACCTACCTACTTGGCTGGACAAACTCCTGTGGTAAGGTAGACGTGTACGGAAAGCTACGGTCAGTGACGAGAGGTGAAGTGGAATTACGCACGAACACACCCGACATCCCGCTACTTCCACAGCTTCGTTTGGTTTCTACCTCATCAACTCCTGCTGTGTATCGTCGCTTCAGGGCGGTTTTTGTCGTGATCGGAGAAAGACTCCTATAAACGGGTTCAAAAGTAGAGCAGACAATAATCGTAGACCTTCCATGAGCTACCCTGCTTTTTCTAGTTGGTGAACTTGATTTTGCTCAGCGAACTCTACTGAAAGACTCCTGATCATTAAGAGTAGGTTCTGATAGTAACTGTTACACTCGGCAGTTCCGACAATTGTCTGCAACATATCTCAGGTTCTGGCTATGTTCAATGATTTATTGGTTTTTAACAGCGCGCTTCCATGAGCGACTGAGAGTTGTATTTTCGTCTCCAAGATCTTCTGCTGTTTGATACGCATATAGAACTTTTAAGCTCATCAAACTATAGTGAGAGCTTAGGCCGCGTTCCTGTTTTGCGCCGGCAGGGCGTGTCTGCGTTCACAGGCAGCGAAGCAGAGTTTCACGGGGAAGTGGGAGAAATAGAGACGACGCAAGCGACGAGAAAGGGTGGCACAGGTGGAGACGCAGAGACACGGGGCCACACCCTGCCGCCGGCACCGTGAAGTATGAACGCGGCCTTACGGATATATGCCGCCATCGTACCTCAACTATCACTGTTGACTTGAATGTTTAAGCACCAGATGGCTGGCTCACACTACTGTGCACGTAATACGTCAACAGGTCGATCAGAATTGTTTTCTTCGGATAGTCGCGGATAGATATAAAACAGTCATCATCACCACGGCCGAATTGGAATGATTGCGACCCTAAAGGCACATTCTAGGATTATTGGAGTATTACAGCTCCCGCCGTGGTCAGATAGTTCGACCCACAGCCAACACGCTAAACCTTTACCGCGGCGTGTGTGTCAGTTCCTGGAGCGTGCAGAATCAGAGGAGCAAGTGCGACTCCACCAAGCAGCTCAGCGCCACCCACCCCAGACGTGATTGTTGGCAATGACGCGGCCACAGCATGGTGAATGAAGCTTACGATTTGTATGATAATGTAAGATAAGGAGATGTCAATGATAAAGGAGACGATGATATGAGGAAACGGGTTATATCCCAGAGCTTTTTTATGATACCATCCAGCGGGAACTGATTCAAAGCCTCGTTTTCACGAGGAAACGTCCAAGGCCAGATGTCAGAAGGTTTTAATTTGGCCATATCCGGGGACTTCATTCGGATTTTTCTCTGTCTACAATTCCTCAGCACGTCTGATTTCATGTGTCAGCGCTTTAACCCACTAAAGGTAATCCTGGAATGTGCCATTGAATTACTGCTCTGCACTCACAAAGTTAAGGAACAGGAGAAAAGAAAGAAGGGTCTACAGATACTAATGAACAAATGAAAGAGGAAACTGGTGCGAAAACGGCCAACAGCAGTGAATGATGAGCGCAAATCCATTCTCGCGCACATCGCTTCAGCAGCGTGTTGTAAAAACTGTCAAGAAAACATTCTGCAGCTCGAATAAAGACCCGTCTTCCTACGAGCATAATCAGCGAACAGTGCTTTGTAAAAAAACACTTGCTCAGATAACTGTGGCACTGTCTAGTTGCCATTTTGAAAATTTCGAGATGCGAGAATAGGCTGGTATTTTCAAAGCCTCGACAATGAAACAGTATTACCGCGACGGTATCGTCGAAGTGTTAGAAAGGCAATACAAGGCTGCAAAAAATTATAAGAAATGAATCGTTTGGAATGGAATGCACCAGTTTTACAATATAAATGCTTTTTTTCGACAGAATGACCACAATTAAGTTAATTACCTAATAGTGCCAGCCTCTTTCCGAAAAAACAAGCAGCGACTACGAGGTACCGTTTCTTTAACACAAGCGCTGCAAAATACCTGAGCAATCGCTGCCTTGTTGGACTTTGTGTTGGGCTGGGGGTTGCAGAATACGGCATATTCGGGCGAACCATCTGGTGAGTAGAAGGAGAGTAGCACTGCTGCAACAGAGAAGCGCCTTGAAAAGCGTTGAAAACTTATACAGCATCACCTCAATTCCAAGCACAATCATTATAGAGATGTTTCTTATACTGAGCTAACGATTTCCCACTTTAGCTTGATGGAGGCTTAATAATACCGAACAGTGTAAACATATACAAATTTGCTAGCAAAGTGGCTTCAAATATAATTTACGGAAATGAGCAACACACAAAGGTAAAAGCTTTGAGATCTAATACTGTCCAGTATCGAACTATTCATTGCGACCATACCTTATGCATCTCGGTGACCCTTGTTGGACTGGGAGAACAGCTATTAGGAAGGAAAACATTCGTAACGATTGATATGGGCTCTCCCACCGAAGAAGCAGATGGTGCTCGCCGGCGCATTTCCTGAATATTTGCATTGGAGAAATGCAACTGATTGAAGAGCAATTCTAAAACGAAAACCAAAATGAAAAAACTGACCATTGCTGTAGATGACTCTAATGTTATGTCATCGAAGCCACATGAAACTTGCTGCGAGGTCTTTACAAGGCGTTCGTGCTCCACCTTTAGATAAAAATGAATGTTTGAAAAGAGAATCATTAACGAGAAGCCAGCAACCTCTGATAAATGTGTTACAGTCTGTGCAGCATACGGCACCCCAGCCATCCAAAAGATAATCAATTTTTCTCAATAAATCACACTCCTGGTCTGTGATGGAACTATTTTTTGCCGAGCCCAAAAGGACGACCTCTTCATCTAATCATGGGAACACGGGTATAATCACTCCATCATTAAAAAGGGAAGCTTAGATCCTTGCCCAGGCCCAATGCTTCTGTCAAAGGTCATGTAATATATATCCCAGAGAGACAGTGCAAGAAACAGACACACACTACTTCTTTGACAGCTAACCAATTTTGAAAATGCAAATCACGGTCTGAAGTGTTCGAACACGGCAATCAGTTACTGTCACCTCACCCGACGCATCGAAGCCCCCACGATCACTAAACTTAATGTCAGCCGAAGCACGTGAAAGAGTTACCAGCTTCCAGAGTGCGAGGGGACAACTATGAACGCGACCCCATCGATTCTGTCACTTAGTAAGCTGTTTGTAAACCACACCGTAGTCATTTGATGAATATTTCAACCAGTATAAGGTGTAGCAGAACCTTACCTCGTTATTCAGTGAGCAATCGCTTTCACGACGTATGTTGGCTATTCGCCCTCTAGGAGCGTCTAGTCTTCGGGCAACAGGTAAATTCGACTCTGCCACCTAAAAAGGAGCGAGGACAGCTTGCAAATACAAAGAAAGAGAAAAGAGTTGCAATTACAGAGAACCAACCTTACTCTTGCTAAGTTTCCTTACAACTGGTTCATCTCCATCTATTGATCCTCCTCCCACTGTCAATTCACTTCCGTCAGAGTCACTCGATGAAGATGACAGCTTTCGTGCGGATCTTTGCGCTCTGAGACAACTACCATATTGCAGGAAAGAAAAATAGTTTTGCTCTATTTAATTAACTACCGAAATTTCTCCATTCCCTCTGATGAGGACTCCTTCGAGAGAAATGATCCATCCAGTGACGATCGGGAAGAAGTTTCAGAATCGGCTACTGAGTCTGTACAAGAACGGAGATATAAGAGATGACAGAGTGAGAAAATCACAAAACGGAACGAATCACATAAGTACTTACTATTCAAAAAATCGGGTCGATGTAAGGAAGAGAAAGCGCTTGGAGAAGCTTGACTCAAATTGAGAAACCTAAACTGATAAAGTAAGATGAGCGAGATTACGACAAGTCAAAAAAAGCAGTTGATATAGCACACCACATCACTTACGGTGATTGCCGATGAAATAGTGTTCCTTCGTGAGATTCCTGTTCACTGATGAACGAACAATTCGACGGTGCTGGAGAACAGCCTTCAGATGGCAGTTCCCTCTCCAGAAACCCATCTGAAATTTCAACTGAAGAAAACTCCTAGTCAACAGCAAAGAAAGAAAACCTGTTCACTCCTGTCCGCAAGCAGCTAATGAAAAGTCTAGTGTAGGTAGGAAGAGTCATCCTGCATTGCAGTACAACAACTGTACTGCACCTAGCACACTTGATACCGTGGATAAGCACTGTAACGGCTCTATTCTTACAGCCCGCCTCACTAATGGATTAATGTAAATGAAAAATCCTAAGGTAACGCGTAGGGGTAGGCGAACCAATCCTCACGTAATCAGCCCCTTTGTTGACAACGAAGTTATTTCATCCACCTTAAAATATTTCCCCTTCGCCTGAGCAAGAATTTACATCCTGTGGTTCACTGAATGTAGTGCACCTTTTACGCAGCGGCGATTTTTTCATGCGCTTCCTTCAGGAAACGCTGTTGTATGGAATAAAAGGAATCCATCAGAAATCTATGGATGTTAATTTCTACAGGAGTAGAAGGAAAGTATACTGTAACTGTTATTGCTTGTTCTCGGTACTGCATCACAATGCATGATACCAATTCCAATTCATATGCACTGCTCACACAACAGAGAACGCTATTAACAGCTCCTGTTAGAAACATTTTCCCCTCCCAACTACATACCTAACACACCTTTACTTTCTTTCATAATCTTGCATGCTGATGCTTGTCGATACGAAGAAATGGGTGCGAACTAAGACGTGAGATTTAGTTAGGCCTTGGGGAGGGGAACACTTCACAAACGGCGACCATCAATCGCAGGCAGGATTCTGTCTATTTATTTTTGACATCTCAAAATAAGAACATCCTCATGACAACCGGACTTGTTAATATTACATGTTCTAGAGATTTGTGATGGACTTAATTTTCTATTAAATTTTGAACGCGTTTTTGAGTGCCACCCCATAGTACAAGGGCGCCAATGACGGTATCACAATGTGTTATGGTTTAAAGAGCAACATACTTGATGTTTCAGGTAAAGGGTTTCCAACAGTAGTAGTTGCCGGACAGCCAAGTCCTCCACTGCAGTCCTCCGACATGTTGCAGACTAGTATCAATGAATAAGTAGCGACAATCGCGATTCAAAGGTGCCTGCCTGATCGAAGCCAAAGCACGCGATCGATAGCGCACGTTTAGAATTCTGCGTCACAGCTTTCCTCTAGCATCATAAACGATCCTGAAACGATAAAATCAATTCGAATTCCACTTTTCTCCGAAAATATCTACAATTTTCATGTTCTGTTAGACACGATGAATCCGTCAAAAGGCATTCGTCACAAGACAGCAGACCAATAATGAACGGAAGCTAAGTCCTGCTCTATAATCAACCTACGCACATAACACAATGCAGTGTAACAATAAAGCCGTAAATTACCTTGAAAAGGTTATCATATACGAAGCCATAATGAAGTGGTTTTTTGCTTGTGCAGGGTTACCATCAAAAGGACGGGGTGTATTGGAGCGCGTTTTCGCAGCCCAGCTTCAGTGGCGAGTCAATAATTTCTGTGTATGATGTCTGAATGAATGTCGTAGAACAAGCCCTTGACTGCCCTTTCTCGCAAGATTCATGTGGCGATTGTTGCTGGAAGTGAAGTGAATGGAAAAAGCTATGAATCCGCTCGCTATTATCGACGAGAGATGATTCGTCGCACTTTGCCTGACAACAGACATTACGGCCGAAAGCGCTGTTACTCACAGATGCAAGTATTCATATAAGTCCACATGATTTCTCGAAGGGAGTGAAGCATGGACGGAATTTCGTGGGAGTTCATCAAGGAGATTTTAATGCTTACAACTTGACTAGAAGAGATCTACCGGCGGAGTATAATGAAGTACTATGAGTTACAATTCTTCGCTTTTCAGTATGGGGGTCCGCCAGAGGATCCCTTCGATCCGCTCGCCGTCTGAAGCTGTCAGTGACACTGCTCGTCGACAGGTACGGTAACCGCCTCTACCAGATGTTCGTCGTCCTCTCCGTGATAAAGCATCACGAATTCTCAAATATTAGGTTGTAAGGAAAGTTTTGGCCGGTTTTTGAAATTTCAACTTCGAGAGATCATAACTCGGCTCAAAGTGCATCTTTTCTCACAGAGTGAGCACCATTAGATTCGCCACACTCTTGGCAACACTATGCATACCTACACATCTCAATTCGATGAAGGGCTGATAATTTATATTGCGCGAAATGAAAAAAAGTCGACTTCAAATCGCCACTCTTTCTGAACAGACTGCTACTGAAGGAGCTGGCCAGATGTTTTGGGAAGTGGGGCATAGTTAGCGCTAGATCTGATGAACATGATAGGCGAGTAAGGGCCTCACCCTGCAACTGCTTCAATTAGTGGAAGAGGATTTGTGAAAAATGCGCTTGCGCATGACTGCCGTGAGGGGTCCCGCGGCACCCATTTTTTTGGATTTTTCCAAATCAAGGCTACTTGAGGTGGTCAGCCAAGGTTGCTTTTTGAGGGCCAATACTTGTGGATATCCCCTGCAAATATGGACGCTCATCGCCTTCTGCCGTTTTAGTTAAAGCGATTTGATCAATTGAAAATTCGAGCAGCTCGTCCTCATTTCTGCACTTCTGAAACCAGAAGCAATGTGTTCCATCCAGTGAAACACCCCCTTCTCTTGCAGTATTCACATTTGTGGTCACCTTCGCTGGGACTCGGCTAAACAAGAACTCTTGAAGTGAAGTCATCTTAAAAGTGCCATTTTTGCAGCACTTTAAAACTTCCCTAATAAATCGAAAACCTTGTGGCATTCCAAATAAAACATATATTCTGAAAGAGCAACTTTTTCTCTATCTAACGAGCACAGTATGTCAGCTGATTCATGTTGACGCGCTCTGATATTTAAATTTATCTTGTGAACGCGAAAAAGCGGCCAGAACTTTCCTTACAACCTAATAGTTCAACACGTCACCGAGTCGAGTGTCCAGCTCACAATGGGATCAGCAAGCAACTCGTCGCACAATGACCGAACACGTGTGACGCGGTGAAAATGCTCGACGGAGGGTGTGCCATTGAAACAGAAATTCGCCAGATCGCTTGTGACGTGTTAGGCCGCGGTCATACTTTGCGCATTGACGCTGGCATTGCCGACAACGGCGTCACATGACGCCGACTCCGGCGTCAACCATGTACCTGCCGCCGTCAACGGCGGCGCACTCCGTTTGCAAAATTCCTGACCCGATCACACTACAGTATGGTGATCGTGGCGGTTTCGAATCTTGGCACTGTGCCAATATGGTGATCGTGGCCGCTTCGTATCTTGTCACTGCAGTGCCAACATACGAAGCTGGGTAAAGAATTTTGCAAACAGAGCGCGCCACCGAGTGCGCCGTTCACGGCGGCAGGCGTATGAGTGACGCCGGTGCCGGCCATGCCGGCGTCAATGCGCAGGGTATGACCGCGGCCTTACGGTATGTAGAGAGCGATGGGCGGCCATTAGTTAGGAGCTAAAGCGATTACGTCAACAAACCGCCATCGCTTTAGCACCCAGCCTATACGGCGCGTGTAACAATGAAGCCGAAAGCATAAGCATCCCACATAGTCCACATAGTAGTGTTAGGGTGCTCATCGTTCTTACAGCGCACCAACGCCTCGCAGTCTCACTGCCTTTTTCCGCCGTAGAGTTCTGTATGTCCAATGCAGATAACCTGTAGACATTCAAATAAATGGTGTGGACGCGTCTCGGGAAAGACGCACTCGAAGTGATTGAGCTGGACACTACAAAGGCCACCTGAGCTAATCAGCCTCCGAGATAACGGGTGATGTTGTGCGTATGAACGCTACACATCATGAATCTACGTAAAGAAATCATTCCATCGACGATGCGCTGGCCGTGAAAAAAAAACTCGAGAAAATTCTAGCACATCTGCTTTTGTTTTCAATGAACAATCATGTCATCAGCTCACGATGTCGTTGTCGCCTTTGAGAAGTGCAAGCACGATTGCATTGGACTTGAATGGCATATTACAGTAACTGAGAGGGCCTAATAGATACATCACAGTTGACAATAAGCGATACTCCGTGACGTGATGTGGCACAATGCTACAACTGAAGCATATGACAACATGGAGTTAAATATAATAAAAACTGAAGTGTTAGTGCGCGAGTTTTTTTATGTTTTTTCAGGGACCGCTCCACACTCCAATTGGGAAACGAACATCATTAACGACAGCGGGAGTCAACAGAAAATACTAGAAACTGGGGAGGCCGTGAGCAAGGTAAAAAGATTGTCTGCCGACGGGTTTCAGCGCGTGATCCAGTGGTTAAGCTAGGGGCACTAATCCCATATTAGATGTTGGAACGCCGCTCACTGAAGAAAATAGCTCGTAGTTTAAGCACACATTACTAGTTACTATTCCATATCAAGAGATGTGATAAGATGGAACCGGCTGTCATAATCCTTCAAACACGAAAACACCTCTTACACGTACGAGTTTTTTGTTATGCATATACAGCGAAACAGTAACACAAGGAGCAACCGATTTAGTTTCTATAAGTTCCGATCGGCTATGAAGATCTTTATTTTTTTGAGAATCAATAAACATCTTACATCATTTTTCTGAGAACCCTACACCCTAGTGGATGTGATAATCGGCAATTGTGTAGTACACGTCATGTAACGATGAACGGCCAGGACATGGAGACCAAAAAGACGGTGTGAGATGTTTTGCGGTGAATGTGGCAGGGAGAGCGGTTCAGACTTTACAAGGGCGCCTTGGTAAACCACGCCTGTTGGTAAGCGTATGATCTGCTGTGCATGACTTCCGCCTATCACAGATTCACTGGCGCTAATCGATATGGCAGTGACACAGAGTGCGAGAAGAGCAGGTTCCGTCCCTCGCCGCTTAGTATCTTGATCTTTTTCACCAGTCAAAGTATCGCACTCACTCCGTTTAATAAAAAAATTGAGGACAATACTGGCCTAATTATGTAGGGAGGAACACAAATATCTAAAAAAAAAATCTATTCCCATTAATTAGTCATTCCAGTGGTAAGGCAAGATCAGCAAATCTATTCATTGAATTAAATATTATACATGTGTGCACATACAAAACAGGCATGTGACATCAAGATAAATAAGCAAACAATCGGCTTCACATTCATAAAACGTTCGCCACGCTATGTTGGTAATATATGCAGATGATCCGTGTCTGCTAGAACTCCGTTGAACTCTCAAGCTACGATAAGCGCGCGATCGACAACTCTTTCCTCTTCTTTACTTCTCATCTTCTGTTTTTTTTTCTCATTCATCAATGTAAGCGGAGAATTGCTATCACAAACTCTATAGGCCTTTGCCGTCCACGATCCAAGTTACGTGCTTATGATAAATGAGAGCATGGCGCTGACCCTAGAGAGGCATTCCAAAGTGCCCGCCTCGAGAACACAGGTTGAGCCACTAGAATGTAAAGACCCGAATTCTCTATTATGGTAATGAAAGATATATCGTATTCTGATGCTCCTCATAGGCAGTGCTGGCTAGAATGATGAGGGAAAGACAAGAGGTATTGAAGAAAACGAGAGCAGTGGTGTAGATCGATCGAGCTGAGATGCAGCTGAGAAACACTCCATAGCTCGGCCCACGCTGTCTCGACGCATCAGACAACAGCCCAACTCCTGCCACCACTGACAGTTCAATGGATCTACTCGCACCAGTTCCCTGAAATTGATAAAGAGTCATCCCAGTGACGACAAATAAAAGGATTATTAGTAAAAATGAGATCTTTGTTTATTCACAGGATTTGCAGTTTTGCTTCATGACCAGACCATGCTCACTTTAACATCGTACTTCTTCATTGCTAGGTGACAGATGTCCGCGATAATTTCCGAAATTCTCTGGAAACCCCCAAACCTCTGCAGCTGGGATGAGGTACATAAAAAGGGCACTCAATGCTACCGAACAGATTATCTGGATTGTGCTTTACGTCCATGAGAAAATGACGATTTTTTGAGGTGGATTACGACTGCTCCCTCCTAACGAGTAATGCCTGGGTTAAAAGACGAGCGACGAGACTGTGGCAGTTAATGTCACGATGAGTTTATCTCACATTCATGTTCATTTTATCGTTACTTCGACATATTAATCCACTTCTCCGAATTTTCAGAATCTTAAACAACAATTAGATCTTGAAAATAAAAAAGATTGAATTGAGTAAAAGAAAGCGAATAAATAAGAGTAACAAAATCATGCTTCAGGAACCTAGTCTATTTTCAAAGCGGAGGATAGATAAATGTTGCAAAAAATCCTGCAACCTAATATTCCATGTAATACAATACGTCGACTGTATATTATACCAGTTGGGCTGGCGCACACAACTGCGCGTGTCACACATGGAAGTATGGTAATTGGGCTTGATCGATATCGATCGATATCACTCGAACGGTTTCAGAAACGGGGAGTTCGCAATCCTTATACCACTTCAGGAATTGAGAGTCCCATCTTTGCTGCGACGCGGGATATGAACTTATCGCCATTCGCCTTTCGAGGCTCCTTATCAGCCCTTATCAGTTGCTATCACTTCCGTTCCCTCACCACTTATGTTCCCTTACCATCCCTTATATCACTTTGAAAAATCACAGTCCAAGCTTTGCTATGACGCGACATATGAATTTCTCGCCACTCGCCTTTCGAGGTTCCTTATCAGACCTCATCTGTTGCTATCACTTCCGTTCCCTCACCGCTGATGTCCCCTTACCCAGAGCACATGAGAACTAAGCCTAGCTCCGCCCACTGGGGCGGGGCTTGCGTGAAAATCCGCTCATCGCATAATGCATTCTTAACTAAACTGCTGTTTGGAGAAGTCGCGCAAGTTGGATTTGGGTCGGGGCTGACCTAAGGGTACGAGCACACAAGAACTAAGCCTAGCTCCGCCCACTGTGGGCGGGGCTCGCGCGAAAACTGCCGGTGCCCAAATTTGAGTCCACGCTCAGATTCCAAAAATAAGGCAAGCTAGGATTGGGCATGTAGAGGTCGGGCAAATTAGGGATGGGTTAGGGTAAGCCAAAATGTACGGGGCACATGAGAGGCAAGTTAGGAATGGAATCAAGTCCATTACTCATATATAAACCAGAAGTTTGGTGTATTTGTGTGTGTGTGTGCGTGGGTGTGTCCATTTGTTTGTCACATGATCCGCTCTCAACTTAACTGCAATGTGGAGAGGTCGGGCAAGTTGGGGATGGGTAGGGGTTGACCAAAGTGTACGAAGCTCATCAAGAACTAAGCCTAGCTCCGCCCACCATGGACGGAGCTTGCGCTGAAATCGATGGGTGCTCAAATTTAAGTCCTCGCCCGGTTTCCAAAAATCGGGAAGGTCAGGAATGGGTCTGTTGAGGTCGTGCGAGTAAGGACTGGGTAGGGACTGATCAAAGTGTTGGGAGCACACAAGAAACAAATTAAGAACGGGCTGTAGATGTAGGGCAAGGTAAGATAGCGTAGGGGCCAACACATGTGTACGGAGCACATGAGTTCTAGGCCTAGCTCCGCCCACCATGGGCGGGGCTTGCGCTGAAATCGATGGGTGCTCAAACTTAAGTCCTCGCCTGTGTGCCAAAAAATCGAGAAGGACAGAATGGGTGTCGAGGTCGTGCGTGTAAGGACTGGGTAGGGTCTGACCACAGTGTTGGGAGCACACAAGAAGCAACTTAGAACGGAATGGCAAGATAGGATAGCGTAAGGGCCAACACATGTATACGGAGCACATAAGTTCTAAGCCTGGCTCCGCCCACCATGGGTGGGGCTTGAGCCGAAATCGATGTATAAACGAATTTAGGCCCTCGCTCAGGTGCTGAAAATGGGGGAATTTCAGGAGAGGGTCTGTTGAAGTCGCGCTAGTAAGGACTGGGCACGGACTGACCAAAGTGTAGGGAGCACACAACAAGCAAGTTAGGCAAGGGCCTGTGGAGGTCGGGCAGGTTATGATTGGGTAGGGACCAACCCATGAGTACAGAGTACATGAGTTCTAGGCTAGACCCGCCATAATTCCATTATGTACCACACTCGAAAGTAGCTGTTTCCCCTCGGTAACCGTTAGGAAGTGATGTGCTGCATTCCGTTAAAGCCAGTATTTCTCCTAGAACTGATACATACACGTCCGAAGTTGATAGTCTTTAAAAGTCAACAACTACGGAGCGCCTACGAGCTTACGAAGAGACACCTCCAACTGCTACCCCTCCTTTTAACATGGCTTGCTCCTCTTCGATTGTGCCTCACACACTTGGATCGACGGAGGGAAGGGGGCCTTATTTTTTGGTTTTTTTTTTTGACCGTTCTGCTAAATATTCCCTACTTTTGTACTCCTAAATGCTTCGATTCTCTTTTTATTTTCGGATCGGACCCTGCCATTCTTTGAGGGGGATCTGCCTTCAGTGGGCAGGGGTTATAAGTGGGTATGGCGTCTCTTAGTTTCAACCAAAGCCAATGGAGATTTGCTTACAACAAATACAAGCCGCATATTATCCATTCCCTGCTGCAATGTGTGCTCCTTATACACAGGGCCTATTTCTGCTGCAATGCGCGCGGAGCGCGCATGTGAAAGTCGGCTCGCAGAGCTAGCGGAGCCGAAAGACGCCGCCTGCAACAAAACAGAAAACCGCGGAGCCACCCTGCGGGGGCGGCAAAGCCGCCTCACGAGGATTGGCCAGCTTCGCCGGCCAATCCGATCTGTATAAAATTTTCGGTAAATGAAACGCCTCCGAACTCTCGAACAGACTGCTCAGAATGCTGCCGCTCCTTTTAGCGTGATTCGTGCCCTCTTTGATTGTATCTCACACACTGGGATCAACAGTGGGGAGGGGGTCTTATTTCTCAATTTTTTGACCTTCCTGCTCATCTCCTTAAAGGCACACCACGCGATAATCAAATTAGTGGCTTACTCTCTTGGGGCGAGTAGTTTCTCAGATAACTACTCAGGCTGCACCTTTGTTGCGGTTGCACGATGCACCTTCACGGTGTTGTGCCTGCTTGAATAAAACCGAGCCACGCCCACTTAACCAAGTCGCATCTGCCCTTGGACGAACGATTTTTCAGCGTGGCACTCACGTAAGGAACAAAACTTTCAATAAGAGGAAGCAATTCAATGAAATAGCCATTTCGATGATGAAGGCAGCTTTCACGTTGGAAGTTTGTTCGTCTAAGGCCCAATATCGTTTGGTTTAGTGGGCGCGGCTCGGTTCTGTTCAAGCAGACAAAACACCGTGAAGGTGCACCGCGCAGCCGCAGCAAATGTGCACCCTGAGCAGTTATCTAAGGACCTATTCCCCACGAGAACGTATCTCTAATCGGATTATCGCGTGGTGTGCCTTTAGGTTTTGTACTACTAAATACTTAGATTTTCGTTTCACATTCGGATCAAATCCTGCCGTTTTTTTTTGAAGGGGATCTGTCTTCAGCGGGCAGGGGTTACGGGTGCGTATGGTATGTCTTAGTTTGAACCAAAGCCGATAATAGTCGGAGGTCTAATTAATGTTTACAAACCGCATATTACCCACATCAGGGCCCATGCCTACTGCAACGCGCGCGGAGCGCGCATGCGAAAGTCGCCCCACGCTACAAAAGCGGCGAAGCCGCCCTAGGGGGCCGCCGAAGACGGCCCTACGAGGATTGGCCGACGTCAGCCAGCCAATCCAGTCCAGGAGGGTTGGCCGGCTGAAGCCGGCCAACCCGACTGGTATATAGTAATAGTAAGAATATTAGATAGACTTCCAAAGTGCATAAAAGACTGTGTCGCACACATCAGTCTGATAATAGGTGGGTACACCATTATTAATTCTAAACCACGCTTGTCCTCAGACGCAGTCACAAGCTCGCTCGCCAGTAAATGTGGGAAGTACGAGGGGGCCCCCGAGCTTAAAGGAATCGTCCACGGGAATACCATTGTTCAAATTTCTCTTGAAATCACTTCACTAGATACAATACATGAACGAAAAGAACTTAGAAATCCTCGTTATTCCAAGGAAGATGCCGAAAAATTGGAATGAGATCTGCTTGTTTGAATTCGCGACGCAACATTCGTATAGCCGTCAGCGGCCAGAGTGTGGTTCGAATTCTCGCGCCCAACCTTGATTTGCTTCTCACTCTGCGTCGCTAAGCGCATGACTGTTGCCTCTTTACTATTCACCTCTCGTGTCCAAGTACCCGTCGGTTCAGTACACTGGCGAGCGCATCATGCTCCAGTGAGCTTTGTGACTCTGCAGGAGTTGGTCATTTTGGTGTGGCGGACCTGTTCAACCTTCTGGATTAGTCTATGTTTGAGAACGTACATGCTTCAAGAGCTTCCCTGTGGTGTATACCCAAAGATTCACAGATTCGTAAAAGGAAGAACCATTATAAGACATTGATAAAGTGGAAGCAAATTACCCTCACTGAAGGCAATGGTAGCAGCACAGGCCACCGCTCACCGTTGCGTCGAGCGGTGGTTGTGACGTCACCCAGCAGTGCCGCATGTGCCCCCCCCCCATCTCCATTGGATTGTTGTATATGCGCGTGAAACTTTGGATGCGGCCCTTAATAAGCAATTTTATCACAATGCGGCCCTTAATAACCAGATACATTTCATCACCTATATAACCAGAAGTTTGGTGTGTTTGTGTGTGTATGTGTGTCTGTCTGTTAGTCATACAATCCACCCTCAATTCAACTGCAGTCTGTAGAGGTCGAGCAAGTTAGGAGTGGGTAAGGGTTGACCAAAGCACGAAGCTCATAAGAAGCAAGCCTGGCTCCGCCTACCTTGGGCGGGGGGTGCGAAATGGCCGGTGCTCAAACTCAAGTCCACCCTTATTTTCTAAAAACTGGACAAGCGAGTAATGGGTCTGGAGAAGTCGGGCAAGCCGAAAGTGGATAGGGGCTGACTGAATTGTACGAAGAATGTGAGAAACAAGTTAGGAGTCCACCCTTAACTCAATTGCAGCCGTAGAGGTCGAGCAAGTTACGAGTGGATAGCGTTGACTAACGTGCGGAGCTCATGAGAATTAAGCCTGGGTCCGCCTACCGTACCGCCTACCTTTTGACTCTCCTAACGAATATTATAAACTCTTTTTTACGTTGGATCAATCACCGTCAGTGTCCTGTCCTACCACCCATGTCACCTTCATAAATCAAGATCCAGCTTTACTGCGACGTGAGGGGCTAGGGTCGTCGAATCCATTTCTCTTCGTCCGCAATCCTTGGCGAGTAGTTACTTAAATGTGATTTACTGGGTGAGACGAGGGCATTAACGGTGGGTGATCCAAATATATAACGATCGATAAGATTTGATAAGGAGCGTCAGGAGGCTAAGGAAATCCGTTTCACTTTTCGCATTGTTCCTAGGCGCTGACACTCACAGCTCTTTTGCAGGATGGGACGGTGACATCAACGGTGGGTGATTCAACTTGATTACGGTTTATAAGATTTGATCAGTAGCGTCAGAAGGCAGAGGACACCAGACCCGTTTCGTATTTCCGGCAATTCGGTGCAGTGTCCGCAGCCCTGAGTATTACAGAGCGTGGTACGGGAACTTTAACGGTAACTCATCGAAACTGATAACAACTAATAAAGTTGATAAGAGCCATTTGCAAGTGGATGGGATGAAATCTGGTACTCCGCTGACCCCGCTCACTACTACAACACATGACCGCTATAAGAGTCGGACGCGTGGGCAAATCCCGTTTAAGTTCTGATATCAATTGCGACAAGGTATCGACCAAACTCTCTAGCCTTTCTAATGATGGCTTCTCTCTTTTGACACTACACAAATTATCAAGATGCGATCTGAATTCCTAATAATGCGAAGCAAGAGATCCATTTTTAATGCGGCATTAGAAGCAACAAAGTATATTGACCGCTAGGCTATCTAAGATTCCAAATCGTGATACATTTTCAGGAAAATATTAAGGCAGCGTTCATAGTTTTGTGATTGAGGAATTTCCAAATTGCGGAACTTGCGGAAAAGCATTAGATAGGTCGATTGGGAGAACTGCGGAATTTGTGAAATTGTGGGAAGAAGATCAGATACGTATCGATCGGGAAAACTGTGAAATTTGCGGAAATTCAGAATCGCGGAATTCGCGGAAATGAAGACACTTCCCGCTTCTTATTTTCTCTGATCCACTTGTTTTTTCGTGGTATGGGAACCATCACTGCGCAAATTCGCAAAAAATAGCAAAAATGCAAATTTCGCAATCCTCCCGATCGACACGTATCTTATACCTTTCCGCAGGTCACACGATTCTGCATTTCCACAATCCCGCCAATTCTGCAATTCTCGCAATCGATATGTATCTTACCCTTTCCACAATTCCGCATTTCCGCAAATTCCACGATTTCGCAGATTCCACAATTTTGCGAATTCTACAATTCCGCACTTTCCATTCCTTTCCTCTCTCTAATCCTCTCGTCTCTTCGCAGCATGGAAATCGATACGTATCTGATGCTTTTCCGTAAATTCCACAATTCTGCATTTCCGCAATTCCGCATATTCCGCAGTACCTTTAGCTTTTCCGCAAATACCGCAATTCTGCAATTCCCAAACCTATGAACGCTGCCTAACGTGGGAGGTCTTCCAACTCATGACGCGCTTTTTGAAAGCTGTTTTTGCATGTATGGGGGTACGTACAAGAATTATATAACTGATGTCCATTTTTGCTGGGCGGCCCTACAAGCCAAAAACGGGGTTGATGGTTCGATCCCCACTGATGACAAGTTTTTGCAAAATTTAGATTTCAGTTTTTGGGCTCGTAAACATTCGAATATGAAGATTAAGCGCAGTAATCACATTTAGAACTCCGAACTGCCCTCTATTGCCAGTATTCAGCAAGTTTGACAGTACAATTTTTGAGCCTTTCGGCGCTCATAGCGCACGAACGAGACGTTTTTGCGCGAAATTAGTGCCATATTCGTGTTCAGGAGGTCGAACTACCCTCACGGATAAGTTTCCAGCCTAATCGATGTCTTGGCCCAAATTCAAAAATTTGAGCTGGGCATTGGTATACCTTGGACTGCACGTTCAACGACGGAGAAGACGGTATCACTTGTCATGAAATTCTGACTGTTACTCTTGCTTGGTGCTTGATAGCTGAAATCATAGCGATAGGCATCCATGCTGTGCATATTCCATTGATTTTCAGCGATTTCGTGAGTTACTCACTTCTACAAGTAGAAAGCGCAACATGTCCCATGACCAAAAACATCTTTCTCGAAGTTAGGGTCAAAATTTGGAGTTGGCTAGAAATGGGTCCCTAGGGGTAGTTTGACCCCCTGAACACGAATATGGCACTCATTGTGTGCGAAATCGCAAATTTCGAGAGCTACGAGCCCGTACGGGCCAAAAAAGTCAGATCACCAAATTTACTGGAAATTCGTAAATAGAGTCAACCTGGTATGCTGTCAACGAAAACTGTAGTCATTTGGCATAAACAGACTTATTTGAAGATGAAAAAGAGAAGGCAAAAAAGCAAACTATGGCAATGCCGGGATTCGAACCACCAACCCAGCATTCCATACGTTTGAGAGTCCATCGCCGTTTTCATTCGGCCATCGAGTCGTTGCAGCATCCATACATCGGGGAGCCCTTATGAGACTGCTACGCACTTTTAGTACATGGTGGGGATAAGATTTCATTTTTTCCCGTATTTGACCTTATTTTAAATGTGAAATAGAAGAACAGCTTCGGATCTGCACATGGTCAAAGTTGCAAGGAGGACGCATTATATTAGTGGGTTAAAATCGCCTTTTTGAAAAAAAATTTCTTTACTCCTTTTTTTGGCATTTGTAGGGCCGCGCAGCAAAAATGGAAGTCAGTTATATGTTTCATGTAGATACCCCCATATAATGGAAAAAACCGGTTTCTGAAAGCGCGTCATGACCTGAAAGGCCTTCCTTGTAAGTACTTCATGAGAAATAATAACAAGGGAGGTCTTTCAGGTCATGACGCGCTTTCGGAAAACGGTTTTTTTCCATTATATGGGGGTATCTACATGAAACATGTAACTGACTTCCATTTTTGCTGCGAGGCCCTACAAATGCCAAAAAAGGAGTAAAGAAAATTTTTTTCAAAAAGGCGATTTTGACCCAATTATAGTAACGCATCCTCCTTGCAACTTTGATCACGTGCAGATCCAATGGTGTTTTTCTATTTCACTCCCAAAACAAAGTCAAATACGGAAAAAAATGAAATCTTATCCTCACTATGTACTAAAAGAGTGTAGCAGTCTCATAACGGTTCCCCGATGTACGGATGATGCGGCGACTGGATGGCCTGCTGGATACGGAGATGGACTCTCAAACGGATGAAGTGCTGTGTTGGTGGTTCGAATCCCGACACTGCCGAAGTTTTTTTTGCATTCACTTTTTCGTCTTCAAATATGTATGCTTATGCCAAATGACTACGATTTTCGTTGACAGCATGTCTAAATGACTCTATTTACGAATCAATGAATTTGGTGACGTGACCTTTTTGGACACGAAAGGGCCCGTAGCTCTCGAAATTTGCGATTTCGCACACAATGAATGCCATATTCGTGTTCAGGGGGTCAAACTACCCCTAGGGACCCATTTCTAGCCAACTCCAAACTTTGATCTAACTTCGAGAAAGATGTTTTTGATCATGGGACATGTTGCGCTTTCTACTTGTAAAAGTGAGTAACTCACAAAATCGATGAAAATCAATGCAATATGCACAGCATGGATGCCTACGGCTATAATTTCAGCTATCACGCTCCAAGCAAGAGAAATAGAGAGGATTTCCTAACAAGTGATACCGTCGTTTACTCCGCTGAACGCGCAGTCGAAGGTATACCAATGCCCACCTCAAATTTTCGAGTTTGGGTCAAAATCTCGATTGGGCTGGAAACTTACCCCTAGGGGTAGTTCGACCTCCTAAACACGACTATCAAATCCGTTTCGCGAAAGAATGCCTCGTTCATGTGCTATGAGCGTCGAAAGGCTAAAAAATTAAACTATCAAATTTGCTTAAAACTGGCAATAGAGGGCAGTTCGAAGTTCTAAATGTGATAACTGCACTTAATCTTCATATTCGAATGTTCACGAGCCCAAAAACTGAAAATAATCTTGCAAAAATTTGACCTCAGTGGGGATCGAACCATCAACCCCGTTTTTGGCATTTGTAGAGCCGCGCAGCAAAAACGGACATCAGTTATATGATTCTTGTACGTACCCCCATACATGCAAAAAACAGCTTTCGAAAAGCGCGTCATGAGTTGGAAGACCTTCCTCGTAAGTAGCAGATGGATTTTTACCAACAATTAGAATTCGATGCTCACTGTGTGAACAACTACCGGTATATACAATTAGAATTCGATGCTCACTGTGTGAACAACTACCGGTGTATACAACACGATCGAAGACCGATCCATAAAACGTCAAACTATCCAAACTCTCGAATAGTGACTACTGCGGTCCAAGTATTGAAATGTCGGTAGGCCGCCCAATTTCGTTCCTGATCCGATAGCAGTTGTAATAAAGGCTTTTGACTTTCGAATCATCTGGACTTTCGAAAAAAGGCAGATGTGATATGCAGCGCTAACTCGACTAGTCCACACTGCCTTTACTTTTTGGGATCCCACGCACGGTTGCTTTTGAATCAATCCCACTGAGCGGAATACTTATTATGTTCAATTGCTGAGCATTTACTAATCAAAAAAATTTATTAGTCTGGAAGTTTGTGCACAGAGGTATTTTGATCTCCGCACAAATACAAATTGAGGGAGTACACAAATTCGGATAGCACGAATACGCGATCAGTTTTTGTAATAACATCTGATTTGCGCGTCACGACGCCGACCCAGCCAAAAAGCTGGGTCGTCAAGTTTGCGCGCATTTTGCAGGTAAAGATAATGGGGTAAGCTAAAACTCCTAATACAGTTGTTGTACAGGAGAAGATATCTGGGACGTTTTATCTACCAATAAGTTATAACCTCATGAGCAGCAGAAACTTCCCACTGGGATCAACCCAGCCATGATCCCACCATCGTGAGATCGCGCAACGTATACCACGTACCATGATGCTGCTAGCTTATATCAAACATCTACGTTATGCGGGCGGGCGATGAACTTGCAGACTGGATGCAGGTGGGGAAACCTTGACATTTTCCATGTTTTCCTTACTGGTGCCTCAGTATGACGTGACTTTCCGCCGTATATGGAACATCGAATCAAGTAAGGCTCTTTCGCCTATACTGACGCGTGTAATTAGAGAGTCTCTGATGTGCTGGTGGGATATTCGGTGAGTCTTTTTAATCATTACCGGGTTTTCGGGGAGCGATTTCGAAACGACGCTAGCGGACACTTTACAAATCGAAAGGGTTCGAGCTACTTCCAGGCCTATGAAGATCACGAGAAGGTCGAAACGTAAGGCCAAAAAGATTCCACTACTGACCTCGTACTGGCGTCAAAAAAAAACAATCGACAGTTCGTAACTTCGTTCCCAGAGGTGATCACAAATTCAGGAGGCAGATTTGAGTTCAGCGTTTCAAGTTGCGTACGGTGATGAGTCTTCATTTCGAATAGATAGGCTGACCTATTGACCTTCCCTTGATGGCACCATTACTTTCACTTTCTACGGACGACCATTCGCTTCTGCTACATTCAACGCCACCAACTGCCCGCTTACCTGTACATTTGCTCAGCCATAGCTATATTACCGTCAGCACTGTAGAGTTTAGCAAGATGAAAAAGACTTGGTGTATGTGATGGACAGAGAGCCAGTGCAGATAGCAGAGATGCCTAAAAATATCTCACATGACCTTTGAGTCCCATAAAGCTTGCTCAAATTATGCGTGATTACATTAGCCTCTGCGCGAAACTTCGCTGCTGTCATCTCATCCGGTGCCTTCTCAGCTTTTGCCGCAAATAATCGACCCTATAGGGAGCACAGTTAATCCAATGAACAGAACAGAAGAGCTGTAATGTATACAACAGGCACATACTTTTAGGTACAGAGCTTGATGTGCATGTGGAAACAGAATGGCAGCCTGCTCTACACACGGTGCCACATCATTCAATCGACCTTCTGCCAGAAACAACTCCGCTAACGCCATCCACATATTGGCCTTGAACGATGACTAGTCTTTAAAGGAAATCTGACTATTTTCAACCTGACGGTGACGAGAGCGTTAACAGTACTTGTGCTCGAAACCGCGTCCATAAAGCTGAATTTGCGCTTGCTGGTCCACCACCGCCTTCGCTGGAAGTTGACTGGCCTCCGACCTCAGAGGCTGGCACGCCACTGTCAGCCGCTTGAATGATGTTAAACTGATATCGATCGAATACAATAATAACCAGAGCAATCTCTACCTGATATCGCCACATCAAGGCCTGACTGACTGCTACCCACGTTTGGATTCAGGATAGTGGTCCCAATTCCTATACCAAGCGGTGTCGCAAACAGTGGAGCTGACGATGACAGCTCGCGTCCAATTGATGGAGTACCTGCAATTAGTGAACTACGAAAACACGCTGGTAACAGTAAACAGCAAAACCATTTTTTCGTCACTTTCACACATTCCCATGGGCTGGCTTTTGCCACAAGCGAGCGCTCGTGTGCTGCGTATGACAGCCACAAATAACGGATCGACGTGCCTCCGATCGACACGTCAGTAGTGCAGCCCACGGTAGGTGCAAGTGTGCCGAAAAGTGATCCAGGAGGTCAGGTCACAAGGGTTGTGTGGAAGGTAATTCACTAAAGATACGACGGAACCAACATTCCTAGGAGAGTAAAACATCCTATCATGGACTGTTACAGTAACGGACTTCCACCTTCAGCATAGATCCTATCTGCTTTCAGTTAGAAACTGTATTCGATGGGAACTGCCCTATCTTGATCATTTGAGTAATAAATATCCAACCTTATTACATACTTAACTTCATAAATATCTGGCTTTATTCTGGCCTTTATCTCTGGCATAAGTGGACCAGGTACGCAGCCAAAGCTCTTGAAATCAGTCGTAAATCAATAGTCTCACGAAGTAAACCCACTCATGGGTGATCTGACCCCACACTAATCACCGGAACACTTGCAACACACACGTGCAGCCCATGAGGAAAACTCATGCGCTGGAAGCCGAATAATTGTCGATTTTCGCCTGTCGCAAAACGCGATTAACTTTGTATAATCAGGCAAGCATTGATCATGTTTACATTATTCTGCTCTCTGCGATATCTTGGGAAAGTTTAGTTCTCAATACATGCATTATGATACAGGAGCATTAGCATAAATCATATTTACATTCTTCTGCTCTCAGCAATATCCATGGGAAAGCTTAGTTTTCTCGAAAGGTGAAAATCTTCTTGAGGAATATGCTCACATTCAAGTTTTACAGACCCAAGCGCATGTATCATGGCTGTATAAAAGCTGCGCAATATTACTCCGAGCAGATTTTTTCACTGGGATGGATTTCGGCACATTGGACCAGGCTTTCCTGATCCGACAGCTTCTCTATTCCATTGCTCGTCGACCTTACGTCGCGGATCATTTCGCGCCTCCTCGGCAGCGGTTCCGATCCTACCTCTGATGAGCACACGCCGACAGTCAAAGATTCTTCACTACCCCAAGGCGAGTAACTTGCTATTTAGTCTGCTACTATTTTTCACGCCTCACGTCGGCATATTCATATAGAGCTACGGACTCCTGGGAACCTACTTCAATACTCGAGACTTCACTGCACGCGCTGAGCCAGAATACAGTAATCACCCTATAGGGGTAGGAGCCCGGTATTCTTGCGACTGCCTTTGTCGTTTCTACATCAACGTATTCAGGTGTGACGACTGCGAGATTCGTTCCCAATAGTCGAGACTGTCAACACATCTAGCGACCCGATAGAAGAAGCTGGATACAATAACCCGGTGCTTATTCCTCACCGATCTTCTGACAGATCAGCAAAAGGACTACTATTCCTGTTGACCTTCACATCACATTACAGTCCATTTCGGAGCGCCTGACACGGCGTGACCTACGGACTTAGGTGAGAGTGTATCAAACACACTCACTCCGCCACACACTCCCACTCGTGCCACGCACCTCGCTCTCGCCACTCACCCATGTTCGCAGGCCACGCCCTATCAGACGTTCCGAAATGGAGTATATCCGCGTGGTCAGTGGAAATCACTGAAGCAAGCCTTCTACATCGTCAGTTGAATTATTTCTTTATCGTCGCAGTCTTCAACCCATTATATTCAGTCCTCATGTTCGACCAAACCCGCAGCTTTCGATATTGCGCTACTACACAACTGAGTTGGCAAGCGATCCTCTTAGGAGCAATTTAGTCGAATACGCACCTGCTTTCAAACTTGCCGCATCTTTGAAGGTATTTTGCCCTTCAGTCGCATTGATAGTAAGTTGCACCCGTTCATCATCAATGCAGCAGTCTCGTTTTCGCCAGAAGTCCAGCAGATGAGAACACGTACCTAATGACTCGTCGACACGCCCTGCAACTTGTTTCTTTGTTGTGAACTATCCTTCCAAATTGTAGATCCAAGTCACTGACCGAATTTGGTTTCGATATGCAATCGCAAGACCAGTAGCCCGTAATGTGTTGGAAAATCTTTCAAAGCGTTCACTACTAACTCGAGCGCACCCTAAAAATGAGAAAGTATCCATTTAATTGAGTTCATACTGCACTCAAAAGGCTGGATCGTCAAAAAGGAAAAGAAACCTTGAGATCAGCTTCAGCAGTGAAGATAAGAGCTAACAACATTACAGCAGCCGGTTGTTCAGCGTTCAGTTCTAGGGACCTAGCACAACGTTCTCGAGCTGCTTCCAAATCTCGGACTGAAAATATTCAGTTATATAAGCCATTGTTTTAGTAAATAGTCGTAATAGACAACGATATAATCAGCATGATTGTAAGGGACACCGCGTCAAGCAACCCTTGACTTTCGTTTTTCATGGCACCAACTGCGGGAATAGCGTTCGCGTTTCTTGTTTACTTAAAGACGTCATTAGGGGTAATGCGGTAATGGAGAAATCCCTACAAGAAGTCACTTACATGGTAGTCCTGGGCCTAAGGAGGCTATCTGAGGCGAAATCCCGGTGAAAAAGCGCCCATCCAAGCTGTAGAAACCCTGCAAAACGCAGCAATCATACAGCGGTTCCGCCTCTTGGACACAGCGGTCCCGCCTCCCGATGACGTAATTCCCGATTGATTGGGGTGGGAGCGACCAAGGAGATGAGGCAGGATCGGGGGTTTTGCGGGGCGCTTTCGCAGTTTTGACTTGAAACTCACTCAAAAAAATAGATATTGTCGTATTTCCAAACATTCCCCTGTGTTTACTTGGCAACATGCCAATGGAAAACAAGATCAGACTACTCCCCTCTTGACGGACAGGTCGTCCGCGTCGAGAATCAACAGTGGAAAGGGGGTCCTATTTCTCGGGTTTTGGGCCATTTCCATCCGTTTTTCCTCCACTATCCTGTTACTAGGCATCTCGACTTTCATATGCACTATTTCTTTGACTTTTCGTCCGACTTTCCCCTAATGCTGCCTTTAACTTCATTTGCCTATGGGGAAAGTGCGTCGTCGCGAATGCAATCGACGACGAATCGATAGAGCGATTCTTGGGATTTTTACCCTATACGAGGCACAAAGAAATTCCACAGATTCCTATCATCAAATTTCTTCAACCATTCGCATTAATAGAGGAGGTGTTTAACGTGTAAATGAAGTGGTGACATGACAACGCCAAACCTATCTCCGCTCGAAGAAACCTAGCAGAGTCCCATGTAAGCCGTCCCTCAAGTACTAGTTGGTTCGCGATCGAAGGTGTGACCGCGCATGTTTTACCCTCACTATGTGGTCCTAATGGGCGGTTAACGAACTGCAATAAATCGGGTGTGATTTGCCTGATTTAGCTTTGTAGGTACAAGAAGATCTACGAAACCGGACGACCTCTGTGCTCTAGGGTCAAAAAGCACCTCGATGGCCCAAGAGATACAGGCTGCTGTCGTGGGAATCGCAGACCCCAGCGCGCAAAGCTTTAGAGGCACTTTCGACTGGTGCCCAAAGCCCAAAAATAAATAGGAAAGAGGAGTGCCTAGCTATAACAGACAAACGTGCTCCGTTTCTCAACTTAGGTGGGCCAAAAACTCCACCGGCTTCGTGCCGTTGGATCGGGTCATCTGAAACCACCCACTGAATCACAATAGTCTCAAGACGGCCATCTGTGCTATGAGGTGAGTTCCTGTCTGACTATGGTTTCTTTCCAAATTCTTCTGTTCTATGTGGAGCTTTTGTAAGTCTGAAATGAAGTTTGGGGGATGTATCGCAATTATCTTTGACTTTTCAGGCTTTGACGAAGACGACAAAGCCGAAACAACCGTATTAAGTTGATTAATATCTTGGTTTTGGCTGCAAGAAACTGACACATATAAAGAAAACCTACCAAGATTTATGGAAAGTCGAGCGTGGACACTTATTACTGCAACACATTGTTTTTATCGATACATCAGTGATGAGGCACAAAACCAAACATGTTCATTGCAAAAACGCACGACAGAACAGACCCATTTCGCGGTTCCCCTTCTTATTTCATTTCCACTCCACTTACTATGTACCTCTATGTATGTAATTTATTTTAAGCGGAGACCAATTTATTGCCCTGGATTCCTGAACAGGTATAAGACTTGACCAGGAACAGGAAACACTGGACTTGAGCTGACTTCGCAAATAATTGTACATTTGAAATTTCCTGGTACCAGAACAAAGTACCGGAACTAACGCTAACATTCGGCATACCTATAGCATGATACAAAGCGCAGTAATAATGAGCCAAGTAGTCGTGAGGATCCGCATGCACGCAATTTTCGAACATAGCCAGTGCTTTACCAAGTAGACGACGCCGATCCTCAAAGCACGGCTCGGCTTGAGCTTTTCTCCTGTAATTGTAAAAAATATAAGCAATTCAGACCCAAGAAGTTCAGAATGCAAAAAATCACGCGTGCTACACCTTCTACAGTTCCGAAAAGCAGCAGATGTGATATGCAATGGTAAACAACCGAATTACCAACCAACGTAAAGCTTAAAGGCAGCATTGGGGAAAAATCGGACGAAAAGTAAAAGAAGTAGTGAGTGTGAAAGTAGAGATGCCTAGTAACAGGACAGTGAAGAAATAACGTATGGAATTGGCTAAAAACCCGAGAAATAAGACCCCCTCCCACTGTTGATTCTCGACGCGGACGACCTATCCCTCAAGAAGCGGGTAGTGTGATCTAGTTTTCCATTGGCATGTTGCCAAGTAAACACAAGGGAATGTTTGGAAATACGACAGCATCTATTTTTTGAGTGAGCTTCAAGCTAAAACTGCGAAAGGCCGCCGCAAAACCTTCGATCCTGTCGCATCTCCTTGGCCGCTCCCACCCCAGTCAATCGGGAAATACGTCATCCGGAGGCGGGATCGACATATCAAGAGGCGGGATGGGCCGTTGCGGCGTTTTGCAGCGTTTCTACACTTCGGAGGAGCGCTTTTTCACCGGAACTTCGCCACAGGTAGCCTTCTTAGGCCCAGGACTACCATGCGAGTGACTTCTTGTGAGGATTTCTTCATTACCACATTACCCCTAATGCTGTCTTTAAGCAATGAATGCTCAGCTAGTAAGTTAGCATTCCAATACCAGCGGGAATGTTGCGGTGACAAGACTGCGTTAAATTCCGGATATTGATGGATTACCAGTCGACCTAGCGCTCAGTACTGCGCTTGTCACAGAGTGAAATAATCCGATATGGATTACACTAGTATTGGTTGGCCATATTGGCCATTCCAAAAATGCAGGACTCCACAACCTATCTGCGCATTACTGTGCGATAGCTCGACTGGTATTTCGCAATTTGCCAGATTTTCGGACGATGAATTCATTCTACATACGATAGCGCTCAAAAGTCTTCGGCCAAACACTTTTTTGTCATAACTTTTTTTCTACTTGACCAAATTTGACAAAATTTTAATATGTGGTACCTGAACCTATTGTCAACATTTCCTTCTACTTTGGTGCCGCTTGACTCTTTTCATGGTTTTTTACGAGAATTTACTACAAAACCACCGAAAAGAAAAGAAAAAGGCTTGGTCAAGAAGAACGGCTTTTTTTACAAAAACAAAACGAGCAAGCCTCAGAGAACATCAATTCTTTTCAGAAAAACCACGACTCTGATGACAGCGGCACAGCGGGACGGCATAGGGATGGCACTCCAAAAACAAAAAATTGCATTTAACCACGTAACTTATACCGTGGAGCGCCAAAATAGTATATTTAGTATGAAGTGTCTCCAAGTACAACATACTAAAATTTTTCTCAGATCGATCCAGTCGCAAAAAAGTTACAAGTGAAAAACCCAAGTGAAAAACCATTTGGCCGAATACTTTTGAGCGCTACTGTAAGTATGTAGATCAGAGTGAACAATGGCGGCAGCTCGCAATCACTGGACCGCATGCATGTTCGGCAACCCATCGTTCAATCACAACTGCAACAACGCACACATAACAAGCTTCCAATCCAGTATGGGCACATGGAGACTGCATAGGAGGGGAGAGATTGTGGCAATCGCGAGTAATTCGTTCCATAATACGAATGTAACCCCGCGGAATAGGACCTCCTACTGTACGAGACCAAGAAAAAAAACCGACCCAGCCTAGCCTGTCTGCTCGTATCAAAGGACTTGAAGTACACCGAATAGCAGATCTGATTTGACGATTTTACTTCATAGAAGAAAGAACAAAGGTTAATTGAGCGGTGGCATACCCGTGAGCTATAGCACATAACAGCTGAGCCCTTCCCTTCAGATAGGCCTGCGGACCCTTGGAACACGATGCAACTGCAGCCGTAGCGTGACTGATGGCTGTAATATACCAATTATGTAACTCTCAACTCACCACTCGATGAACACATAAGAAGGTGAAACTTACTCAGTGGTGAAGCTCCTGAAAGGCGATTAAACTGCCTCTGTTAACAAGAATGGGAACACCAAAGCAGGGTCAGGCGGGGCGTCGAGGAAAATTTTCGAGAAATATGACCCCTCCCCCCAAAAAGGGGGTCTCCATACGCCCCCCCCCCCCTCTTCATGTTCCCCTATTTCTGTGGTTTCTACCCAACTAGTGCGAGCCAATGCATCAAGGTAGTCAAGAGCCTATGGTAAAAAACACTCAGGCCAAACCTCTGACAAAGTGAGAGAAATAAGAACCAACAAAACTCAGTAAGAATATTCCAAAACAAAAGAGCCTGAGAGATATAGGAATCTAACCAGATTCAATAATTATAATCCGAAACGAAAGCATTGCCTACCATGGGTAATGTGCCCGTCCTCTAATGACAAAAGAGAAGGCTTAATAGTCATGCAAGCTATGGGGAACTGATAAAGGATGAAAAACAAGGATAGGAAAGTTAGAAACTAAACAGGAGTCATGAAATGCGCTCCACTGTACCCCATATGAGCGCAGCGTCGCTAATGCGGTAGTGACGCGGGGGTGTATGTCGTGAGGCCCTTGCGGCTGATTCGCCAATAGGGCACATGGGCCATAGTTGCCACCTCAACGCCGACCATTCGACGCATCTTCTGCGTCCACAGCACCGAACCCTCAGATTTACGTGAGTGATAATTGCCACATAAAGGGCCGTATTAAAGGAGCACTGCAAATAACTGAGAGAAAGCTCGTATCAGAACTCCTAAATTATGGAAATACAACTACACCGGAGTAAACAAGGAGTGTTTCCCATTATTGAAAATGTAGTGGAAACGAAAAAAGCCGAAAACGGGAAAAAAATGTCAGAACCCATGCTTACAAGGGAAGGATGGTAAGTCGAAGAGGCCGTTTGAAATGGGGTTTATACCAATGACAGGGATCGGGATGCCATTCACCAATCTGCATTCCATATCTGCTGTGCGTCTCTGGGAGCAGAGTTACAAAAGTTGAAAGAGAAGCAACCCAGCACATATGCGATAGGCAAGCGCAACAGATGTGGCTTCGATAGCCAAGTGGTTATGGGCTAGGAGTCAAGTTCGAGTGGTCACGGGTTCGGCTTCTTGCTAAACATGCCTTTTTGCATTTTTCCCTCCCGAACGTTACAAACAAGGAATTACATGCTCCTAGAGCTTGATCTCATTACGAAAGAGCATTTCTGAGGAGAATCCATTTTCGCTGTTTTATCATGTACATTTCCACTTCTTCGTTTATTGCCCTCACAAACATGTTTTTCACAGTCAGTGTATGAATTAATCTAGAAGTAGACATGGTTCACACGGACACTAGTCAAATTTGTGTCTCTTCCGAATAATTACTAGGCTTAATGAAAACCCAGACGAACGTTTGTACAAATGCCGAGTATTCTTCAACACAGCCTGCCTTACATTCAAGTGGCAATCTTGGCAGAACTCACATTTGTCCAAAGGGCCATTGTCATCTAGGGTTGCTCTCGAAGCAAGTAATTCCTTGTTTTTGACGTTCGGGAAGTAATTTGGGAAAAATGCAAAAAGGCACGTTCACCAGGATCCGAACGTTCCTCGAACTTGAGTTCTAGCACATTACCAGCTGGCTGTCGCAGCACACATCTGTTGCACGTGCCTATCGCATATGTGCTGGGTTGCTTCTCTTTCAACGCTTGTAAATCTGCTCCCAGAGACGCACAGCAGATATGGAATGCAGACTGGTGAATGGCATCCCGAGCCCTATCATTGGCATAAACCCCATTTCAAACGGCCACTTCGACTTACCATTCTTTCCTTGTTAGTTCGCTAGCGTAATAAAATGAGGTTTGTAAAAGTCAGTAATTTGCAGTTTTTGTTTAACGAAGCCTTTTGTATGGCAATTATCAACTACGAACATCTGAGAGTTCGGTGATGTGGACGAGTTATCCGTCGCAGAAAATGTGTCGAACGGTCGGTATTGGGGTGGCAATTATGGCCCATGTGCCTCATTGGCAAATTAGGAGCAAGGGGCCGCGCCAAAAGACCGTCTCCCGTCACGCTGCGATCAGATTCGGCACGGTATCTTCCCCATAACAAATTTGGACATTTTTTGAATACTTGGAACTTTACTTAAACTCCACCTTCCAGAGTACTGCGATGTTCCCTTGACAGTTTCTTAGACCAATCTATTTGCCGCATGGTTTCTAATGGTTGCGTAGTTCTCGATATGGGTATCCACTCGAGGAAATTTTTGAGAATTTTCGAAGCGTTTCATCCAAATGGTCATAACTTCCTTCAAACTCAACCTATGAGTGCGGTCTAGTTGTCTGAGATCTGTAAGATTGCCGCTTTCTGAATACTGCTTACCGATACAATATCTTCGGAAAGAGAGAATTTATTTTAAGGGGAGCCAGTGGAAATTTTTTTTCGACGAAGTTACGAGATCTTCTTACAGACATTAAAAAAGATCCATTGCGTCTGTTACGCCTCCAGTGCGCACCTTCTGCTCTCACAAGGGAGGCCCATCAGATCAAGGTGAGCTTTTTCAAAACGGTTTTTTGCATTTTATAGGGTCACATACATGAAGCAAAAAACCGCTCGCAAATTTGGCTAAATGGTTTCGGGGGGGGGGGGCCAGAAAATGAGTGCCAAAAGTTGCGTAGAAAGAACCAATTTTGACCAGTTTGCTGCAATGCTTTCCAGTTGCGCCGTTCAGAGTATGAATATCGGAAGTTTGTCTTCAAACCTACGCCAAAACCACTGCGAGCTCGTTCAGAAATGTAGAATCGCCTATGGTAACTACTAAACGAAGCAAAGAAGACTCATAGGGGTTGCACAGGACAGTGGTTGGATGGCCGAATGGATAGTGGGATTCACTGGCATTGGCACGGTGGAGGGGGCGTTTGCGGTTCAACTCCTCTCGACGTTTCCGCTTTTGCATTTTCTGGATTTTCTTTGTCCCGTGCTATACTATTTGCGCACATGCAAAATGACTACAATTTTCGTCGCTGGTGCACGAAAGTGACCTCATTTACAAGCTTTCAGTGGTCAACGTGTTTGGACACTTCGGCGCCCCTAGCACGCTTGCCAGACATTTTCGTGCGAAACTAGTGTGATATTCGTAGTGCAGTTAGCTCTAGATACAAGATACTATCCAAATTGAGATTTTGACCCAAACTCGAGATAGTGGGGTGGACATGGGCACACAGTAACTGCTCTACTTGTACACACAAACAACTTACAGCCTCGATTAAATGCAATGGAGCAGAATCAACGCATTCCAAGTGAACTGCACCTAGCAACACCATGCGACGGCGAAAGATAGCAAATATTACCTTATATGGGCTACCGACTTTTTTCGTTGAGCGTTCTTTACTATGGTAGTAGTAGTACTAGTGGTCGCCCAAATTTTCGAGTTTGGGTCTCTCGATTAGGCTGAAAACTTGTTACCTAGGGTAGTTCGACCTCCTGAATATGAATGTCACACGTGCTTTGCAGTAAACCGCCTGGTTTTTCTGTTATGAGCGTTGGCAGGTCAAAACAAATCATTCGCCTAATACGCAAAAATACTGAAGGTAGCGGTTCCCGACATAATAAAAATTGATTTTCACACATTTTGCACGTGTGGTCATACATGAGCATAAATGGATGAAAACTAGAAAGATGCTAAAATTTGTCCTCAGTGGGGATCGCAACATCAGCCATTTTCTGGGCCCCCCAAAACCATTTAGCCGATTTTGAAACCGGTTTTTTGCTTCATGTATGTGACCCTATAAAATGCAAACAACCGTTCTGAAAAAGCTCACCATGACCTGATGGGCCTCCCTTGTCAGAAGACCAACGAGAGGATGGTTGCCTCGGCTGAACTTGTTGTGGGATGCACCATGCATAGAGATTTCCTTCCCATTCTCAGTGATTCTTAGTGGAACGCTTTTCCGGTCCGCATAGTGGCTCGCTAGCACCAGATCAAGTACTTGCAATCGTAGTAGGATATCAAAGAAGTCCATATCAGATGATTTTTTGCATCCCATAACCTCTGGAATTAAGTTAAATAGTTTCGGGTGCGAACCAAAAGTTTTATCACATCTCCCCTTTACACTTTGGACCCTCGGCCTGAGAAAATCCGTTGATCACTGACCACCTCAGCGATTCGACCATTCTGTGACCAGCGGACGAGATACGACCCCCCCCCCCTCGAGGATTCCTCGAAGGAGACTTGACTCTGCCCTAAAGGGTCCTTAAGTGTCAAAATTTTGGCTGTACTCGAAACTAGCCCAGAAAACTCGTGGTGGAACAGCAAGACTCATTCATGCTCGGAGACCAATGGCTGTGATCACGATTGACGCACCGCAGGTCTCATGATCAATGAGATGAAATACGTTCAATACGTACCATAGTATCATGACTTGAACGTGCATAAGCAGGGCACGTATGGATCGCGTACGTGCGTAGCGTCGACTGGAGGACCCCGATCGCAGTGATTAGTCATCGAGTACAAATATGGTGATAGCTTTTAGAGTTTTATATAAAGCGCTGTAGCGGTGGCACAAATTGAGAGAAAATAGCCCCTACGCGATATATGGAATAAAATAATAGTCAAAAAACACACACCAGCATCATTTTGACCAAGATGCTCCATATGCAAAACAGCAGCTTGCATGTGGTGCATAACTGTGTTTGTTGAGACCGCTTCCAGTTCTCCTCCGGGATGATTAAGGTCCTTTCTCTCCGCGGCGATGCACTGCTCAAGTACACGAGCGGCTCGTAACCATTTGCCGCGACATACCAGAGAAAGGGCGAACTGTTGCCTAGAAAGCCATGGTACCCTAAAGTCTTATAGAGAAGTCCGCCCGCACGCGGTGTCGCGCGCGGCAGCGGCGAACGCAGGCGCAGTCTTCAAACAACACAGGATCGCGTTGCACCCTTCATTATCAAAAACGACAGAATTGTAGAAACTGTTTACTCAACTTCATTTTTGATATCTGAAAATATCATGTACCAAGATCTTCGTTTACCCTGTGATAAAAAATTCATCTTAAATTTCCTACGCAATCTCCATTTCATCGTCACAAACACTCATAACATTAAAATTCTCACTCATCTCATCTAACAATGACTCTTGGTTCGAGGCCTTCAAGAAGCTGTTGACAATCGTCTCCTCAGAAAATGAATAGAAACTGTCGCAAACTAAAGCAGCTACATCTTCGTAGTTCATCCTTTTCCTGATGCCGCTTTTGGTATATCTGACTTTTGTTGGGTCATAAGAGGAATGAGGGAAAGTTTTTATTCAACCGCTATCATCGCCAAAACCATCGTTGCATTGAAACCCCCGTTGAACAACGATTCTCCACTCATTCGTTCATTTTCCTCTGCCAACTGTGAAGTTTCCGTTCACCTTTCGTACGACCTCAACTTTACTTGCTACTCGCTTTTATATCAACAAATACAATATACAATGCAATATAAACCCGTTATTAATACAATCCACAAATCATAGCTTCCTCAATTTCCTTCATCTCTGGTTGGTTCTTTGAAGACTGCGGTGGCCTGTGCCGCGCGCGACACCGCGTGCGGGCGGACTTATCTATCAGACTTTAGGGTAATAAAGATTGGACAGGAATACAAAAGAAGAGGAAATAGAGCCATTTAAAACTCGAATTTGTTTTTTTTTACTTTTGATCTTATTACCGAGACACAAATTGACCACAAAAACATAATGTAACTTTGAGAGACCAAATTTCCCATGTATTGTTCAAAATACAGATACATACAGAGTGTGACAAAACAAGGTAATTTTTCTGCTCCACTTTCAACTACTTCAGTCGAACTTCAGCTAATTCCTACGAGGTATTTCCATCGCCAATTCAAGAACACACCTCATACTATCACTAAATTCCGTGACAGCCTTCTGCACGAACAGGATTGGGAGCTTATTCTAAGGGAACACGATGTGTCACCTCAACACGGCGAAATCCCAGATTTCGTCGCCCTCGTTCACACCCTTGCTGAGGTCCCTTCACTCTGGTACCTAAGGGATTCATATTGGGTGATGTTCTTGAGCATTCCGCTTTTTCCGCTATCCCAGCGCCCTTCGTTTCCAAGAACCAGAACGTGGCGTTACTCTGAAACCGCTCCGAAGGCAGGTTTGAGGCATGAAAAATGATACTTCGGATCATAGCAGCGTTGTCCGAGCAGCAAGGGCTCTGTGACTTCCACGAAGCGCAAGGCCAATCCTCAGGAAGCTTCCTACAAAAGACCTACATACCATGGAACCTGGCTCCACTGTTTTGAGCGGATCTTGATACCGTGGTGTTCTGAAGCCCGACTGCGCCGACTGAAGGCTCCGTATTTTGATGATGGTAAAAGTAGTGAATTTCAGCTTGCTCCTGTTTCTACAGGAACATATCGAAAATATTTTGCCCCAATTTTTTTTAACTCTTTCGTTTCCCTGTGTCTTGCATACTTGGCAGATTCGAGCCGTTTTTTGGGCACCCCCTGCATATCCCATGGCAGGCTTCGAACTTATGGTGAATCACAACTTTGTACAGGCCGAACGAACATAGGAAGTCTAAGTGTCTCAAATAACGAAAAAATCATAAATTGAACGCACAAGCTCACTGACAAAATAGTAGAAAACCACTCACCACAAATACTCATCCTGATTGACGAACTTCATTGCTCTCTCATAAATTGTAGACAACAACTGATATTGACGTAGGGTGGACAGTACCTGAACGATTAAAAACTGAGTCTCCCCAAAATAGTCTATCATACCGAAACTAAACCATGGATACAGAAAAAGGTGATAAGGATCATGTAATATATTACAGTGTTTCATCGACAAGCTTTCAATGAAAATTCAATGTTCTGTTCCACAATCATGGAAGTTAATAGTGAAGGCTGAAAGTTACAAATCAGTTACGAATTCCCCGCCAATGAATCCTACTAGAACACATGGAGGCTGTATCCGATCCGATGAGCGATACTCAGTGACGAGGCACGCGGAAAAGAAGTCCACGGTCGACGGGTGAGTCAGAAAGCATAGGGCTTTTTCGGCAACTCAGTTTCTTTGTCACCGCATTTCTTTGGTCCACTACTTTAATAAACTGGAACCATAATAGAGCTTTTGAGGTTCGTGGCTCACACCAGTGGTAAGCGCCTCGTCTTACAGGCGATAATTAGCGATAATTTGACTGATCCGCTTCCATCAGTGGGCAATGTCCCTTCCGAAAACTACGAAGGACACACCTATACTGCGGCGCTAACTTGAGTGAATGCGCACAGAATCGCAACTTAGATGGCGACCGTCTCAAAGGTACATTCCAGGGTTATTGGGGTGTTAGAGCTCCCGCCGGGGTCAGAAGTTGGACCCACAGTCAGTGAGGTCTGTACCTTTACCGAGGCGTGGGTGTCAGTTCCTGGAGCCTGCAGAGCCGAGGAAGCAAGCTCGGCTCCGCCTAACAGTCACCCCAGACGTGACTGTAGGCGATGACGGTGGCAATCACGGCAACAACGTGGCAATTGAGGCCTGTGATTTATGTGATAATACGAGATGAGGAAGGATGCCAATGACCAAGGAGACGTTGACATGAGAAAACAGGTGATATCCTAGAGCACTCTGTAATACCATTAAAGGCATCAGTAGGGGTAAAGGAAAACTGAGATCTGGGAGTACATGTTCTCCAAAAATGACCTATTAAGTCTGTGCAGAAATGGCCAAAACGGACTACTTTTTTTCAAAACGCCATAACTTCGCTCAGACACAACTTTATTTGTCGAAATAAAAACCATTCGAATCTACACAACCTTGCCAACAATCTGGTAAAGAAAATATGCAATCATGATAAAATTTTGGATTGCGAAAATTACTAAAGTCAACAATGGCATTTTCAACCTGCATAGTTTCGGCGAATTTTTTTCTGACGCAGGTTTGCATCGAGAACCGGGGAAAGGTGGTAATTCGTCAGGGATAGGTCTGGGGAATAAGGGGGGTGAGGGAGAGTCTCGATCAGTTTCTGCCGGGTGACTTGCGAACTATGGGGTTTTGCGTTGTTTTGCGCGCCCGGCAAAAACTGATGCAGTGAGGCATCGAGACTCTCCCTCACCCTCCTTATTCTCCAGACCTATCCCTGACGGATTACCACTTTTTCCTGATTCTTGATGCAAACCTGTGGCAGAAAAACTATGCACGGTAAAAATGCCATTCCTGACTTTATTAATACTTGCAATCCAGAATTTGATCGTGATGGCATATTTTCTTTACCACATCGTTGGCGAAATTCTGTAGATTCGAATGGTTTTTATTTCGACAAATAAAGTTGTGTCTGAACGAAGTTATGGCCAGTTACGTTTCGGCCATTTATTCTGCACAAACCTAATACTTCAGAAGAGGTTAAATGTGCGGAGAATCGCATTGAAAAAAAAAACGCGGCATGGGGTCTTATGACGGTTCCGCAGCACCGCATGTCGTCCTGCGATACTGCGGCCGGGCGAGCCGCCATGAAGGGGCGGGACAACGATCGCGACCGGCTGGTTCAGACTCTGGCCTGTCTTCAGTTCACCCGGCTAGTGACGCAGAGGACGAGAGAGAGACGGATTTTCGGGTTCTTATTCCTCGGTTTTTTCGCAGTTTTATAACATTCTTTCTCTACTCTTATACTGCTGAGCACCTCTACTTTCATGATACCTCAATTTACCGAATTTGCCCCTCCCGGTTACTTTAAGCGTTTCCACATGGTAATCTGGTCCAAGGCCAGTTGTCAGTGACCTTATTTTAGCCCTATTCGTGAGCTAATTTCGATTTTTCTTTATCAGCGTATTCCACAGCACCTCTAATTTCATAATAGAGCGCTTCAACCCACTCAAGGTAATCCTGGAATGTGCCTAATATAGAGGCTGTCTTCAGGGGAAAAGGTGGCATAGCTTTGTCTTCAGAGGGAAAAGGTGGCATAGCTTGATTTTGGTTGATAGCATCGTGTAAAAATTTTACAAACCCCTACCTCTAATTTGTGCTTTTGTCCATGCCAGAAGCCTCATATTCAGTATTTTTGAAGGTTTCAACTGGTTTTTATTTCACGTTCTCTTCAACAGCCGCAACCTTTTCTGAGGCGATGATCCACGATTACCATAACTATCTTTGAATCTGATACGCCGCTATCAGAACCGATACGCTTCTAGATTGTGGTCAAGCACGCAGGTTTGCTCAACATTTACTCACCAGCGTATTGATTTTCAGTTTAACTTTAAAATTAGAACCAAATCTACGAACTCAAGAAAAACTACATTTCCAACACTGCCGCTTCTCTACTATTTAGTTAGCATGCCACAAAATCTACAAAGTATAAAGAACGCTTACCAATGTGAGCAGATTGTACACTGATTTGGCACTTCGAATGGTCTGATGTCGTGACGATGACACTTCGGTACTTCGGCTCAGTACAACTTCTCTAGTGGAAAGTACCTAAGATTGAGCCTATAATAATCGCTCTTCGAAAAAAAAATGGAACTATGTCGATACAAGAAACTGCAAAGCGCCGACGCTGTTTGCAATGGATTACGTGCATAATCTTGCATATACATATACGTATGCCATTTCAGTCGAGAAATGCATATATTTAGGAAACACGCACATAAAATTCGAACAGACACAACGATTGCAGTGTATCATATTAGGTTGAACCATAATTTCTGTTACACCTTTGGGAAAAACTGTGGAAGCTTCGGGAGCATTTGGTAGTGGGGGGTATATGAAGCGACTGAAAAGGGCTTCTGAATAGCACATTCATATTCTCTACGGCTTCAACTAACAATGAATTTACGGCAATTTCGCGAAAGGTGCGAAATTCACGAGCACCGCCTCGGTTCCTCAGCATGCAAGGCCACTAACAAAATTAACCTGTCGATGGACCCAGGTACTGTCTCTCATATGGCGGCAGCCCAATGGCTCGATCGGCTCAAATTGAAACAGAAAAAATTTCAAAAAATTGCGTTGAAAAAAAAATTTTTTGAAAATTTTCAAAAAAATAGGAAAGTGTTACCATTCAACACGACAGCCACTGCCGATCTCTACTGCAGGCAATTGGACACCGGAGCGGCAAAACTTACCGAAAAAATGGACCAGGACTTCTTCCTACACGACAGCGCTCGCCCACATGTGGCAAAGTTGACGGGTCAAAAGATCTAGAACCCTGGTTGGACGAAGCTCCCCCGCCCACCGTAATCTCTGGGCATGGCCCCAACTAACTACCACCTATTCCGATCTCTGATCCACTTCCTCGACAGACGGCAGTTCAAAGATGGCGAAGATCTCCAAATCGACCTCCAGATTTTCTTCGACCAGAAATCCCCAGACTTCTATAAGCCAGGCATCTATTATTTCCCTATTCGCTGGCATTATATTGTTGATTATAATGGTACATATTTTGTTGACTGAAGTTAGACACAAATTGAGAAAAAAAAAATTTGAAATTTTTCGTCAAAGTGTAACAGAAATCATGGTTCAACCTAATAGTTGGCTTCGGCACAAGGGATCTGATCTAATGTTCCAATGAATGCTACTTCATATCGTAACCACAATTGAGGTCCAACACAAAATTCCTTGTTTGACACAACCATAATCTATGGTCTACGCAAGAGTTCCTTATCACCCTTTCGAAAAACTTCGAAAAAAAAGATACGTTTCCAAATCGTGTCTAAACGAATCAGTCTAGAGACTGGCAAATGAAAAGTAAAAGATAGTCATTTCGAAAAAAAAAACTAATATCTCCCGCACCAAGCACTCGATCTTGCTTTCAAAACGTATTAACTACCCTTGTGATCTCATAGTGCTTACACAAATGATAGGAGGGTTGCAACAATACTCCTTGTGGGTTTTCCAGACCTTCCATCTTCATCGAAAAACAGAATCGCCGCTGACCCAAACGTTCGATTTTACGCGACAGCTACGGACAAGAACTGCGACGACCTTCATGCACATGTAAGGCAAAAAGAGTGGATCTCCCGGGTGACGGTTGGGACACACGAATCTAGGCCGTGACCCTGTGACAGCCTGTGGCCTTTGCCCTGTGACATGAATAATTCAGACAATTTGACCATACAACGGAACAGACTTGCAAGGAGGACACGATTTACATGAACGAATTGTCTGAATTTTTAAGGCTTAGGTCAAAGGCCACAGGCTGTTACTGGGTCATGGCCTAGATTCGTGTGTCCCAACCTACACCCGGATCTCCCTATAATCAGGGCGACGACGATGCATAAAAGTCCGTTCTATGTATTCTTATCCAACCCAAGGAAATATGCAGAGCAATAAAGTCAAAGGAGAACAAACTGGAAAATTTACTGAAAGCGGTCTCACGTGAACAGTCAAACAAATAGCATACTTCAAAGTGCATACCTCACTGATCAGCAAAAGCAGAACAACCTCCTCTGTCCTTGATGCCGGTGCGAAATAGCCTTTATGAGAGCCCATATAGAAACTGAAATTATAATACAATGATACGATAATAACGATACAGTATCATTCAACATTAATTCACTTTTTGTTACCGCATCTGTTCTGGCTAAGCGAATTTGTGCTAAGCAACCCATGTATATGTATAACACGAGAAGAAATAATGAATAGACAACTACACATTCATCGCTAGGCGAAACTGTGTCGCTCAGCTATAAACACACCTCATCCTAAGCTTATCCCTACTATATATAAAACGCTTCGTCTGCCTGTACGTCGGTCCCTCCGTCTCTCCGTCGGTCTGTCACGAAATTAGGTATTGTGAGAAAAACCACTTGTGGAAATGGGGACAGAGATGGTATCGGTAGGCCATGGAACAAGAAGGAAAGACCACACACGAACTAACTTAAGCTCCGCCCACGATGGGGGGCGTGCCGTGGAATGTGCCACTTTCAGAACGAAGGTTGTAAACTGGGTCCCAGTATGACAAAAACATGAGAACGGGTGGATTGAGGTCAGAAATGAGTTTTTATAAAGTCATGAAAGAGGCGTGGGCACAGGGGGCGGAGCATTTGGGGTGGGCGGAGCTTGCACGTTACTTGAAAACGACCTGTGGAGGTGGTGCAAGTGTGGGATGTGTGGGGCATGGGACAAGAAGGAGCGTGCCGTGAAATACTCTGTCCTCAAGAAAAGAGCAATTTCGAAAGACCTACTGACGCACATGGCGTTTCGCGCACAGTACTGTGCGTCAGCCAACTGGTGGTTCTAATATGCGAGTTGTGGTCAGTTGAGTTCCATAACTGCAAAGTGAGCAGCCGACATTGACTATAAAGGGGATAAACTGATTGTGAGGCCATGTTGAACACTTTCATTCCAAAGCACCAGCTCCTGTCATACTTTGGCTAAGGACCAACACAATAGTGGGCTCATTTTTTTGACTGAATATATTAGGTTGTTGGGGAAGTTCTTTCGTTTTTTGAGGCAATTCATATTATTACTTCATTACAAAACACAGAGCATACTAAGAAATAAGATAATCACCATTTTGTTCTACCATTCCTCGCCACCTCTCAGGCAAACTTGCTATGCCATCCGCGTAGAGCTGATCTGGCTTTGATTTGAAGAAGTTGCACAACACCGTTCCATGTCATCTTCATTACCGAAGGTTTTTCTTTGAATGGCGTTAACTAGGGAAAGGAAAAGATGATAATCCGATGGAGCAAGATCAGTGCTATAAGGTGGATGGGGCAGCACTTCCCATTCAAGCTCGAGTTTTGGCGAGTCACTTCTTCAATATGCGGGCGAGCATCATCGTGCAGGAAACGAATCGTGTCATGGTTCGGACGTTTTTCTGCGATTTTCGCAGCCAGTCTATTCAGCTCCTAAAAGTGTAGGTCTGCTTTAGTATAGTGTTGCGAGCCAGCAAGCGCAATAGTTCGTTGTCGACCTCAGATGGGTGTCCTGACCCACCAGAATTTCTGACATTGTAGTTGCCTTCTCAAAGCCGTTTGAACCAAAGTTGTGCCACAAGTTTAGACATTGAACCCTCCTTAAGTGCAGCGTTTATACGACGACTGGATTCGGTTGCTGAGAGGCCATATTTCAAACCATATAGTAGATGGCTCCGAAAGTACGCCTTTGATATATTCATTTTGCCGAAAAGGGTCATCCGGTAGATGAAAGACAATAATACCTATAGATGTGTATGAACTTGTACTACATGTAGTTGTACAGAAGAAATTGCTGGAAAGCAGCCTGGCGGGGAAAAAAGCACGTTTTTAAAAAACGAAAGAACTTTCCCGACAACCTAATAGCTCAAGAGAGACGGGGTTATGGGAGGGGCAGAATGTCTATAGAGGAGGGGCTGAAGAGTTATGAGACAGATGACAAGCGTTGTTACATCAAGGATGAATAACGCAATGCAAAAATGATATTTTACTGAGATAGAGATTTAATGGAATCGGTTGAAAATGGTCATAAGCACGAAGCACGTAAGCAATAGCTCGCACAATACTTATCATAGCCCTGAAACCTTCGATTACCTTAAATTCTGGCTTTTCATGCTCACAGCCTGACTAGTCGTTCCTCCTCTCAAATCTGCTGGTACGGCTCTCAAAAGAAGTTCCGCAAATTGACGAGACATTTTCTGTTGCAGTCGTTCTACCGTAGACTTGTCTCCAAGACATGTTATAATGCGACGGTACCTGAAGCCTGATGCTAGGAAACTAGAAGAAAATGAAGCCACAAGGAAATATTACCATTCAATTCCTTCGACATTACTCTTCCTTTCCATGGTAGAATCTCGTACCCTTAAGACAGCCACACGTTCCAAACAGCACTCAAGGATATCTCCTGAAATAGGTAAGAAAACTGATGGACAAATATAAACATAAACAATTGCTAAATCAATCGATGATTGAGTTCCATGTACGTAAAAGCTCAATAAAAGTACCTAGCTTCTCAGATCGAGTCGTCGGCGAGGATGTTGTCACGTTGCCTAAACGAAAACCTTCAAGGAAAGTTCTGAGCATAGCGACGTGTACCACGAAACCTCTTAGTTAAGCACAGGTTCATCATCAACTTGAGGCTCTTCAAATGATCACATGACAAACCTTTTCCAGATCCACCAACAATATTTTTCTCAATTTCTCCAACATACAAGATCGCCAGCTCAGCAGCTTTCTCGTAACAAAAAAGCGCTTTCACTTTGTGGTTTTCCTTTTCTTGCGCTTCAAGTGCTTCCAAGCAGAAGCCTGAATGATCCAATGATAAAAGAGTGGTATACACCAAACATAAGAAGCAGCTCAAAACAATCAAGTGCGAGCCGGATATATCTTGAAATTTCGGGATCCTCAAACACGGAGACCCACGCTAAAAATAAGTTGTCTAAAAAACTGGATATACCATTAGCATCAGTGAGCTTATCAATCTCGAACCACTATATAGTTAGTCCAGTTGGGCTATCGCACAGTACTGCGCGAATAACACAACACAATTATGAAGTGGGGGTTGGTCGATACTGACCAACCGATATCCACTTCCATACTGTGATGGCACGCCGAACGCTATCTCAAGCTGGTATCTCTACAAATACCTATCACTATTTGAAATTCCACCTAATTTGGCAGTCCAAAAAAACCCTGCTACTGGTAACGGAATGTGAAGAATATTCATTTGCTAACATATAGTGTTTAAAGGCACACCATGCGATAATCCAATTAATGGCTTATTTTCGTGGGATGAGTGTGCCCTTGGATGACTGCTCAAACTGCATCCTTGTTGCGGCTGCACGGTGCACCCTCATGGTGTTGTGCCTGCTTGGACAAAACCGAGCCACGCCCACCCGGCTGGATAACACCCGGCCTCAGACCAACAAACTTCCAACGTGGAACTCACGTGGAAAATGAAATTTGCTTCAAGAGATAATAATCAAATGAAACGGCCATTTTGGTATCGAAGGCAGCTTCCACATCGGAAAATCTTCCATCTAACGCCGCGTATGATTCAGCTGGGTGGGCGTGGTTGGGTTTTGTTCAAGGAGGCCTAACACCGTGAGGGCGCATCGTGCAGCCGCAACAAAGATGCAGTTTGAGCAATTATCCAAGGACCTACTGGCCCGACGAAAGTAAGCCACTAATTGGATTATCGCGTGGTATGCTTTTAAGCTATTGGGTGTAGATAATCTAGCTATTTATGACTGCACATCGCACTGCTGAAGAAGGTTACCACTTTTCGGAGGTCCAAATAATTCACCGGTCAATAGCTTTCGTCACAGTGATCATTGTAAATGGTCAGGAATAAAACATATTCATTTACCATTTATTTATTTCACTTTGGCTGAAGTGGTCTCTATTGGATATTCTGAGAGCCGCTACTAAAATCAGAACTTAAGCAAAACACCCAATGGCACTGAGCATCGGACGTTTTTACTGTAGCGGTCGTATAGAAGTAGTCAGCGATGTGCCGAATTTTATCCGATCCTCTTCCTGACGGCTCTCATCAGCTCTCGTGTGAACCGTTATCGGTTTCGATAAATCACCGATTAAGTTCCCGCACCCTATAGAACCTGTGAATGTGAACATTCCACTGTGAGCCGGAGAAGCGAAACGGTTCTGGTGACATATGCCATTCGCCGTTCCTTAGGATTTGGCGACATTCCTTTGCCACTCCTCATCGAAACTTTTCAAGCGTTGTCGGTTTGAAACACCCACTATAAACGTTCCCGTCTCACCCTACTGAACACCTCTAATTGTCAGCGTTCCAGAACCAACGCGAAAGGTGAAACAGATTCGACAACATTTGCTTTTGGCGCTCCTTATCAGCACTTATCAGCTGCTATCACTTCCGGTACATCATCGCCAGGGTACCTACCACTTGAAAAGTTCAGGATTCCGTCTTTGCTGCGACGCGAGATATGAATTTCCGGTTAAACAGACACATACGCACACACCGACAGACACACTTGGCCGAATACATAAAGTAGGATTGTCCAGTGAAAGTAATGGATGAATTCATATTGGAACAAATAGTTGCATCAAGAAACCCAATAAAAGCTTCTCATGTTGCTGTCACATATCAAGCTTAGTATAAGCGTGAAAAGGATGTTGCATGGTCATGTTAAGTTCTAGTCGGTAATCTTGGTCAATAACTGTCAAAATTGCTATGAGTGCGATGATTCGAATCCAACAAAGATACCTTTGATTGCGTACACTTCAGCAACCAATCGCAGAGCTCGTAGAGTGCGAAAAGGTGTATTGGCAGACTCCATCCCAGAATTTTCAATGTCTTTCAAAGCCTTAAAAGCCTGATTGTTACATAAAAAAACTTTCAATTTAGGAAACGAAAAGGGTGCTAGCAAAAAAAATCATGAGGTTGAGTACAATATCTTGCATACCTGCGCGTAAGCAGCACATGCGTAGTGCAACTTTGCAAGTAATAAATGTGCTTCTAAAACTGTGCCCTCACTGCGCCGTTCTACTGTTTCATTGAGTAGCATTTCAGCTTGCCGTAACCCGTGTACATGGTCTTGACGTGGTCGCAAGACTTCTGAAACATTCCACTTTCTAAATCTCTCTTTTACCCTTTGGCTTCGACTCCGCTCAAAAGTGACCACGTTTACTGCACTGTTATGCCGCAATTATGGACAAAAAGAAGAGAAACGCTCAATGGTGGCCATAGCTTTCAAGAGCTCACTTGATTCTTAAAAAGCTCAAAAATATCCACCGCAGCAATCAGCGCATTTTCCTTTCCCTTGCGACCTTATGGAAAACTAAAGGCTGAAACCTGAGAAGCCATAAGGAGGGGCACAACAAACAAATCAACAACCTCCTTGCTGCTCAAGAAACGTTTCTAGTTCTAATTCGGCTTCAACTAGTTCCACCATATCCTCCATACCAGAATGCTTCGACTTCATAGCGTGAAGGAGCTCAGTCAAACGTTTCCAGTTACCTAAAAATTGAATGATTTGAAAAAAGATCGCCTAACACCAGCGAGAAAAAATTTTACCATCGGCTCGTGCTCGATCAACCTCCGCTTCAAGTTTACTTCCACGAAGTTTTGTAGCCATTGTCGAAGCCCAGGAGAGCGCCTATAAGAGTTATTTATCACGGAAGATGGGGTATTCAGGTGGATGAACTATCTTGAAACCCAGCAGAAATTAAATTAGCAAGATTATGTCCATCACTTACTTGCTTCTTGTACGAATTCAATAGGTAAAAAATGATTGCTGTGCTACTTGGATATGGAGGCAAAAATGCTTCATCCACTTGAAAGCTCCATCCCTAACTAGGCTTTAGCAGTCAGATACTTTTTCGCACCCCCATCCCCCACGGTTACTGGGTTTTTAGTTGTATTTTTTGTGGGTGTACAGCCAGCTGCTAGGGTAAGGCAAGCGGCTACTGGTGCGTAAGAGTTGCTATCCCAGAAATAGTAACCGATAATTTGACATGAAGTAGCTCCTAGAAGCCGTAAAGTAAAGTAACAAATTCATGGGATGAAATTCATGACGTCTCCTAACCCAGAGCTTTGCGATATTGTGATCGTAGCGATATTCCATCATAACCACATTCCGTAGAAGATATATGTCATGAGGTCGATTGGCCTTTCTCGTGGCAAAGAACAAAGCGAATACGAATATTTATTTCTGCACATCATCTTGAAAAACCACACAGGGATTCCATTTTTTCAGTGACGAACAACAAATTAACAGAAAACTCCTACTGAATGTATACTCTAAGCAACCGATTGGAAAAATAAGAACACGCATGACGTAAACTTTGTCAACCGCCATCGGCTTATGCCATTCCTCTGCCACTTTCCATCTTTTGCAAGTGTTCCACCATAAAGTTGCTTGCATCAATCATTCGATTTACACAATTCTAAAACACTGATATATGAAGGACAATATAAATTTAACCATGATACCAGCTATCTAGCTATACATAGTAGGTTAAGGATATAACAAAGCAAAAACTCAGGTCGCCTCCACATCTACTGGTTTGGCAAAACTGGATACTAACCATGATTGTTTTGTGCAGCTTCGTAACAAACGGACAGGGAACTAAAGTTATAGGAAAGTGAAAGCGAGCAAAAATATGAAAAAGCAAACGAGTCGCTACTTCAGGGTCTCTCACTAACAACACTCAATATGCATCGCACCTTTTACCAATGGTCCACCCACAACAGACAAAAATACTAATCTTAGAAAGTGCCACAGAGTGGTCAAATTGCCTCGTTCATAGAGTCTCAGCGCTACTTTCATCCGCTCTTAGTTCGATGAATACAAACAACGTCACACGCTCTGTAACGGGCTTGAGCAGGCAAGAGGATTTCTTGCTCGATGAACAAGAATTGAGGTGATGTCTACCAGGAAAAGGACGTTTAACCCTCGTTCGTCGCTGTGAACCATCTCATGACGTTCCTCGCTCACACAGTTTTGCGATTCTTCAGGAAATTTTGGCAGCGCCTGGAAGCCACTGATGACGGAGTGCAGTACTGCAAACTTTCTACACGGCAGTGCTTGTCGAAAGAACTTTGAGCTGTATCTTCTCTATGCATGCCCACCTTAACTGCAGAATCTAAATTTTTGAATCACAACAACAGGACAACGGAGTTGAAAAACGCGGCTCAGACCAAGTATCCTTGCCACCTCTTCGTTGCCCTCAATACGATCCAAGCATCTTATGTAGAGACCATTTCCACATGTGCGAGCGACTGTAATTCGTCGCAGCAGAATCCCTAACCTCGTTCTCAGCAAGTCAATCAAGTTCATTAGGTAGAAAACTGATGCAAAAGTGTCATCCTATGTCAATGAGCTGCTATGCATGAAATCTTCAGTTCAGATCCGATGAGGCTCATTTATGAGCTGCGGTTTGGTGGCAACGTGAGACCATGCGGCCTGCGGATGGGTTGCCGTCGCTAAGCCAAATCGCACAGCGCTCCAACGCGGCCGTCAATCACGAGAAGTGCTATGGCTCCACGTGAAGTACTTTCGTAAGGAAATAAAGTTAAGGTAAGAAGTTCGGCATATACTATACTAGCCTGGAGGCATGTAGACGTCTTTCCATCAAGTTTACTCGGCGGGCGATAATCCGCAAAACAGACATCCCAACATCGTCCAGTCAGTGTGTGTACCTGAAAGTCATGACTCCATTCAAAACAGCAAAGTAGTGACTTTAACTCCAATGGTCAACGCAAGAACCTGTTCTGTGAACTTCTGTCTCTGCGTCTCCGACTGCAGCTGCTGCAGAAATCGTGCCATTTGCGGATCTGAGGTTTCCATCTCCCTAAGTCAGATAGGTAGAAATAGTAATTAGGTGAAATAAGTGTGAGCAATGAATTATTGATAAGACGTCAATATATGCATGTCGATGGATCTACCACAGATGAGTACATCATTAACATCATCAGCGCATGTTTATTTCATACATGAATTCGAAATGACACATTACAGGCATAGTCATTACTGAGCGGCATTACACCTGAAAAGAATAGTTACTGATTTTTCGAACTTCCGTGATGCAAAATGAATAGAAAAGTAAAACGAACACATTGAGTGAAATGCTCAGGCACATCAGACGAGAAATCCTTCGATATTCAGGTACGAAGCTCCAAATGCTACTAAATTACTTCGATTGGCAAACCAAGAATAGAATCAAAGGGGAATCTGTGTTCAAGATGACAGGTCAAGTACCTAGGCCGGAAAATGGGATATCGTCATACAGTGCGTTTCATAATTATAAGGTCACCCCCAAATTTCCGGTTTTCAGAACACACAGCCAGCCGAAAATTTTTCAAGTATTTATTACAGATTCCCCACCACAGAAAACCCTTCCATACTAGTTTTGATGACATTACCTTATAGCCCGATTTTTCTATAAATATTTTCTGATTTTTGTGCCGTTTCATAATTATAAGGTCACTCCGAAGAAAGAGAAGATTTGCTAGAGTTAACAGCGCATTCGAAGGAGCTCAAAATCTATGGTTCCCTCCTGTTTAAGAACGACATCAACCAGCCGTTTAGGGAAGTAGAAATGAAATTTCGAAGAGCCTTTCCACAGAGATTGTTCCAGTCTTCAACAATTGCCTGTTTCAGCAGCTTTGCTTCCTAGAACTGGCGATTATTGGGGTCAATATTTTTGTGGCGATGTCTTCCAGGTCTCCCCAATAGAGCTGAGACCAAGTCTGCATGTTATCTATTGCTGGAGGTCCGTATTTCGGAACTTTAACCACGATTCCGTTGAATGACCTACGTGAACAACAGCCTTGTCATGCTGTTAGACGCAATTATGAAGAGCCGGTCGGCTCTAAAAGGCAACTGATTTCTCGTAGGATCGTTTAGCAGCCTCTGGAGTCCATTCTACAGGTTTCGAAGGCAAGGTTCAATGCAACCTCATTGCCGAAAACCACTCAGGCCATCACCCTTCTCCCAGAAAAATTGCCGAGGCTCCGCTAGATCGACGCACTTCCCAGACCAAGCTAGTACTACCTCTACCCGTCAGCACCATACAGATAGAGTATTTTCAGACTCAAAAGTACAATTCGGATGGAATTATTCGCATGCAGGGTGCAACTGCCATACAAATACAGTTCCGTTCAATCCGTGGCCCAAGAACAACTTTATGAATTGAAGTCGTTCCGCCCTATGGTGTGCTGTAGGCCTCGGAAACTACTTCATTATTTCTTCAGTGATGTTTCCGCTCCTTCCTCGCTGCTGTACACGCTGTGATTCCAGACTAAAGATGGTTTAACTCCAAACAAATCTGGTCCATGGAGGAGGTGCTGTAGGAAGTGGCCCCCATAATCCTTCCCTCGTTAATGATGATAACCTCACGTGAGAGTCCAGAGCCTGAAAAACATCTGAAGACACCGAATCTCTCAGATGTCATCTAACTGAGCACAGGTATCTTCCGATTCTTTTTGGAATGGCTCTCAAACTGAGCCTAGCACCAAAGAATCCTAAATCTGGGCTTTTCTCTTGGAACATAGAAGCTAGCCACAAGACGATTGAATATGTATCTCGAAGATGTATTTGGAAGACAAATCTACCGTCACAGACCTGCCGGGGCCTTAACTTTTTTCTTTTTTCATGGTGACCTTATAATTATGAAACGGTGCAAAAAACAAAAAATACTCCTAAAAACATAAGGTAAACGAGACTAGCACCAAAAATCGGACACGGGGGTTATTTCAGGTGAGGAATCCGTCTATGAGACTGAAAAGATCCCTCAATGGAGTGTTGTCGAGAAAACCTGAAATTCAGGGGTGACCTTATAATTATGAAACGCACTGTATGCGACATGCTTTTTCACTTCTTTGATTCAAATGCACATTTTTTCCATGGCGCCAACATCAGCCTTTCGCAATAAGAATTCAAGTCCAATAGGATGATGCCCGAGCACTTGACAAGTAATTTTACTGTGCCATGTCGAAGATGCAAAAGTTTTACTCCTGGACGACTCCAGTACATGTTCCCGAGTCGTCTTTGCGACAAGCAGTCCGTTCAGAGCAGAGCGGAACTTTACAAATCTACGGCATAATTTGCAAGGCGGCTTCCTAAAGAAGGAAAATGCGGAATATCAAAAGGCACGATTTCACAAAGATTTGTTGTGCTCCTGCTGGCCCAAGAGGAGTCATAAAATGATAGTGCCACCTGCCACTGCTTCGAATTTCGAAACTAGCGAACTCCATAAATTAAAGACTAACTCTGGCAGTGTAAGGAATATGCCTTTCTAAAAGTGAAGGATGTGACTCCGGTCGATGCAAGTTGCATATCACACAACATGGACTCAGATGTAAAACTGGAAAGGGAGCCATTTGGACACAGAGGGGGAGTGGTGCAGAAAAGGTTAACCCACGCAAGAGCTCATTTCCCTTCAAGGCTTACACCGGTAGAATCCATATCACCCAACAATATCTCCTTCATATCGCCTCCCTTCCTCTGCAGCTCCGACTGATTTGATTGTTGTGATGGGGTGAGGAACATGCATTTGGTTTAACTTTTCTGACACCCCATCACTTGCGGAGTTTCACCCAACTTCAAGTTTATATGGCAGAATAACTAAGAGCACTTACTCACCTGCTTCAATTAAGAAACCGAAAATGAAGAATGTTCCAATATCTCTCTTGACCTTCTCGGCGGCAGCTTGCTGCAGTTCTGAGCTTCCCATGCCACCAGGAAACATCATCTTTCTAGGATTTATAAAAATCATTACGAAAGGTAATGGCTTCCGTGAAAAATATGGATGGAATTGCAAATGTTTACAGAATAACCAGAGTAACATTATAGTGGAGCAGAAGCAGCCAAACTTGCGGTTTTTGAGACAAACACTTAAAACATTCAAGTTTGTCAGAAAAGGGGTGGGCGCTCATGTCCTATGGGGGTGGCACTCAAAAACAATTTCTAGCAGGTGCAATTTTTTTCCTCACCCTGAGAGTTTAAGAAGGAGCTCCCAGGAGTGTGCTCAACCGAAGGAAGGATGAAAAAAATATTTGCTACACTGAAAAATATTCACCCATTCCGAAGCTCCTTCCCCCTCAAGGCTTAGGCAAAAATCACACTCCCCGAATTGCACTGATATCCTAGTACCTTCCAACACATTAAAAAACATAATACTGGAGCAGACACGCATAAAAACCCAAATAACAAAAAAGAGACAAAAAATAAACCTGGTAGCTTGATCTACAGGCGACGCCGTGTTGATAGAAGGTGCACGCTCGACACGCGCCGGCCACGATCCTGGCAGAACAGCTTCCACCCCCACCTCACACATTCATTTTCTTTTATCTTCTTCTTTTATAATGTTGCATGCTGATTCTTAGTTGTTCTTTTATAATGTTGCATGCTGATTCTTAGTTGTACGAAGAATTGCGTGCGAACTAGGACTGAGATTTAGCCTAAGCCTTGGGGGGGGGGGGGGGGAGACACTCCACACACGTGAGATAATCAATGGCAGGTAGGATTTTGTTTGTCTATTTACTTTCGACATTCCAAAATAAAAACATCCTAATGACAATCGGACGCGTTAATGTCACATGTTTGATGATTTGTAATGGAATTAATTCGCTATTGTAATTACAAATGTGTTTTTGAGTGCCACCTCCATAGGACATGAGCGCCAAGGGGGGGGAATGGTAAACGGACAAATGTGCGGTTGTACTCACTACCGCAACGCGTGAGCTTGCGTCGCGGTTCGTCGTCAGTGGGCACAGGTTTTCTCCCGTCTCGTCGCTCCGTCTGCGCACTCCGCGTAAGAGAGTGCACGTGGCGAGATACTCGCAGCGTGTACTACGCATGGTTGGTACGGAAGCCAACATTGATCTCATCGGGTAGTCCGTCGAGACGGAGGATACTGTTGAGCAGCGGTGGAGTAGAGGAGGATGATCCGTGGCCATTGCGATTGGGGTTCCAAATCGCCAATTTAGTAATTGCGGGAGCCTTCGGTTCACGTTGTTGTAGGGTCGGCTCACTATAGCGGCGAATGCAGAGTTGCTTCTGTCTCACTGCTCTCAACAACGATATTTGGCGACACCCCATATTAGCCCCCACGTCGGGGCTTCCTTCCCTTGCAGGCTTAGGTTAAAATGGACACTTGAGTATACATTCTGCGATGACGAGTGTAGCTTTCTTCTCACCGATGTCATAAACTCAACAACGATATTTGGCGACGGCCCATATTAGCCCCCACGTCGGGGCTTCCTTCCTTTGTAGGCTCAGGTTAAAATATACACTTGAGTTTACATTCTGTGATGATACATAGGTGCCGCTTCCTTCTCACCGATGTCATAACAACAACGATATTTGGCGACGGCCCATATTAGCCCCCACGTTGGGGCTTCGTTCCCTTTCAGGCTTAGGTAGAAATATACACTTGAGTATACATTCGGTGATGACAAGTGTCGCTTTCTTCTCACCGATGCCATAAACTCAACAACGATATTTGGCGACGGCCCATATTAGCCCCCATGTCGAGGCTTCCTTCCCTTGCAATGGGCGCGAAGCGCGCGCGACTCTTGGCTCGCCGCTTTAGCGGCGAGTTAGGAGTCACTCCTTTACACACACCTAAGTAAACGAAGATCTCATGTGCTGCTCACGAAGAGCCTTGCCCGATGAGATAAGAAGACCTAGAGCTCATAAGCATGCCAGCGCGCGCCATGATGGAGGCCGCGACGCGTGAGCTCATGCGTCGCGGCAGTGAGGACCGCCGCACATTTGTCCGTTTACCGACACTCGCCAAGGGGTGTATGGGTCCTGAAAAGCCATAGTGAACAGCTATCCAAATAGAGGCGCACGCCAAAGAGGCATGGACAGCGGCCGCGTTTGTGGTCACATACTACCCTGGCCCGTTGTCGCTCTGTCTGCACATTTCACGCAAGAAATACCGCGTAGCGAACTATCTGTGAAATGTACCGCGCATGACTAATGCGAGAGCCAACGTTGAGTACGGCGACCTTAGCGAATTTATAAGACAGTGATGATGAAAACGATGAGGGACGGATGTTGATGTTCCTAATCGAGATCTCTGTTTGTTATTTTAGTTTGGGGCGGCACGCGGGTGTTCTTAGGTCACGCTACTATTAGCGTATCGCTTTAACGGCAGCACAAGGCACGCAGCCTCCCCAATGTCGCAAGCTCAGCACGAAATTTGGAGATACCCCATATGCCATCACGTCGGGTCTTTCTTCGGCCGCCGTCAGAATGTGCTATTTTGCGGTATCTTGCACAATCTCAAGATCGTAGTACCGCGTGGGGAGTGCGACGTAGCAAAATCGCATAGTCTGTTGGCGGCTTCCCTTAAAATGCGCGTGCGACTTCTGACTCGCCGCTCTAACGGTCGCCAACATGTGACATCGGTGCGGGACTCCCCTGTTTGCACCGATGTCGCAAGCTCAGCAACCAGTATGATGGTAAAAAAAGTGATGGAAAGCGGTGAAGTTAAAGAATTCTTATCAACTGAGCTGAAAAAGAGGCGAGGATTAGTGGGGTGGTGGTGCATGCAGTGCATTTGCACGAGAGCCGTTGTCCATAATTGTGTGGTTTGCTTAGCTCATTCAAATTGCATCACGCAAGCGAAGGATTACTTAAATTGGGAAAATTTCCAAATAGTTTAGAGAAACGTGCGAAAGCAAAGCATTTGGTCAATAAGGCTGTGAACGGCGCAAAAATTTCATCTATGGTACAACCTTGGCAATCAATGCACAAGCCAAAATGGAAGTAATTAGAGCGCAATGGGTCACCCACAATCTGCCCAAGCTCCAGTGATTGAGCAGTGAGAGAAATGGGGTCAAATATAGTCGGGGGGGAGACGCAATTTTGCGTCGACGTCAAAGCTCCTTTCCGTCCCTAGGCTTAGGTTAAAATTGATATCCCCTTCTCCTACACGAAAAAGCATCTGTCAGAGCATAGGTTTCATCTGCTTTAACCTAAGCCTAGGGAGGGAAAGAAGCTTTGACGTAGGTGAAACGTTGACGCAAAATTGCGTCTCCCCCCCGACTTTATTTGACCCAAGAAATGTACCACATCAATAGCATAATCGATATCAATGTACTACTAATATAACAACATAATACCCAAAGATCTGTACTGTCTGAAACAGGAATACCAGGGGCCGCAATTATATACCAGACGCCGACTGCCGTGCATTTGCGTACTGATGGCAGGTACCGTAACCCTACACCTAGTTATAATTCGCTTCAGTGCACACCATGGGATGGCACCTTACCACTGCGTAACAATGTTTAATGTTCCCGCTTGTTGTGCTTCTTCTCATATCTTCCCTGGAGCAGAAAACTTCCACTGCTGGGGTTTACTAGATCAAAGTTGTTTTTTGCACTATTCGAGGTTGCATAGACCCCTCAAGTTTACGCTTTCAAAGTTTATGGTGCGTATCAACAAACATGTACATGGGTGATATACCGTTCTTGCCACCTGTATGGCAGCGCAACTATTTGAGCGAACTTTTTACGTGAAGTAAACTCTATCAAGGTGCAGGATAGATGCGAGACATAGGTGCTATGTAGAGTTATAGGAGCTGATTAATAAGGGAGGGCACTCATTTTTTCGTTGGTCTTTTACTGTGCTGGGGTCAAATAAAGTCGGGGGGGGGGGGGGGGGGAGGGGGAGACGCAACTTTGCGTCGACGTCGAAACTCCTTTCCCTCCCTAGGCTTAGGATAAAATTGTAATCTGCTCCTTCCACATAAAAAAGCATATGTCAAATCATAGGTCTCATCTGCTTTAGCCTTAGCTTAGGGAGGGAAAGAAGCCTTGACGTGGGTGAAATGTCGACGCAGTTGCATCTCCCCCCGACTTTATTTGACCCCTGTGCTGTCCTACAAGCATCACATTACACATCCGAACGTTTATTTTGCCTAGCCCAGAGAACGGAAGTAAAGATTCATTTTCCTGGCAAAGCTTTGGTAGAAATAACGTCGAATGCCAAGTGCAAAGAATCCCTCCCTCCGCAACTCTTTTATTTACTTGGTTTCGAACTAACGTAGCTCTAACCGCCAACGAGCTAGACTGCGATTACAAATTAGCAGCTTCTGGAACACCGTTATTTCCGATGCGGCATGTTGGTATCGAAATGTGCATGGAACTGTATGAGACTTGAATGAAATATGACAGTCTCCGATAAAAGTAGAGTTGGGGAAAGTGCGATCAATTATGCTCTTCTTTGTGACGATAATGTAAGGGGTAGAGCACAACGATGAATGGGCACCGACTGAATCTGCTGCAATCGTGCAAAAAGTCCGGTTCTGATGTGGTAGATAAATGCTGAAGAAATACTTAATTGGTGCAGGTGGAAGCACTTATTTTCACGCTGTCGTTCCTCACATGATACCATCCTCTGATCATCTGCTTTCATGTGCTGATACACTAGAGTGTAAATTTTCATCAAACCTTATCAAGGGCAGATACGAGTTCCTCCTCAACTAATGCTTAGGCAAAATAGCGCCGGACGTCAAGAGCAGTGTGTGACTCCTCTAACGGCATTAACATCATATAATTCCACGTGATAACGATTAGGAAGAAGAATATCACGTGTTAAGCAGTGATGAAGTGACTACAATAACCCAAGCTCTATGCCATGACGACTATAAATACGCGCAAGGTTACGGTACCTGCCATCAGTACGCAAATGCACGGCAGTCGGCGTCTGGTATATAATTGCGGCCAAATACCAGTTTTGCCTCCGATAAACTACGGCAAAACCTACATTTTGCATTTCAAACGAACGGGGGAGTAAGGCTTTATTCGACTTTAATTCACCATTACATGTCTCACATGTCATCACCATTACATATCTCACATGTAACTGATTCATCAATTAATGTACTGTAATACAGCGAGTAGACACTACTGTAATCGCACTCTATATATTTTACCACCTTATGGACATACAAATACAGCTATCTTAATGCATGAACGGAGTTTGATATGACCTCACCACTGACTGAGATTTATAAATAGCTGATAACGTGACGAGGAGCGAAGCCTCAGGCCACCTAGGACAATATTGCCAACATCTCAAATCAAATGACAGGCCAGCTTCTCTATAGAAATGCCGCTTCTTGTCGAACTATCACTCTTCTGTATCCTGACGATCTTCAGCATCATATCCAGTTCTCTGTCTCGTCGGTCTTCGGCATCACATCCCACAGCAAATACGAGGTCAACTGTGGTGTATGTCCCGTAGACATGCTGAGTTCCACCACCATGTGCTGCCTCGAGCTCTTATGGCATCACTCGCTAGCTCCTGTAAGCATCTGATCAGGTGTCTGAGCGCTGACCATTCCTTGCCTGTTTCTGATGAGTACTTTTCTCTCGCACCGAGACCTGCAGTAAAAACCTGTAATGTGTATGGCTGCTTCAGACAAACCGGGGCGAGAACGCTTGTCGCTGTTCTTTGCTATAACTGATGCGTCTAATGAGACTTCCCCACAATGGAATAAGCTGTCTTAACAAAATAAGCTAACCTGCTTAAGCATTAGCTTCACTTACCGGCATGAAACCTAAACCATTTGTACTCAAGAGAGTGAGCTGTCTAAACTGTGGACAGATGGGAGGGATGGGTGGGCGACTTCGAAAGTCGAAAAGCCGGAATGAGGTGGATTTCTTACGAAATCCAAACGATGCGCAGCCGCGACGCTGACGCGTCGCTAGCGCATCCGCTCTCAGCGTTCTTATGAAATGCAAAACTCCATTTTTGCCTCCGATAAACTACGGCAAAACCTACATTTTGCATTTCAAACGAACGGAAATATTAAAGCTCGAGGGTCGCAAAACGCATGAGATGGCAAAGAGCTGTCAGCCGCTGAGAAACTCGCCGTGCCTGACTCGCCTGGACTTGTAGCAGTCACGGGAATCAGCTTCCTCTCGGAAGCATGAACTGAGGTGCTACAACCGAAAAAGGCGCCTATTTGAATATCCAATCTGAACTGATTAGAATTGAAGGAATCTGATACAAAAGAATCAACTGCCGTGCACAAGGCTGGGTCATAATTATGAGATATTCAAGTTATTAGACACTATCACTGTATATGGCAAGAACAGTGCGGAGACATGAATGGGACTCTTCTCTGTGTGTATGTTAACGCTAGGAATCCACCGTTCTGACAGTGGTACCACCGACCCGTCTTTTCACAGCCGCTTAATCCTCGAGGGGAAAGCAAAGACTGTAACCTTGCTAGCAGGGCCGTCTCTCATACTGACCGGCCTATCGCCGCGAGCACGGAATAGCAGCTCAATTCTAAGAAACCAGGATGACCGATAGATGGCACTGGCATCCCTGCAATCTGATGTAGGCAATTATTTCGACAGTCTTAGATAATAGACCATCCTTGAAGGCACCCAAAAACGTACCTAGCCTATATCACATAGCGTCCTAAGCGATGTAATACCTCCGCTAACGGATCCATATAACTAAGACAGTACTTCTACCTCGGCGATGGGGTATGTCCATTCCTCTGCACAGCGTTCCTCCCTATATAATCAGCAATCGGAGCTGTGTGATGTGAAACGGAATTCTCAGTTAATATCGAACCTCATAACTGGGATCGAATACACGATGAGGAAGATCATGTTAGTGCTGCCACTATCACTACTCTAACCTAGCCATGTACTGCTGCGCATAAAGAATAGGATTATACGCCGTCCAGGAAAAGCTGGAAAATAGCCGATGCCAAGCGAGTTGCTTGGAACATGTAACGTGTTGGGATACCACCAACTATAAATTATGACAGATACACCTTTGTACTTATCGCTGAACGCACAACAGCGCGTAAATCGTATTTGGGATATCGCTGAATCACTGCGACATGTTATCCAATTACCACGGATCATGTTGATCACCACGAAAATTTTCTGTCAAGTAGCCTAGCTGTGACAAAATCTCTCCTTCCAGCAAAATCTGGTTACCTGGATTGCTCTCAAGTAGAGTTTTGAATTGAGAACTGAAACAGAGCGGACTCTTACTTAAGGTCGCCTCAGGATACCACAAAAATTTGTTGATCGACCAATAAACTTATCCTTTTGAGAAACGATAAAACACTTGAGAAGACCTCGCCATAAGATAGCGAGCTATAACCAAAGCTGATGTAGCCGCAGCTAATTCGAATGCCTGCTAGGCTAGAAATTATCTGAGGCACCCAAAAAAAATTCATATTAATCTCTGCCCATAGTCTTCTCACCGCTGTGCCGGCCACGGACGCCCTAGTGAGGTGTTCCTCATGCTAGCAATGTGTAATAGTGGTCTTCAATTCGTGCTAATAATTTTTTGGCTACATCCTATCGCATCGCAACAATGAATCAATTAGTCCTCCCGCACAGAGCTACTTTCTTGCTCCCAGAAACCAAACGTGTATATCGTCAGCTGAAACGGCAGTTTTATGGAAGCCACTGATAGGTATCGCTGGTCATAAGAGGCCGTACATACCGTGCGATCTGCAGCCGCCGTCAGCCGTCTTGATTCTAGATTTACAGGCTATGAGAAGCGTCACATACCACCTCCTTTGTGACTGCCTCCAATGGATCTCCCGTTATTGCGCCGGTTTTGCAAACTCTTGGAATTAAATGTATCATGCGCATACATCCCGATCTGCCTCCATGCGCCGATTGGCGGTAGGCTCGGACTACGGAACGAGACATATCGACCAACACGCAGCGATTTTTATGTTCGCACCGGTGTGCGGCATTCACTGGCTCAGGAAGCGGATACACCATACAATATGCTACTACCTCTATCTACATGCTTACTCTATCTTCGCATCAGTATGCGGAATTCACAGGCCGTGGGAGGCCAGATATACGATACGGCTGCTTCATTTACACTTCGCCCTACGGGACGGGACATATCAACCAATGTGCAGAGATCCTAATTTCATCTTAGCACCGGTATGCGGCATTCACAGGCTGCGGGAGCCGAATACATCATACAATATGCCGGTACCTCTATCTACTTGTGTACTGCATCATCGCACCAGTGTGCGGAATTCACAGGCCGGGAGCCGAATACATCATACGATATGCCGATACCGCCATCTACTTGTGTACTGCATCATCGCACCGGTGTGCGGAATTCACAGGCTACGGGAAGCCGAATACATCATACGATATGCCAGTACCTCTATCTACTTACTTGTGTACTGCATCATCGCACCGGTGTGCGGCATTCACAGGCCACGGGAGACCAGATACATTATTATACACTGCTCCATTGCAGCTTCGCATTGATATGCAGAATCTATAAGCTTTTTGTTACAAAAACAATTGAGCTAACACAATCGTGGCACAACCATTGATTGCACCATTCCCCTTCAGGGCGGACTATTCTTGCCTTCGAAAACACGCGATAACCCAGCGATAGCCTAATAACGAAATCACGGAGGTCGAGCTCCACCGACATGAGATACGCGAAACTGAGAACAACTTGGTGGAAATTCACGCAATGATACCTTATATCTATTGACGAGAGGGCGGGATTGATAGAGCTAGGCTGGCGTACTTATTGTTAGTCCTTGTGATTATTTGGGACAAAACGTGCTGGGCGAATGAGAGTGCAAGATTTGTGGCTCCGTACAAGGACTGACAACCGCGTACAAGCGATAGAGCGCGTGTAGCGCAGGGCAATGTGAGATACTCCCAACGAAACTGACAACCGAGCAGGTACTAGGTATTTTTGAAGTCCGATTTAGTGACTCTCCAAACGCTTTGCTAAGAGATGACCTTAACACTACTCCCTACAAACACTGTATTACTAGAGCTAAACTGTTAATCTCCCCTGAACGACCCCTTTTGGTGCTGTGGGAAAAGGCTTCTGCACAAAGAGGTTAGTAGAGAAGTACGAAAACAACTATTGCGAAATATATGCGGTAAAGAGCATTGCCTAATTACAATGTTATACAACTGAACATGCTACGTTATGCAGATACCACGAGAATGATAGGCTGTCTGACTGCACCTCTGGTTGTGAGGCTGCGACTTATAAGAAAACATGAAATCTTACTATCCGCGGAGAACAATCTCCCCTTAGCTGACAATAGAGCGTACTATTCTATAACACGAAGACTGTTAGCCACACCATGGCGGTGTAATGCCTAACGAGATATAATTGAATATAATTACGAACGCCGGGAACACCGCCCGACTTCGAAAGTCGAAAAGCCGGAATGAGGTGGATTTCTTACGAAATCCAAACGATGCGCAGCCGCGACGCTGACGCGTCGCTAGCGCATCCGCTCTCAGCGTTCTTATGAAATGCAAAACTCCATGTGTCAAGAGCAAATGTCACGTAAAGTAATTGCGTCCTTTTGCGTACCTCCGACAACCAGACGCCTATATAAATCGTCTCTGGGGCGCAACGTTCGGTATCATTCAACCTCACCCACTCAATTCACTTCAGCCTGCAGTGGAGATATTCTTAATTTTTGTGCGAACGAATGGAACGTTCTAAAATCGCTACTGTAGTGTGCATGCTGTAACCCACATTACATTATCTCATGGGGGAATGAGCGGACGACTGCTGAAAGCCATGTACCGTGTTCATGGACGGTTTTGCATGGTTAAGAATTGATTTTCGGAGAAATGCAGAAGCAAGGTGTAGACCTATTTCCGGTAATTTGTCAAGAATGTCGAACGAAATGTCTAAAGAAGATGAAATATTATTCACACAATCCATTTCCTATAGAGGCGTGATGAAAAATCCCACAACAGGGATGGCAAAAGAGGACCTTCATGAGCAAGTACACAGATTGAGGCGTCAGTGTTAATGTAGCTTGGGGGGGGGGGGCTGCACGCTGCTCGGCGGCTGGCGCTATTTTTCTATTTTGCTCTAAGTTTTATCCTAAGCCTTAGTTTTGGGGAAGCCCCTGTCCCCATCAAGTAAGGCGGTAGGAAGATACACTTGAGTGACAAAATGATGATTCGAGAACGGTATCGAGGGGCGACAGTGCGACTATGTGTATTCCCTCCCCCCCACCTCTGAATTACATTTGTGCCGAAGAATTCTTGAAGGAATTGTTGAACAAGAAAAGTACCGTGGCAATGGAAAGACGGGCAGGAATGTTGAAGAAGGCGTTGAGGAAGAGACGTAGACTTAGTTGTCGTTGATGGAGTTGAAAGTAAGTGTAGAAGTTGTAGTTGACGTTGTAGATTACGACGAGAAATTGGTTAGATAGAGGCTATTGAATGAAGGAATCGTCCACGGAAAAATGAGTTCTTGTTACCTATATATTTATGTTGTATTTGCCTAATAAGGGCCGCATGCAAAGCTTCACGCGAAAAAGAGAGAATTCGGCTAAGATGGAGCTCCTCAAATTCTCGTCCGGATGGGCGGGGTTCCCTAGTTAAAGCCCCGTCCCGTCGTACGCGGCGGTCAGAAACGGAGAGTGGGACTGTTCACGTAACTTTCTGTTCCCGAGACTTTGTGGTGCTGTATCTTAACCGGATTACATTTTATCGCGTGAAACTTTGCAAGCAGCCCACATTAAGCGAATACAACATAAATATACAGGTGACAGAAAAAAATTATTTTTCCGTGGACGATTCTTTTAAATAGGCTACGCAAACTTATCTGCAAACCCGCCTGGGATACGTGGGCAGAAATTTTGGAGGCTGACGCCAATTAGTGAGCATTACGGCTGTGCAGTTTAGTCGATGGAGTAGAGGGTCTCCTCCAAGAAGTAAGCCAGTAGTTGTGTGTCGGTGCGGAAGCATGCGGCCCATGACCGATTCATGCATTCAAAATTTGAGGGGGTGTATGATTACTCTTCACATACTTTACCAACAAGAAAGGTCTTTCAAGTCATGGCGCGCTTTTTGAAAGTTGTTTTTTTTTTGCATGTATGGGGGTAGGTACAAGAAACATATAAATGATGTTCATTTTTGCTGAGCGGTCTTACTAACGCCAAACGGATTTGATGGCTCGATCTCCAGTAAGGACAAATTTTTGCAAAATTTTGATTTTCATCTGTTGGTTCCGTAACATTTGAATATGAAGAATAAGTGCAGCCATCACATTTAGATTTCAAATTGCTAGAAGCGGACAACAGACTACCCCTGTTATCAGCTTCTAGCAAGTTTGACAGTCTAATTTATTACCTTTTAACTTCAGCGAGGCGTTTTTGCGCTAAACGAATTCGATACTCGTGTTCAGGGGGTCGAACTACCTGCACAATTAAGTTTCCAGCCAAATCGAGGTTTTACCCTAAGTTCGAAAGTTTGAGCTGGTCATTTGTATACCTACGACTGCACGTTTGACGAAGGAGACGGCGATATCAATTGTTAGGAAATTATCACCATTTCTCTTGTTCATTGCTTAGTATGAGAGATACAGTGCGTTTCGTGATTATAAGGTCACCCCTGAATTTCAGGTTTTCTCAACAACACTCCATTAAAGACAGCGTTCGGGATAATGTGGGTGACAGGGAATCCCATAAGGAGGCATTGAGTGAAAAACTTCGGCTCTGGAAGGCCTATGCATGGCGAAATCCCCCGCGGAAGGCGCCCCCTTGAGCTGTGGCGGGGGCGGCCTCGTCAGGACAAGCCGCCTTGGACAAGAACAGCCCGCCTCCAGGCGACGTGATTAGGGGTTGGTCACGGTGCGATTGGTCAAAAGATCGGCAGGATTGAATGTATCGAGCGCGCTTTCTCACTTTTAGCTTGAAACTGACCACATGAAAATAGATGCTGTCGCATTTCCGAACATCCCTTCATGCTTACGTCTTGGTAATGCCAGTGGAAAACCTATGCGGACTACCCGCATGTTGACGGAAAGGTCGTCCGCGCCCAGAACCAATGGTGGGAAGGGGTTCTATTTCTTGGGTTTTTGGCCACTTCCATTCGTTTTTTCTCCACTTTCCTGTTACTAGGCATCTCGGCTTTCATATTCACTACTTCTTATACTTTTCGTCCGAATTTTCCCGAAAGCTGCCTTTAAGGAATCCCTTCAGTCTCATAGACGATTTCCTCACCCGAAACTACCCCCGTATCCGATTTTTGGTTGCAGTCTCGTTTACCTTATGTTTTTTATATGTAGTAATTTTTCGTTTTTTGCACCGTTTCATAATTATAAGGTCACCCTGGAAAAAGAGAAAAAGTTGAGGCTCCAGCAATTCTGTGAAGGTGGATATGTATTCCAAATACATCTTCGTGATACATGCTCAATCATCTTGTGGCTAGCTGCTATGTTCCGAGAGGAAAGCCAGATCTGGGATTCTTATGGTGCTAGGCTCAGTTTGAAAGCAAATCCAAAAAAACTGGAAGATTCCTGTGCTCAGTTAGATAACATTTGAGTCAGTCGGTACCTTCACATATTTTTCACGCCCTGGACTCACACGTGAGATCTTTGTCATTAAGTAGAAAGGAATTTTGGGGACCACTTCCTACAGCACCTCCTCGATAGAGCAGATTTATTTGAAGTTGAATCATTCCTTGTCTGAGACCACAGCGCGTGCAGTAGTGAGGAAATGCACAAACATCAGCAAAGACATCATGAAGTAATTTCCGAGGCCTACAGCACACCATAAGGCGGCACGACTTCAATTTATAAAGTTCTTCTTGAGCACGGATTGAACGAAACTGGATTCGCATAGCAGTTGCACCCTGCATGCGAGTAATTCTATCAGAATTGTATTTTTGAGTCTGAAAATACTCTATCTGTATGGTGCTGACGGGTAGAGGTAGTACTAGCTTGGTCTGGGAAGTGCGTCGATCTAGCGGAGCCTCGGCAATTTTTCTGGGAGAAGGGTGATGGCCTAAGTGGTTTCCGCAATGAGGTTGCATTAACCCTTGCCTTCGAAACCTGCAGAATTGACTCTAGAGACTGCTAGAAGATCCTACGAAGAAATCAGCTGCCTTTTGGAGCCGACCGGCTATTCATAATTGCGTCTCAAGGTATGGCAATGCTCCGAAATTTCGTTTCTACTTCACCGAATCTACTCGTTAATGTCGTTCTTAAATGGAAGAGGACCATAGACTATAAGATCCTTCGCATGCGCTGTTAACTCTAGCAAAATTTCCGTTTCTTCGGTGTGACCTTATAATTATGAAACGGCACAAAAATCGGAAAATATCCATAAAAATATTGGGCTGAAAGGTAATATCATCAAAACTAGTATAGGAGGGTTTCCTGTGGTGAAGAATCTATGAAAAATACTCAAAAAATTTTTGGTCAGCTGTCTCTTCTGAAAACCGAAAATTCGGGGGTGACCTTATAATTATGAAACGCACTGTATAGCCATACGCATGCGTGCTGTGCGTGCTGTGCATATTCCATTGTTTTTCATCGATATTGTAGGTTATTCCCTTCTACTAGTGGAAAGGGCGCCATGTACCCATGGTCAACATACTTTCTCGAAGTTAGGGTCAAAATTTGGATTTGGTTAGAAATGTGCCCCCAAGGGTGATTTGACCTCAACACTATACTGAAGAATGAAAAGATAAAAGAACTATGATAAGACATGCCGTGATCTCAATCTTGTTTATTATTGTCAGTATAAAAGTTCATTGAACCAGTATGGTTCACTTTATTTTGCAAGCAGCGTGGTCAATAAAGGTCAGTAACCACTTCTTCTACCTTGCAGCGGGAAACACTGAGCCACAGTATATGGTGCATCGGCCGGGAAACCAGGAAAGGACGGGGCAGTTAGAGAAGTCGAATTGTACATGCCCAATGGAAACACGCTCAGACGTCCAGTGAATTTACTTGTTCCTTTGGAGTTGGAGAGCGAAGAAAGAGAACCGCCGAATTCATCGATGACGGAAAATCGCTGCAACTCATTCTTCATGTGCAAGCTTCTGTTTTGCATATCGTGCTCTTCTCTACTGCTCCCATTCTCTTTGACTTCTTCATCTTCAGAAGATCGGGTCCGAAGTGTCTCAGAGATTTCATCAAGAAGAGCCTCCAGTCGTCCAGTGGTCTTCGTCAGCAGTCCTTGTCTGGCGGAGAGTGAGGTTGAATCCCATGAGATTCCGAGGACTTTCGTGATGCGCTGCGAACTTCTGTCGTGTGATGAAATATTCTTGTTGACGTCTCTATTGTTGGTGAGGTATCCGCGGAGGTTTATATTCATCTCGGTGAATATCGCTTTCGATTTTTTATATTTTTCTAAAGCTTCTTTTTCATTAGAAGCTGGGAGTATCACATTATCGACGTAGACATTGTTGTGAATTTCCTTGTCTAGTTCTTTATGACGTGTGTTGTCCTGAAGATGATGTTTGATGGTCCCAGCTAGCAGAAATGGCGAGCAATTCAATCCGAATGCTACTCTGGTAAAGCGATACTCGACAAGGTTTGATGCTGTGGGCGCTTTTGTGGGATCTCTGACCCATAAACAGCGAGTGGCATCTCGATCTTCTACTTTGAGGTGAATCTGTAGAAAAGCTTTCTCCACATCTGCGATCATTGCGATGTTTCCAAGTCTGAACCGAAGGAGCATGTCCCGCATAAGTGGTAGGATTACTGGTCCTTGATGGAGCACATCATTCAAGGATGGTCGGCCTTTCAAAAGAGCTGAGGCATCGAGTACTACTCGAAGTTTTGTGAACTCTCTGGTTGGAGTGATCACCGCTTGGTGACTAAGATAATGCACAATTTTTCCTGTTGCTGGCTGGTGGACATCGATTTCCTCAATGGTGCCTTCCTTGAGTTGCTCCTTGAAAGTTTGATGGTACTGTTCTAGTATTTCTGGGGTACTTCGAAGTCTTGTGAGGTTGAGGCATAGACGTTTATCGGATCTGTTGTCAGGGAGGGAGGTCGCCCCTTCTTTCCAAAGTAGTTGGACATGGTATCCGTCCGCGTGGTGTTCAATCGTTGCTTTGAACTTTTCCCATATTTTCTCGTTTTCCATTTCTTTCTCTTGCGTTTTAGTTCCCACGAATTCTTCAACCCCTGAGGTCTATAGCGCGAGAAATTCGTCCCATTTTTGACTGTCTTCGTCATGTGTCACAGATGTTGTGGTTATCGTCACTGCTGTATTTGGCGTGTAGTCCTTGGTTGGTCCCGTAATGAGGTATCCCAATAGTGAAGGAATCAATTGTAGTCCTGATGGAAGCGTTTTTGACGTCTGACGTTCTTGTTTGTCGATCAGAGAAAATGCATCGCTACTACCCAATAAAACTTCGGGACACACTTCTGGAGAATTTTGACTAACTGATAGCTTGATATGGTTTTCTGCGAGATAGTGCTTGTCTTCTGGCGTGAGATGGCTTCTCTGGAGTTTTTCCGTTATGTGGGGAATACGAGCAACTCGGAACCAGTGGGGTTGTCCGGAGCAGTCGAACAGTTGGAGATTAGTGATGCCACACACCAGTTCCTTCGATTGTTGACTGCCAAAAGTGCTGACACTCATCCGAAGGGTGTCAGTATTCTTCAATTGGAGACGACGTGCGAGATCTTCTCTTATAAACGACCGATCTGCACCTGTGTCCAAAAGAATGTGAATTGTTTCCAATGCTTGTGTTTCCGCATTGAATACCTGCGCTTCTCCTACAAGAACGCATTCTTTTGTTGTTGCTCCAGTAGTGGTACTCATTATGCATACCACTGTTTCGACGTTGTCGTCGTTGTTATCGTCGTCTTCGTTCGATGTAGAAGAGGCGAAGTTTTGTCTTGTCCTCTGTGGTGGAGGGTTATGACTTTGAGTTGCTGTTACTACTTTCTTTCGGAGATGCGTTGCTTCCTTATCCGTTAAAGAATCAGCTTGTCGGCATATTGATGTATGATGCCCTCTTTGATGACATATTCGGCATGCACCTTTTGTGCATGTGCTAGCCATGTGATTTGCTTCTCCACAGTTCATACAAAGGGAGAGGCGTTTCATGCGGTCCAGTCTTTGCTGCCGTGTCCTGTATTCCGTGCAGTCTCTAGGGGAATGGCTACTACTTCTACAGAAGAAGCAGACGTGGTTTCGTTCATTGATGTTGCGAGTGTTTTGAATCTTCTGACCATGCTATCTTGTCGTAACATGTGTTGATCCTGACTTGGTTCTCCAATGTTGTGTTGTATTTCGATCTCGGTGTCGATGAAATCGTGCACATGAGAATGAGTTTCTGCTCCACCCCAAATACAGCAGTGACGACAATCACAACATCTGTGACACATGACGAAGACGGTCAAAAATGGGACGAACTTCTTGCGCTACAGACCTCAGGGATCGAAGAATTCGTAGGAACTAAAACGCAAGAGAAAGAAATGGAAAACGAGAAAATATGGGAAAAGTTCAAAGCAACGATTGAACACCACGCGGACGGATACCATGTCCAACTACCTTGGAAAGAAGGGGCGACCTCCCTCCCTGACAACAGATCCGATAAACGTCTATGCCTCAACCTCACAAGACTTCGAAGTACCCCAGAAATACTAGAACAGTACCATCAAACTTTCAAGGAGCAACTCAAGAAAGGCACCATTGAGGAAATCGATGTCCACCAGCCAGCAACAGGAAAAATTGTGCATTATCTTAGTCACTAAGCGGTGATCACTCCAACCAAAGAGTTCACAAAACTTCGAGTAGTACTCGATGCCTCAGCTCTTTTGAAAGGCCGACCATCCTTGAATGATGTGCTCCATCAAGGACCAGTAATCCTACCACTTATGCGGGACATGCTCCTTCGGTTCAGACTTGGAAACATTGCAATGATCGCAGATGTGGAGAAAGCTTTTCTACAGATTCACCTCAAAATAGAAGATCGAGATGCCACTCGCTGTTTATGAGTCAGAGATCCCACAAAAGCGCCCACAGCATCAAACCTTGTCGAGTATCGCTTTACCAGAGTAACATTCGGATTGAATTGCTCGCCATTTCTGCTAGCTGGGACCATCAAACATCATCTTCAGGACAACACACGTCATAAAGAACTAGCCAAGGAAATTCACAACAATGTCTACGTCGATAATGTGATACTCCCAGCTTCTAATGAAAAAGAAGCTTTAGAAAAATATAAAAAATCGAAAGCGATATTCACCGAGATGAATATGAACCTCCGCGGATACCTCACCAACAATAGAGACGTCAACAAGAATATTTCATCACACGACAGAAGTTCGCAGCGCATCACGAAAGTCCTCGGAATCTTATGGGATTCAACGAACGATAGCATAGCTGTCAACGTTCATTTTGCTGCCCATCCGATGATCACGAAAAAGATAGTCTCAGAACACATCGCGTCTATCTATGACCCCATGGGCTGGCTAACTCCACTCATGTTGAAAGGAAAACTGTTCCTGCAGCATCTTTGGACACGTGGATATGACTGGAACACGGAGCTCAACAAAGAAGATTCAATGCTGTGGAATAAAAGAATTGCTCAAATGCAAGGTTTCAAACAAACCTTTCAACGTCAAATTGCACCTCTTCAGTCAAATGTGAAGCTTGCCGTATTCGCCGATGCTAGTACGCGAGCTATGGCAGCATGTGCATATGTGGTTGCAACGAATATTTCACACCTAGTGTTTGCACGATCCAAATTAGCACAAGCCAAAGGACCACCTACAGTTCCAAAGATGGAAATGCATGCCGTCACAATGGCTGTCAGGATGGCACGTACGATGTACAATGCCTTGGCTGAACAACTCAAAATCATATCTATCGTCATATTCACAGATTCGGAAATCGTTCTCAACTGGCTCACCACCTACCCCATCAAAAAGGACATCGGCCGCTTCGTAACGAATCAAATAATGGAGATTCGCAAAATCATCAACGATGTCGACTGTTCCATACTATTCGGACATGTCAGTACGAATGAGAACCCAGCAGACAGCGCAACTAGAGGTCTGACGGCAGAGGAAATGGAAAACCATCTCTGGTGGGAAGGACCCGAATTCCTGAAACAATTAGAGCGAAAATATTTACTGGAACGTCAACTGACCAATCTTCCCAGTGAGATACACAAAGAGAGGACCAACACAATTCATAGTGTGAATTTCAACGTGAAAACAATGTCAGACGCCGAAAACACACACGACAGTGAATTATTGGATTGGAGCAGGCTTAATACAGTGACTTCGGCGCAAACATCCGTAGTATATGCACTACGTTTCCTGAGGAAGATATGTCTTCAAGTTGCCAAAAAACTCGCTTCAAGAATCGACTTGAAAATACCTGAACTGAAGATACGACAAGACACCAAATATATTAGCGCAACAGAAAGGGAATCTGCATTACATGTCATCACACGTGCCCATCAAAGGATACGCGTCACCGAAGAATTTAAAAGATCCCTAAAGAATCTTAACTTACAACCAGATCGGCATGGCCTACTACGATGTCAAGGAAGACTGGACAATGCGCATATCTCCGAAGACACGAAACACCCTATATTCATTGCAGCAAAAACACCGCTTGCACCATGCATCATCAGAGATGCCCATCTTCCACTCCACCTCGGTATTTCCCACACGATAGCTACAGTAAGGAGCAAATTCTGGATCCCAAAACTCAGACAGCAAGTCCAACGTCTAACAAATCAATGCATACCGTGCCAAAGGATGAACGCTTTACCATTTCCATACCCAGCGATGGGCCCGTTATCAGAACGACGCGTTGTGAGTACCAAGCCCTTTGAAAATGTTGGAATCGACTACTTTGGCCCCTTCACTACAAAAGGAACTAACGCCAGCGGTAAAGTCTATGGAATGATTATCACATGCATGACGACCAGAATGATTCATATAGAAGCTGTCACGGATATGTCGACGGACAAACTGCTCCTAGCACTTCGAAGGTTTTTCGCCCGTCGAAGAATACCCAGAACGATTACTTCTGACAACGGACCTTCATTTCTCTTCTCTTTCTCTTTCTCCTTTCATTTGTCAAATACTCAAGGATGCTGTCCCCTCTATCACAATCGATGACCGCTTTCGAGACACAATGGCACGAAGAGGGATTGATTGGACAACCATTACGCCTTACGCTCCGTGGCAGGGAGCCTTTTACGAACGGTTGATCAAATCAATAAAGCACTCCTTCTACAAAGCCATTGGAGATCGTCTCCTGAGTGAAGAGGAGCTGACAACATTACTGCATGAGATCGAAGGCACCTTGAATACACGACCACTCACATACCAAGGATCAGCATATGAAGACTTAAAACCCTTACGCCCAATCGATTTCATAACGAAGGATATTGAGATTACGTACCCATTTGAAGACTTGGAACAGGATCGTGATGATTCAGATTATCGTCCTCCTCAAGAAATGATGCGTCTCCATACACGAAAGCAAGCGCAAGAAGCCCTAGGATCCACTCACAAAGTGACGGAGAAGTTTTGGAACACATGGCACAAAATTTACCTCCGAGAACTACGAGAGGCACATAAAACACACATGGACAGAAAGCGTGCAGGACGCAAAGAACCGAAAGAAGGGATGGTTGTCTTGATTGCGGACACTAATCTCCCACGTAACTTTTGGAAGCTTGGACGTATATCCGCGCTGAAACAAGGAAAGGACGGGGCAGTTAGAGAAGTCGAATTGTACAAGCCCAATGGAAACACGCTCAGACGTCCAGTGAATTTACTTGTTCCTTTGGAGTTGAAGAGCGAAGAAAGGGAACCGCCGAATTCATCGATGACGGAAAATCGACAGATCACAAAGCAGTACAACTTTCGCCCAAGAAGGGCAACTTCGCTGAAAGGCCGGGAGTATACTGAAGAATGAAAAGATAAAAGAACTATGATAAGACATGCCGTGATCTCAATCTTGTTTATTATTGTCAGTATAAAAGTTCATTGAACCAGTATGGTTCACTTTATTTTGCAAGCAGCGTGGTCAATAAAGGTCAGTAACCACTTCTTCTACCTTGCAGTGGGAAACACTGAGCCACAGTATAAAAACGAATATGGCAGTCATTTTGTGCGAAACCGCGAATTTTGAGCGCTACGGGCCCCTACGTGTTCAAAGAGTCAGAACACCAGATCACTAAAAATTCGGGTACACCATTCAAAATCATAGTCATTTGGTATGAACAGACATATTTGAAAATGAGAAAGTGAAGGCAGAAAAGCAAAAGTTGGCAGTGCTGGGATTCGAAACAACAAGCCATGTACTTTAGAGAATTCATCATCGTATCCGGTAGGCCATCCTCTCGCTGCACCATTCACACGTCGGGGAACGGTTAAGAAACTGCTACGCACATCTATTACATGGTGAGGATGAGATTTTATTTCCTTCCGTATTTGACTTTGTTTTGGATGTGAAATAGAAGAACACCTTTGATTCTTCACAGATCAGAGCTACAAGGAGTGTGCGTTACGATAAGTAGACTGAAGTCGCCCTTTTGAAAAAATTTCTTCACTCCTTTTTCGACATTCGTAGGCCGCTCAGCAAAATGGAGTCAGTTATATGTTTCATGAAGGCACCCCCACATAATGAAAAAAAAACTGTTTTTCGAATGCGGGTCATGACCTAAGAGACCTCTCTTGCAAGCAAAAGTAGTCCTCATAATTTTGACTATAGAAGAAATAATGGAATTGCTAGCGACACAACGTAGAGACCCATCATAGGACCACCCAAGTAGGTCAGCATGGCCAAACCAAACTACTCAGGGCTGCCAAGGTTAGTTTCCAGGGACCTGTAATAGTTTGTACAAGGGGGTCCATGTTAGGTAGACTTATACGGCCGAGCACTCGATGTTTGAGTGGTACTGCGTGGGTCTCTATTCAGAGACTGAAGTATCAGGAGCTGTTATTAGGTGGTAAGGTACAGTGCCGTCATAAAGAAGTTTCATGGGTCTATCGGCGCAGCAGGCATCACATTGTTCATGTACTATGGGATAGTTCAGGTAGAGCATGGTTCCATTCTACCCGTCTGAAGGTCGAGATTCGATCAGAAATTGTTGACTGGCACGTAACCGTTATTGCGCTTCCACTGGTGATTTACAGATGGCTTTAAAATAAGCTTCTAGTGAGCAATCGTGACATCCTGTGAACTTTGATCCTTAAAGCCACATTCTTGGTTGATTGTCAATTCAGCTACCACATCTTGTTATGTGTTTGAGTCGATTCCATACGTCGGGTGTTCTCTGAGTGCACTTTATGAGTTGTTGTAAGGAGCCCATGTATTAGTTTGTTCCTAACCTCGTTGTGTTAGTGTTTCTAACCGCCTAGTGATATTTGATCTTGGCACGGAGAGTGCCTAACTGCTCTTTTTCTTTTCCCCCCTCCACTCATTTCTTTTCGCACCCACGGCCACATATATAAACCCCATACCAGGACCACACGAGAGATTTGAGACCACACACGTCGACCCGAGTGGACCCGTCCCGCGGATCGACAGTCAAGCAGAGGCGCCTACCGACGACCGGAACGTCAAGTCCGAAGGTGAGTTCTTCGTGTAGATCTGTCTACACGGATTACTCTATAAACCGGAACGCAAGCTCCATTACATGGGGGCCGAACCGTTCTTGGCTCGGTCAGTAGGTAGGTTAAGGCAGTAGGAAACCGAGGGCTCTCGTGTTTCCGAAATAGCCTAGCGAGCCTCTGAGCCGTTGATAGAGCGGCGGGCTTGGCAAGCTGCCAGAAGTGCAGCTACTGCAGTTTGCGGCCAGAGAAGTGGCAGTGCAAACTGCAGGTAGCGCCGATTTAACATCGTACTGTCCGTGCACCGATACGAAACGTGTTTCAGGGCAAGCATGGCGGACGATATGGAGCGAGAGCTAAATCGCATACTGGAGGAGGATGACGCAAGAGACACCAAAATGGACGAGGTGCAGCAGGAGTTAGCCCAGCTCAGAGCCCAAGTGCAGCGATTAACGCAGCTGAATCAGCAGCAGGTACGGTCTTCTGTATCGAAATGCACGTTAGGGCTTAGGAAGCTGCAGGAGGCAGTAAAGAGTATGGCCCACAGACTAGGTGGGGAGGAAAACGTCACACTGGGCAAGAAGACAGGGAGCCATACGAGTGGATAGAGCCCGAGTGCGAAGCAATACTAACGGCGCTAGACCTTATAAGTGAGTCAGCAGATAAGGTTTGGGAAAAGGCGTCGGAAGCAAAGGCAAAGCACGATGAAGAGCTAGATGTTATTTTTGAGCAGGCTCAGCATGATGATAAATGTATGCGCGTGCTATCGAATATGTTAAATGTTAAGTCCACGGAGGTAGTGCGGGCGGTAAGCAATCTCATGAAACCGCAGCGAGCAACCAGTACCGGACAGACTGCGATTGGTACTAGGAAACTCTTGCCTTCCAGGACGCCATTGCTTTTCGACGTACCAGAAGCCACACAAGCATATCTCTTGCAGGCTCCCTCCTTGGACCAGGCGACGCCAATGGAGACGGAGCAAGGTGACCAGAATGAGTTCCGCAAGGCATTTCGATTGAATGCCAATGATGTGTCGTCAGATGCGACGTTAGCCCCGGTAGAGTTTGATGCCGTAAGTGCGGTTCAAGGTAAGCGTCTCTCGAAACAGTATAGTCCTTTCGATAGCATACAGCCTACTCAACCGGATTCTTTGCAGATGAAAGCTGTCGAGAGCGAGCCCAAGCAAGCCACGGTGCCACCCACATCAGCGAAGGACAACCACCCAAGAGGTTGGTCTCCATTTCATAACGAATCGTTTTCGCGTTTTGATAGTGGGGTAGGGACAGCGTTGGCAGCCATGGCCCTTCCAGAGGTGAAGGAGTTTAGCGACCCAAATAGTGAGGGGTTCACTGAGTTTGTGAGATCGTTTTCGATGAAGTACGGTAGGATCGGACTCCCGGATGATATGCTGATTCACCTGATGAGTGAGAAGCTAGAGGGATATCCCAAGGCGGTCATGAAGACGCTTCCTACGGCAGCCAGAGAAGGGAAATTCGCCGATTTCGTAGCTGCGCTACAGGCAAAGTTCGCCGAGAACACTTCAGCGAAACGCATGGAATCACAAGTGGAATTGAAACAACTCAAGATGGAGAAGTCTGTTACGGAATATTGCGTACAGCTAGAGAATTTGACTCGGTCCGCTAATCCTGATGCGTCGGAAACGAACTTATCAATGATGCGCGCAAGTGAACTGATCTCGCAACTGACCAGATGGCCTGAGTACTTCCAACTGTTTGCCGTGATGGAGTCCACTGCATCGTACGAGGTATATGAGAAGCTGAAGAACCTCGCACAAGGGATCGAGAGAAGTAAGAAGGTTGCGGCAGCAATGAGATCCAACTCAGAGCTAAAACAAGTGGACGACAGAAGGAAGCCACGCCGACCGTTTGCGGTTGCCAGAGCACGGCAAAATGCCGATCAAACGGAAACGGCCCGCAGCGAACACAAGGCTAGTGGACAACGGCAACAAAATCCACAACCGGTAGCAAGTGGAGCACCGGCCCCAGGTGACCACAGACTCTGTCGGATATGCAAGAAGCCAGGGCACTTCCAGAGAGACTGCACCAGGGGAAGACAACAGTTTGAGGCACGGAACACAGAGAACCCTCAGCCGTCCGGAAGGTCCCAATTGGAGCAGACAAGGCGCACTTTCACTATGGTGTTAGAGAATTGGTCTTGCCATGCCATGGGGACGTGTCGACGCGAGAGTGAGATGTTCGGTAGCAAAACAGTGTGCGACGTGCAGCTCTTGGGATTCAAGAGAAAAGCACTAGTGGATACGGGGTCCCAAATTAGCATCTTGCCACTGAAAGTACTGCTGGATGCACACAAGGAGGGTTTCGATCTAGATGCGGACGTGGAGGAGGTGGAGGTAGATGAGCACGTTAACATCTATGATGCCTCTGGTCGCAAGATGTCATTCACAGGAGCTGTGAAACTCAGCTTGATAATGCAACACGAACCTGTACGACGGGTGGTATTCTTGGTGAAGCGGGGCAAGGACGACACGATTGTATTGGGGACAAACATTCTGCGCTCGTCCGGCCTCCGAACGTTGCTGGAGTCAGCCATGAAGGAGAAGAAGAACCCCGCGAGTGTTCATACCCCGGCTGACCGACCCGTAAGACGAGCCACGGCTACTCAAACTGTCTTTTCGGTGAGGAATGCAAAGGGGAGGTGTTCCGCAAAAGTCCTCCGGCACAGACCCACGCCCAAAGGGAATAAGTGGATGGGGAAGAAGGAAGCTGCGGCATCTCGTGCTACGGTAGCTACAAGAGTGTACCTCAAACCGGGTGAAACAAAGTACGTTTCAATAGGCGGTACTTCTTCCAACTCCACCAAGATTTTGTGGTCGGATTGCGACCTAATACCCCATGCCGCCGTCTGCGGAGCAGGGGAAGCCGTGAGTGTACCGGTCACGAATACGTCAAAGGAGGTCAAAGTGTTCCAAGCAGAAGAAAAGGTAGGCTTTTGGGATAGAAGCACTATCGTCGAAAAATCTCCTGTGAAGTGGGCTACCATGCTCGAACGCACAGGCACTCCAATAAAGGATCGATGGAAAGTCCTGGTGGAACTACTTCAGCCCAGTAAATCTGAAGGAACATGGAATGAACGGCTGGAAAACAAAGTGCGAGAGTTCAAGACGTCTTCGCGGTGACGGATCAGGAGCTTACCCAAACGCACTTGGTGGAGCACGACATACCAACCGGTTCTGCCCAGCCAATAAAGCAGAAAGCGAGACCCGTACCACTAGCGGCACGGGCAGAACTTCGCAAGATTCTGCTGGATCTTCAAGAGCGCGCCATCATCGAACCTAGCAGTTCCATGGTCATCACCCGTAGTGCTCGTACGGAAAAAGGACGGCTCATTACGCCTATGTGTTGACTACAGAAAGGTGAATAAGGTTACTCACACTGACAGTCACCCACTTCCGACGATCGACACCATTCTGCAGAACCTGAGAGGAAAGAGTTGGTTTTCAACTCTGGACTTGTCATCAGGATACTGGCAAATGAAGTTGGCAGATAGTGAAAAAGAGAAGAGCGCATTCGCGACTACTGAGGGGCTGTACCAGTTCAAGGTTTTGCCTTGTGGGTTGGCATCGTCCACAGCAGCTTTCCAGAGACTGATGCATTCGGTACTCCGCTCCGTTCGAGGGGATGAAGTGTCGTGCTACCTTGACGACATCATGGTAGCTACGGCAACGGAGGAGAGGCATATGGAAGTTTTAGGGAAGGTGTTCGAAAGGCTGCGAGAGGCGAATTTGAAGCTTAATCCAAAGAAATGTATTCTGTTGGAGTCCAAGGTCGAATTCTTGGGCCATATGCTCGACAAGGATGGGCTACACGCGGATCCCAAAAAGATCCTGGCAATCCGCGAATATCCGACGCCACAGACGCGTTCGGAACTGAAAACCTTCCTAGGGATGTGCTCATATTATCGGAAATTCATCCTACGGTTTTCAAAAATAGCAGCTCCGCTGCATGAGATGACATCAGAAGGCGTAAAATTTGAGTGGTCCAAGTCACGAACGGAAGCGTTTGAAACGTTGAAGGATGCTCTCACATCGGCACCAGTGCTGGCACAACCAGATATTGAGGGTGCGCGCGCGGGAGAAAAGCCGTTTTGCATCCATACGGACGCTAGCCACTCAGGGGTAGGGGCAGTGTTGAGTCAGAAAGGAGACGACAACTTCCTACACCCAATATTCTTCGCTTCAGAAGGGCTCAACAAGAGCGAGCGCAACTACCACATTACTGATCTGGAAGCACTCGCGGTAGTCACAGCGCTACGAAGGTTTCACATGTTCGTATACGGCTTACCTGTTCAAGTCTTCACAGATCACCAACCATTGACAGCGTTGTTTACACGTCCAATGTGTCAGCGCGAGTGTTACATTGGGCACAGGAATTGCAGGCGCAATATAAAATTTGTGTACGTCAAGGGAGCCGCGAATCGAGTTGCCGACGCTTTGAGCCGTGGAGCAGTAGAGGCAGCAAATCTAGAGGAAGAGAGCGGTATCCCGAATGAGCTAATTGTAGCATCCACAACGGAGGAACCGAAATGGACACAAGAGCTCAGAACACACAGTATATATGGAAAAGTGATTGCCGCTCTGGAAAAGGGTGCGCTATCGCAGGAGGTGGTTTCCCCCAACCAAGCCCGAAGGATGAAAGTGGGTGACTTCGTGCTACACGACGGATACCTATGTTTACTGGACCAGGATACTTTCAGGAAAGTGGTTCCGGAAGCCTACAGAAAACAGGTATTCCCTGATGCCCACTCCGCGCTCCTAGCAGGCCACTTTGGAGCCAAAAAGGTACTTCGAGAATTGCGCAAACGGGTATATTGGGAAAACATGACTCGAGACATAAGATTGTGGACGGAGAGTGCAAAAAGTGCACCCTGTTCAATACACAATCACCAATGACACCACCTTTGAAGCCAATAGGGTCTATTAAGCCATTTGAAATGATAGGCGTAGATATACTGGAAATGGGTCCGACGCCGGATGGAAATAAATACATTCTGTCGTTATCGATCACTTCACCAAATTCGAAGGTGCGTACCCCGTCGCCTCGAAATCAGCAGAGACAATAGCGCGCACGCTATTCGAACGCTGGATGGCGGATGGCTGTCGCATCCCCAAGTGTATCCTCTCCGATCAAGGAGGAGAGTTTGATAACAAGTTGATGTCGGAAATATCGTCGTTGTTGGGCATTCGACAGATCTTCACTAAGGGATACAACCCGCGTGAAAACGGCATCACAGAACGGTTTAATAGGACCATCATCGGCTTACTTAGGAAGAAGGTAGAGGTCCCACAAAAATGGGATAAAATGCTCCCACACTGTATGATCGCGTACAACACAGCGGCGCACGAAGCAACGGGCGAATCCCCTTTTTTCCTGATGCACGGTTTCGACGCAAAGGTGCCGTGGGAAACGATGCAGGAACGAGAAATTACACCATACATGGTTGATCTCGATGACTACGTCCAAGAGCTGGTTGTGGGAATAGCAAGGCAAAATGCGCGAGATAGGAACGAGAGAGAGCGCGAAGCCATGAAGAGAAGCTATGATCGTAACCATAATGTGGTAGAGATGTCACTGAAAGTAGGCGATAGGGTCTATATGCGGATACCGACAGAAAAGGGAAAGTCGAGCCATCCTAAGCTTGTAAATGAATGGTCGGGACCATTTAGAGTCATAGAAGTCAGTGATAACAGTGCAATGATAACAGCCATATCTGGAAACAAAGACCCTTGACGCATACCCTTTGACCAACTCAGGAAACTGCCACCTGGTCTAGATAGCGACCCGGTAGTTACTAGTAGGCGTAGAGCTAAGAGGGGTAGACCCAAGAAGGTGACAGAAACAGTGTCAACTAATCGTATCTCTTTCAGAGTCGAGGTCGGAGATCCACGATTTGATCCGCTGCATCTGCTACATCCATGTAAATGCGGTATATTCAATACGCGAGCTCAAGTAGGGCTTCCCGGTCTCCGTTGCGACCTGGCTCGATCCAAGCCAGTGAAGAATCTGTTCGAGTTGGCAAACGTGGCATCGATTGCGTTGCATCCCCACTGGGGGATGATCGCAAGGAAGCGGAGCTTCTCAACAAGGATTCAAGATACCTAACAATTCACGGCTTGGCCACAGCGATTCACGCGCATAGCAAATTCTGCTATGATTTTGCGGCTACGGTAAAAGAGAAGGAGGACGTCGAGCTGACACATCCGCCAATATTCTCGACGAATCCTGGCCATGATATCAAACTGTATTACACAATGGCAATGGCACGAAGAGCACAAATCGTAACGCAGTCGACGGACGCCAAGCCGAGCAACCCGATCATGATCGCTCTTCCCAAGGAGTTTGCCCGAGTATTGACCGAAGTGTTGGAGCCGGCGACCGTGAAATTCATCGTCTATACACACTTTGGGGACCTGGCGGATCAACTCCAGAAGCAGAGCATTTCGTCGGCCCTTGTTTGGGTTTGGCCGTATGAAGCTCCGAGCACACAGCACATGTTGCTCGTCCAACACGCTTTAGAGAGGCACCTGCAGTGTGGAGGGACAATGGAGCTGTTCCCACCACCGTTCGAGTTAAATAGAGAGTCGGAATGGAGACTCATTGGGACAATCTGCAAGAAAATGGCGGAATTTTTATCGGGTCCGGCGAGAGGATTCGATGCCAGAATTGTCGATTTCTACAGCCCGATAGGAGAGGAGCTCCCCATAAAACACCCCGCAATTAGTCTAGGTATCAACCCGAGGAAGGGCGAGGACCGCCTGAAAGGATGGCAATAAAAAGTCTTCTTGAACCAGATTGCAGATGAACCGTCCAATGTAATAGTTCTCCCATCATTCGAGACCAGAGCAACCCCTCGACACACCGAGGATACCGTGGCCAAGGAGGCCACAGCACATGAAAAGCGCAAGAGGAAACCTCAAGGCTTCCAGGCCTATTATTTAAAGGATGTCAGGCAAAAACGCCAGGAAATAGCCCCTAAAGTGAAGCAAACGAACCGCTGTCGAGCACAAAAGCCGTCGGGGTCGGCTTCCCGGAGGCCCCCCTCCACTCATCTCTTTTCGCGCCCACGGCCACATATATAAACCCCGCACCAGGACCAGACGAGAGATTTGAGACCACACACGTCGACCCGAGTGGACCCGTCCCGCGGATCGACAGTCAAGCAGAGGCGCCTACCGACGACCGGAACGTCAAGTCCGAAGGTGAGTTCTTCGTGTAGATCCGTCTACACGGATTTCCCTATAAACCGGAGCGCAAGCTCCATTACATTGTCACAAAATTATCGAAGTGAGTCGTCAGGATATTGATAGTTAAGTATAGAACACAGTTGCACTGAATGCTATTAGAACAAGTAGAGAATTGCTTGAATGGGTCATATGTGTCATATGAGACCAGAATTTCAAAGTAAGGTGGTAAAAGATGTGACATATCGTTTGAAATAGCAAAGCGCTTTTGTTTTCTAGCGAGCACGGTGGTCTTTGAATTGGTATTATAGTGATAATGAAGTTCTCAATACTGCTCGCCACGAATAAACGATAGTGCTACTTTTTACCGTTCGATTAGCTATCGTTATTTAGATATCCAACTTAACGTGTCCAATGCGGACAGTGTGCAACTTCAAAAATTCGATCTGATATTGGTTTGTGGACGGGTGGCGATGTCCGTTCCTCCCCGTGGTGCCACTGGAAACTGCTCTTCCCACCGGAAGAGCCGAGCTGAACACGGACAACACACGATTTCCGGCGACAGGCCCAGGCGACAGGCCGGCTGAAGGACAAAATGTTGCATCAATATGGACGATGTCTCCAAGAGTTTCGAGAAGAGCTACGGCGTTCCCGGGAAGCGACGCTCGACAGCGGGACCCGGCTGTCGTGTCAAATCAGTTAGGGGTGTCGACGCAAGGGCGGCGTCGATTAAACAAGCAAGCCCACCACACCCGCTTCGCGACGCTCAACATCGGCAGCATGACGGGAAGAGGCGCTGAGGTTGCGGATGTTCTCAAGCGGCGAAGAATTGATGTGTGTGCAGTGCAGGAGACAAGATGGAGCGGATGCAAGTCGCGTGACATCGGCGAAGGCTTCAAGATCATCTACTTCGGAAGCACACGCACGCGCAATGGCGTTGGTGTTATCGTCTCCGAGAGGTACCGAGATGCCGTCGCTGAAGTCTGCCGATTCGATGACCGCCTTATGAAGATCGTTTTTATCGTCAATAACACTCGTCTGCACATCTTCTCTGCCTATGCCCCACAGTCTGGATGTAGCGACGTCATTAAAGACGCCTTCTGGGAGCTGCTCGATGCGAAGACGAACGACGTTCCGGAGGAGGAGACGCTCATTGTGTTGGGGGACCTGAATGGACACGTCGGTTCTACCAGTGATGGCCATCGAGCACACGGAGGATACGGATACGGAGTACGAAACGAGGATGGCGACCGCATTCTTGAATACGCGGAAGCAAACGAACTCATTATCGTCAACACGTTTTTCATGAAACGGTCAACCCACCTCGCAACGTACTATAGTGGAGGCTGTTCGACGCAGATCGATTTCGTCCTTATCCGTCGCCGACACGCTCGTTTGGTCCACGACGCGAAGGTCCTACCCCATGAAACTGTTGCGACTCAGCATAGACCACTCGTCGTCGACATGGCCGTTGCCCCTCCAAGGGCAGGACGCGTGGAGAGGACAGGAGCTGCAAGAGTGAAGTGGTGGAAGTGGACAGAGAAGAAGGATTATGTCATCCCTCTTATCCACCTCCCACCAGTCACAAACGATATCGACGAGACGTGGAAGCTGGCCACCGCGGCAATCAGCAACGTTATATGTGGTGAACTTGGGACAACAAAGCCGGGTAGACGCCTCATAGACAAGAAAACGTGGATATGGACCGACGACGTAAAGAAGGCGGTACGAGAGAAGAAGAGACTGTACCATGCTTACCTTGTCACACGAAATCCGGCTGATCTCGCAAAGTACCACGAGGCAAGGAGAGTCGCGAAGAAAACAGTGGCAGCAGCGAAGGCCGACAAGGAGAAAGAGCTTTACGACAAATTGAACACATGGCAGGGCGAGAGAGACGTCTACCGTCTCATCCGCGCAAGACACCAGAAAACGGAGGACATTGAAAAGTTTTTCGGTATCAATGACACGAACGGCACTCTGCTTACGGACAAAAGAAGTGTCCTTGAGAGATGGCGAGCATATTTCGAGGGCATCTCAACGCAAGAGTTCCCGCATCCACCGCTACCGACCATTGAACCTACCCACGGGCCCGTGCAGAGGATCACATCATCAGAGGTGGCGACAGCACTGAAGACTATGAAAGCTGGGAAGGCGAGCGGCCCCGACGACATTGCCGCGGAGGTGTGGAAGGAGAGCAGCTGGAACCCTGCTCCGTGGCTCGCGGACTTCTTCAACAAAATCGTGGAGCGGAACCGTGCGCCGGCCGAGTGGAGCAACAGCGTCACGATACCGATATGGAAAAAGAAAGGAAGTCCGGCCGACTGCAGTAGCTACCGCCCAATCCGACTACTCGCCCACACGATGAAAATTTTCGAGCGAATTGTAGACGCACGGATTCGAGGTATAATCAACATCAGCATCAACCAGTGCGGTTTCGTCAAGAACTGCGGCACAGTTGATGCCATCCATGCAGTGCGGCTCCTCATGGAAAAGCATCGTGAGAAAGGGAAACCTCTTCACTTGGCTTTCCTCGATCTCGAGAAAGCGTTCGATCGAGTCCCCCACGAACTCATCTGGTTTTCACTGCGAATACATGGAGTTCCAGAGCATATCGTCCGATGGGTTCAGCTCCTCTACGTCAACACGAAAAGTAGAGTTCGTACAGCTGCCGGGACATCGAAAGATTTCTGCATCAGCGTTGGTGTTCACCAAGGCTCCGCCCTGTCCCCTCTTCTCTTCATAATCGTGATGGACGCGATCACCCGTGACCTGCAGCAACCCATCCCGTGGACGCTGCTTTACGCAGACGATGTGGTGTTGGCAGCAGAGACGAAGATGGAGCTGCAGCGGCAAGTTCAGAGATGGAAAGACCGCTTGGCACGATACGGTCTCCGACTTAACATCAAGAAGACGGAGTACCTGACGACGGATACTGCAGAAGCTGGCTCCATCCAAATCAGTGGCGAGATGATGCCTCGCGCCAGCCACTTCAAATACCTGGGCTCAACAGTGAGCGAAGACGGAAACCTTCGGCACGAGGCCACTTCACGCATCAGCGCCGCTTGGAAAAAGTGGAAAACGACAACGGGAGTCCTATGCGACCGTAAGATCGGCGACAGGCTTAAGTCAAAAGTGTATCGCACAATCGTAAGACCTGTCGCCCTCTACGCCTCGGAAACCTGGCCGGCAACGAAAGAGACGGAGCGAAAGCTCGGAACTATGGAAACGAAAATGCTGCGCTGGATCTCCGGTCTCACGAGACTTGACAAAGTGACCAACGTGGACATCCGAAGGCGATATGGCATCGCTCCCATCGACGAGAAGATGCGGGAGAGAAGACTTCGATGGTTCGGCCACGTACTTAGAGCTAATGTTGAGAGCGTCGCCCGTGTTGGATACGAAACGGAGGTGATAGGCAAGAGGCCGAGAGGAAGACCGAGACAGCGATGGGCCGATACCCTTCATCAAGACATGAAGAAACGCGGCCTTCATCCAGGTGACGCAACAAATCGAGAGGAGTGGAGACGGAAGTCCAGATATGCGGACCCTGCAACAGAGCGGGATCGACGCTGAAGAAGAAGAAGAGAAGAAGATTGGTTTGTGGACGATTCTATAGAACCAGCAGCTATGCAGTAGCAACAAACATCTAGAAAAAATTCCACCACAACTGTTTATGCAGCCGGTGTAGTCTGGATGTCTAGATGTGCGACTGAGTGCAGGAACTACTTCATTATTTTTGATCTTGTCGCAACTGTTTTTATCGCGCCGCACGGACGCTATACCCCGCCATGTCTCTTCGCCTTGGAGCAGTGTGCATCGATGTTCTGCCGGCGGAGTAGCGCCACGTGGGCCACGACGGAATGAGGGTCGTACAGGGTATTACCCACGCTCTCGGTCGCCCTGCCCACGCGGATACAAATAACAGGCCCTAGCTTCCCCTACCCTTAAGGATGCATGTGTCGTATGTCCTCTCGGGGAGGACTTTCCTTCTGTATCGCACTAGAATACCACCTACGTCCATGACCACGTTGTTAGTGGGTAGCTATTGATCACGATAGCTCGTCCGGCTAGTTAGTGGGCAGCTATTGATTACGATAGCTCGACCGGCTAGTTACCATTATGAATACGACAACTAGACACCAAATAGCATGGCTTTGTGACCTTGCAATACGCCAATACCAAGTTGTATCACCATTTCCTGTGCAACGTGAAACAGATCAATAGCAGCGAGGAATAAAATGACGAAAGAGGTAGAATACTAAGTAAATGTGCAAAGCAAAGCCTAGAGTACTGACGGGTCGAACCGAGTATTTTACTCCTAACGGATGCCCTTCCATATGCGATGTCCCCCGCAGCGTCGGCTACGGCAACACGTCGTGATGGCACAGACAGGAATAAAGATGACGTACTATGGAAGTGGGAGCAGGTGCCGAACAGGAATGAGTTGGAACGGCTCATCAGCAAGAACGTCTGCAGAAGTTGAGGTATGACCAGATCGGCGACTGTAGCAAATGACGACTGACGAATCGAATCACACCCGCTGACGAGCTGTTACTCTTTATAAGAGCGAACGTTCCACCGATGAGTCAGGATCCACGCTCCCGCTACGTGTGATCTAGATAAGTCGGACGGAACACGGCAGCTCTCCAAGCTGTATAATTCCGCATTAGCCCAGCTTTGAGAATAGTGTACAGCAAGACTGTCTGGTGAAAGCTCTGTGACTTTCAAGCATTCGAATTCAACAGCTTTTTTTGATGAACTTCGCGGTTCCAACGGTTTTGTTCGTGAGCGCGATTTCAATGTATGGCCCTGACTGTGGCATGTTGAACAAACAAGAGTTTCGCTGTACTCTAGGTGGCACTGATTATTCTCATTGATTAAACAAGTCATCTGAATGGCATATTGCGCCGTGCTGGCATGCATCTGCAGTCGAAATCAGACATGCCATAGCACATTGGACGATAAGAGTATCGGCGGTAATGGTAACTCAACACTGTAATTTGCTGCTGAAGGTATCAGTTGTTCATTTTGTTGTGGTGTTACTTCCGCTTTACCAGAATTTATCTTTTTAGCGATCTTGATCGTTATCCATACTGCGCACATGATTATAGCAATAGCAAGATAATCAGTTCCAATGGCAAAGGCTCCAGCTGGCCAGCAGGAGATATTTCCCAACAAACTTTTTTAGAAGAAATATTTATGCTTGCAAAACTGTCAGAAAGTCATTGCTGCTCTTGTACCCCATCAGTACGGAACGCGTGAGCACTCTTTGGCTTCCTTTTCAGTCGGTGATATGGGCAGTAAAAATTTGATGTAACGTGTTACTTTGTTCATTAATTGACAGCCATTATCGATGCATAATCCGAACCAGCCCTTCATTGGAGCCACATTAATTACTTCTTCATGGAGCCACAGGATATAATAAGATCTATTGATTGCCGCGGCCAGGCTAATGATTATGAATAGCACTGAGATATCAAAGATGGTGATATCGACGCCGATATGTTTCATCGGCACGAATTACTATCCATGTTACGGAAGAAGCCATGAGAGCGCGTTTTTGAAAAGCAAGGGAGATTGCTCCTCGTTTCTAGTGTGATGCTTTTCACTGGGTCGTTCGCCTTGCTTCCTTGCACGGATTTTAACTGGCTATTTGTTCACGCTCATAGTTTGTACCTGTTTATTGGGTACACTGCGAATCTCAAGAGGGTGAATTGCGTTTAATGGTCAATGAATGATCCTGGTGAAAGGTGAAAGACCTCATGTAGGAACCACTGAGGACCATTCTCCACGCTGACGACATTGCCCTGATAGTGGATACCGAAGAAGGACTTCAGGCGAATGTGCAGAGATGGCAAGCAAAGCTGGCAGAGAACGGCCTACGAGTAAACGTCAAGAAGACCAAATTCCTAAGCTCCGAGGACTGTCCGGGGTCGATCGTGGACCGCCATGGAGAAAACATCGAAAGGGTTCAGGACTTCAGATACCTGGGAAGTGATATAGCCGAGGATTGTACGGTAGATCAGGCCGTGAAAGCTTGAATAAATACGGCACGGCTGGAATGGAGAGACTCCACAGGAATCCTCTGCGATCGACGGTGCTCAAGTACTCCAGAGTGCAAGATATACCGATCGGTGATAAGACCCGCAATGCTCTATGGCAGCGAGTGCTGGCCCATAACAAAGAACCTTGAGAAGCAGCTACATTTCGCGAAATGAGGATGCTGAGATGGGCATGTGGCTGGACACGGCTCGACAGGATCAGGAACGAGGACGACAGGGCAGTCATGCAGACGGCACCGGTCTAGTTGAAGTTGAGGTAGCGGCTAAGATGGTATGGGCACGAGCTGAGAAAGTCGGCAGACCACCCAATTAAGAAGGCGATAGGGTTCGAAGTACTCGGTAAGCGACCACGAGGAGCCTCAAAGAAAAGTGGAGGGACTTCATTAAAACGGACCTCATGGAAGTGAAAGCCACGACAGAAGATGCCTCGGTAGAAGAAAGTGGCGGCAACTGACAAGGACAGCGAACCCTTCCACTGCGCGGAACTGACGCTAGGGAGAAGAAGAATAAGGTATATGAATGACTTTGTGGTTGGACATCATTACCGTTGCCGATCTCACAAAGCCATCAGCTGATTTCACTACTGAGGACTGACAATCTTTATCACCTTGCCATAAGGTCAGTTTCCTCTAGGTATGAGGTCCTATTCTATTTACGACCACGAGGCTGTCTTAACTGTTGCGTTTGCATTTCTCTTAGTGAGGAGAGATACTAGAAACTCCAACTTTCCCAAAATTCTGCTGGAATTTGATATTCCTCTGGAGGAAATCGATTGGACGTAGAGGAATTTCGGTGATATCGTTTAGATTCATCTTCGTCAAAGGCCTCCTGTTGAGATTTTGCCATTGCTATGGAAATTTCGGTGAAACTCAACTTTTTTCGTCCCATTGACTTGTTCAGTTTGTTGCGTGTGAATTTGCACTGCAAATAGGCTTAGGTTGAGCTTGGCTTGTTAGGTTTGCCAGATTGCTACCGCCTGTGAATCCTAGAGGCGATCTTTCGCAGTGGAGATTTTCCGCTTGAGGCGAGGGATAATAATATGTGCATTATCGATTTATTGGGTCACTTTATCTATTACGAGTTTCTTGGTTGAGATGAGTTTTCCACTCTGTTTTGTGATTGAGTTGCCTCTTTCATCAGTGTTTTCAAATGAACGAGAAGTGCCACGCAGTTCGAGAGATTGCAGAAAATCCAGGCTTGCAAAATTTACGGATGGTCTGGAACGCACTGAGAAGGTAACAAACCCGACAAGCTCAAGGTTTCTTCTTCACTGCTTTTGCGCAACAGAAGCGGCCTTCTGGGACCGAATAGTCACCTCTGTTGGAAAGTGAGTCATGTATGTTAACAGAAGGCGTTCACAGTGGTTGAATGCCAACGAATCACCGAGGCAATTTCCAAGCCGGAACCTCACGAAAAAATGATTATGGTCGCAGTGTGGTGGTCATCGGTTGGTGTGATCCACTATAAGTTTTTGTCACCACGACAAATCATCAGAGTCCTACTGTTAAAAATCGACGAATTGTACCGAAAATTGCGTAGGCTGCAGCCAGCACTTGTCAACGGAAAAAGTCTGCTTCTTTTGCATAACGAGGCCCGCCCATACGTTTCACAAATCACTATCCATAAATTGAACGAATTGGGGTGAAAGTTCTACCTCACCCGCCATGTTCTCCAGACCTTTCACCAACCGACAATCACCTTTCTAAACATTTTCAGATTTCTTTGCCGGAAAATACTTCATCAATCAGGACTAGACAAAAAAGTCACTGACGGCAAAAAGTCATTGACCTTATACCAGTCACTCATGCCTTTCCATTCCAATTTGAGCATCTTCTTCTCCCTGGCGTTAATCCCGTGCCGTCACAGGGTCCGCAACCTTTGTCATACGTCGCCATTTGTTACTGTCTAAGGCATCCACTGTTGTGGCCTCTATATCGGTGAGGTCCTTCTAGCCTTATAACTGATACTTTGTGCGACTTTAGACATTTTTCTTTGATGTGACAAGGTTTGTCCATCAGCCGGCCTGTCAACCTGGGCCTGACGCTGGTATCGTCACCATTTTTGCTTTTTGCAAGGCATGGTAGTGCCCCGGCAGGGATCGAACTCACTGGCTCTTTCTAAGTGCAGACCACGTGTCTACACCCTTAACCACTCGGCTATCCCTGCCTATTCCAATTTGAGCATGACGTACTTTAAAATGGTGCTGAAAATTTCGGGCGAGATGGTATCGCCTTGTCATCTCTCTCTTCACGTCGATGATGATCTCCTCGTATAACGGTGAAGTTTTGGGTGCAGTCGTTATAGACTCAAAAAGTATTCCTATGTACTGAGAAGGTATTACCTAGTTCGGAAGGCTCCGATAATCGCTCCGATGCTTACAATCTGTAAATAAGCCCGGTACAGTGGTGTTCAACTCTTAGTGTGATCCAATAGCCGTTCCTCTCTCTTATGTGTAGTCGGACTCTTCCAGTTTCGCAGCAGCTGCAGCCGTCCGCCACCGAAGCTTTTGCCCATAACTCAGAATCCTTGTAGCAGCTCACATCGTTTCTGTCATCGACATTTTCTGATATCGCTCCGCCGACCTCTGCGCGGACCCAGTCTGAGCAGAAAGCATCTACCTCTCGCTTTTGTTCATCTTTCTATCCCTCCCCAAATTTTCGGAGCCACTTTACAATTTTGGTTTGAACTTCGACCACGGCTGAATATTATTACACTTCACAGCTCCAACTACTTCACACCACTCCCACTTTTTCCCGTTCTCTGGACCATTACATAACCACATTGTAATTTTTGCAGTGGGCACCATTTGATTATACGCGCCGCGTCCAGGTGTGCAGACCTCTAAACACTTTAGATGTGCATAACACAGCTCTGTTAAACATTTCTAACGAACTTTTCCAAGTGTTTAGGCTGCGTTGGAGACAGTTGTGATTTTTTGCTTTAAGTGTGCTCGCGGAGTACGCTCTGCCCATGCGTTCAAGACTTTCATGTCTTTAAGAAACTCACCGCTGACCTCAACCCATTTTTCCTTAATATGAGGTCCACTGTGGTCAAACTGATGTTTTCGGTCTGAGGATCAAAAGGGATCAATAACTCTTGGTCTGACGGTTCCGGCCCATTTCAGTTAAGGCCCGCCCTCCCAAGACGGATCTTAGCTTGGTCCATGTGTGATGCTTACTTCTTACCTGGCGCCCTAGCCATCCCCATCTTGTCCCTATTACACAGATTTTTCATCGTGTAATGCTGAATTTCGTGAGAGACTGATAGAGGGTGGAAGCACACAGGATGAAAGTTTAGGTGCAAACAGCCTGAGTCAGGCAGTGTTTAGTCAGGGAAATAGCAATGGTATGCTGTCCGTTCAACTTCCATTTAGAGAAGTTCACGGCTTTTTATCAGAGGAACACATCATAACTTGTATTTGCTCGGTACTCCCTTGTAGCCAGGGCGTTTCTTGACAATTCCTCTTTCAATCAGTGAATAGCCCATCTCTACCATTGCCACGGCTGGATCGTTGAACTCCATTCCCAGTAGGCGCTTCGCCTAGAAAGAGATTTTGTATGAGATTCTAACATGTCCTTTCGTTCTTGATGAATTCACCTTTGAGTTGTCAAAGCGAATTGTGTGGCCGACTCGATTCAGACAAGCGGCGGCTTCTTTGTCGAAAAACGAATACAACCAAAGCACTATATACGGAGCTTGAAGGCGAGGTACCCAGAATCCTGAAAATTGTTAGATTTAATTCGATGTTCCAGGTTTCCTCAGGAGCCTGATTCCGAGTAAACCTGGAGTGTTGGAGTTCTGGTTCATGCATAACTTTATACCCACAAAAGTGGTGCATATACCGAAAGAGGTTAACGGTCCAATTTGGTGTCCTCGAAAGTATTTGCGGTGTATTAGGCAGTATATGCTTTCAAATTGCGCGATGTTGACCAGCGAGTATGAATGCAGCTTTTGTCACTAAAGGATTTTTATTTTCTACATAGTCCCTACCCAGGGCGGCCCCCTTAGACCTCTTACAGAACTTTTGAGGAGTATTATTTCTGATTTCTATGGTGATAAAACACAGAAAGGAGAATTGCTTGGCTTTGATATGTAGTTGTAGGGCGCTGTCAATCGAAGGAGTTGATATAAGGACCATTTCGTCATCGGTGTTCTTCACGCGCTGAATGAATCCTCGATCGAGACGTCTTGACAGGTCGATATTATTGAAAGCAGTGGGCATAGGCGGTGGATAGTGAGAGAAGTGACGGCGCATGGAAGTGGCATGAAAAGGGACCGACAAAAGGGTAGCGACCACTGGATAGAGCATACCAGTAAGGAAAGCACAATGCTAAGCGCTCAGGGCATTTACTGCTCTCAAAGACCGTATCTAGTCGCATGCCATCAAGAGTTATTAGTGTAAGCTGAAATGGATGAACCTATGCCGTGTTTTAAAGGCACCGGGAGGGGTAAGAGAAAACTGGAATCTGTGAATACATGTTTTCTGAAAACAAGTCTTCTACTTCAGAAGAGGTGATGTGTGGCGAAACTCGCACTGGGAAGGCGCGGCTTGGGGTCTTATCACGACCCCGCAGCATGGCGTATCGTACTGCAGTCCTGCGGCCGGGTGAGTTACCGGTGAAGGTCAGACAAGGTGCGCGCCGCCTGATTTAGACCCCCGCTTGTCTGCAATCTACCCCAGTTAGTGACGCAGAGGGTTGCGAGAGAGATGAGGGTTTTCGGTTCGTATTTTTCGGGCTCTTCACTATTTTGTCTCGTTCTTTGTCGACTGTTACATTGCTGAGCACTCCTACTTTCGTACTCTACAGTCTGCTAAATTTACCCCTTCCGGTGTTTTTAACAAAAGTTTACGTCTCACCTTGATGTCTGAATTCTTTCCCAAGAATTTGAGCGATATCACGGAACCAGAATGAGGGCTGGCTGGTGATCTGCAAACGACTGATAGCACAATGAACCGGACAGTTTAGCATAGTACTTTGAGTGATTTTTATACTCACCAAAAGTCGTTCTCCATCAGTTTGCGGGCATTGCATTGCTAGCAAGTGTGCCTTGGCCACGTCGCGAACGTCAACCAAAGCCAAATTCAGTTCTGGAACTGCTGGCATCTCACCGTTGAGGAAGCGCCGCATTAACTGAATTCATCCTCTTCAGAGAAACCAGGTCGATCTGGGATTTAACGTAGCTCATTGGTTCACTATGAATTTCACTGAATAAAATCTCTTCTGTGTTTGCGCATCACGTGGAAGAGGAAGAGTTAATAAGCTGCGTATTTAAAATGCGCCGACACATAGGAAAAGCGTCTCATCAAAGCATCGAACAAGATAGTACGACCGACTGTTCTCGTAAGAAATGAACCTTTCGAGATGGGAAACAGGGCTCAAACGGATGATTTCTGTAATGTTTACTTGTTGCAGTACCCTTTGCACTTCGTGCTCCGCCTAAAAGCGGACGTTTCACACAGCACAGCGCTGCCATGAATTGTAAATGCTCGCAGTTAAAATTGTTGAGGAGAATAACGGGCAGAACCCCGTCCTTTCGACTATTCGTCTCACCTTCTTTTCCCTACCGCACCACTCACCACCTTAAAATTTCGTTTTCGACGTTCAACTAAAATATAGCACCCACATGCCCTGTTCGCAGTTCGCGTCAGTTCCACTGGGCGAAAGGTGCTCCTGGATACTCCTCCAGCCGTTGTTCGGCATATAAGGGATGACCCTGTTAGTAAGAACGATGCCTTTGCCGCTCGTGGGAGAGGGGCGGCGCGCATTTACCCTGAAGGCGCCAGGCCAGACTGTTTAGGGCTCGGGACGAGAGCTTATCTTCAGTTTCTGCAGTATGTAGAAGACGAGGGTGGACTAAAAGATGGAATTGGAGAAGACAGTCATGAGCGCAAAGCTCAGGGGTTTCGAATCAAGGTTGGTATCTTTCATGTAACTAGCGTAAGTTGCGAAGTCTCAGGAGTAAGGAATTTTGGTCTTTGTATGGGGACATATAACCATGTGTGTCTATCAGAAGTCTGCAATTAAGGCTATGCGTAAACAGATCACTTTTCAATGATTATGCATTGTAACAAGTTCCAACTTCTCTCTTCGTAGAACCTCGGCATCGTTATTAGTTTGATATTCTTCTGTTATGCCAACGAGGTTTTTAGGTGGAAAATTTATTTACGGCCTAACGTTTCGACCAGATCGTCTTCCTCAAAGGCCTAAGCGTGGCTCAAGATTCAGGATTCAATCCACTACACCACCAAACGCCTTATCCCTCTAGCGGTTCTGACGAAACTCAAGGAAACCGCCGGAGGAACCCTGTACGAAAGAACATAACTCACCCAGTCCACCACCGCGGGAGCGGATGGCCGCCACTCCGTGTCAGCTGTTGTCAGTGAATGAGGGATGCCGTGCTGTCCTTATACATATATAGTACAATGGGGACATGCATGTCTCCCTCATCATATCAGTAGCTCGCAATGTGGCGCAAATGGCAAGAGATCATTCGTAAAGGATAAGCACTCATTTCGGTTGTTCATACTTGGATTTCTTGCAGAAATCCAAAACGCTTCAAGCACTTTCCTAGCGGAAATCTCAGTCTCGCATGCTAGAATACTGCACTTCACATCAAAGTCGTTTCCGCCATGCTCCTCGGTCATGTGCTTCCCCAAAGGTGTTCTTGTGTTACCCAGTCTTTTACCAGCAAGATGTTCTTTGATACGTACTGCTAGTCTTCTTTCAGTTTCCCCAATGTACGTTGCGCTACATGTCTGACATTCAATTTGATAGATTATACCAATTTTGGCGCAATCCCCAGTTGTACCATACGGGCATGTAACACAATTCTCTGACACGCAACGCTTATCGTAGAGCCTATTTCGTACGAGTTGGCTTCTGATGTTGCCATTAGGGACACTCACTAAGACAACATCATCATCCAGCTGTGCTTGAACAAGGCATCTTTGGAGTGCAGCAGTCACTCTGTCAGAGATGAAAGGTATACATAAGGGAACCTTATCAAGACGCGGTATGTTACGGTGCCCAGTGCTTATTCTTCTACGACGTTCTGGTACAACATAGCCGTTTGATGCAGCTATGTCAGTAGACGTATTGACTCTCGCCGCTCTGTCGGACCTGTGCACACATTTGCAGCCGTCTTGAACATGTTCTTGACAACTGCATGTTTCACAGTCGTGGGATGTGCAGATGTGGCGTGAATCAAGATGTTCTTAGAGCTAGCTTTCCTGTACCACTTCACACTGAGTATGCCATCGGACACTTTCACCTGCGTGTTTAGGTAGGGAAGCCAACCATGCCGTGGTATTTCTCTTGTAAGCTTGATATACTGCGACTGCTGATTCATTAAGCGAAAGCACTCATCCATTTCGGACTGTGTTGATGTTATGATGAAGCAGTCATCTATGTATCTGCCGTATATCAATGGTAAGCGTTCCAGTACTGGTTCTTCTATTCTGCTCATAAAGCAAATCGCAAGTACTGGAGCTAAGCGCTGACCCATTGCCAAACCTCTAATTTGACAGTAATACGTACCCGACCACCTAAAGATGTTGCACTGCAAACATTCCTTGATCAGAGTCATGATGTGCGCTTTATTCAGTCCAAAGGTCTCTATGGTTCCAAAATACCTGTCCAGCATTTCGGACAGTGCTTGTAAAGCTTGATCGTTTTGAACGTTAGTATAAAGCGCAGTGACATCGAATGACTCCATCACGCAACCTGTTTCTAAGCGCAAATCGCGTAACTGTTCAAGGAATTTAGTCGTGTTGGTCAGATGCGATGGAATTTTGGTCAGCAGCTGGCTCACAATACAGTTGAGGAACCATGAAATTCGATCAGTGGGTCCGCCTACACAACTTATTATCGGTCGTATCTTGAAAGTGTCCGCTGACATTGATAGCACATCCGTAGGAGCAAGTTTGTGGGTTTTTACAAGGCTATAGAAGACAGGACAATCCGGATTATCGAGTCTTAATCTACTGAGGAACTTCTTGCCGAGACCCGCGGACTGACCTTGCGCCATCCAAGTTTTGTTAAGATGTCTACATTGGGTCAGGAATTCTTGCTCGGTCGCGCGACGATAGACGGATGTGTCTGCCAGGTGGAGGCCTGTAATCTCGCGATCGAGTGTTTGCGGCATAACCACAAACTCTCCACCTTTGTCACTTACAGAGATACGTATGGTACCGTTCGATCTTAGCTCACGTAGCTCTTTAAAACCTTGCCACTGTCCGTGTGTCAAATTGCTACAGCGGACTCCTCTGTTCTGATTCAGAACAGATAGAACTCCAGCTGACAAACTTCTCAATTTGACATCCACTTCTGGTGTGGGGCCAGTTTCTCTGTAGAGCGTACGTGGAAACGGTATAGATGGTAAAGATCTCTGGTTTGTGACAGCAGTATTGTTATCGCGAGCGTACTTCGAGCGCAGTAATCTCGTAGCCTTTGTAAGTTACCCACAACTTTGCGGAACGTTGAAGCATTGATGTTATGTGCAGGTGAAAACGACGGACCGAGACTGAGGAAGTCAAGTGCTTTGGATGAAATATGAGTGTCACCCAGAACAGTAACTCTTGCCGTTTCCGCACTATTGCTAGCGCTAGTGTCAGTGGGGCGGTGGCTTATGTGTGATTCGTTCTCACCGTTACGAGGGCTCTCCTGGAGTGTTCCCAAGAGTCGGTCATATTTCGCACAGAGAGCGGATTCAGCCCTAGATCGTATAGAGGAGCAAATCAATCTTGACCCACCCTCAATCCTCCTCCAAGTCACTTCTGGAAGAAGACGCCGGCATGCTTGTTCTTTTGCATTACACTTCAATAACGTCGAATACAATATGTACTGTTTCTTCTTGATAACCACGCTCAGGAGAGAGCGGTGAATCTTCAAAACAGCTGGATGGTTATCACCATATCCACATATTGTACTGATCTTCGTATTCGTTATGAAACGTGGCAGTACACCGGTCGCTCGACATCGCAGGAGAAATTTCAAGGATTGCCGGGAGGTTACCACCTTTTGACGAAGCGAAAGTGCTTCGCGCACCAAAGAGAAGTAACGTGGCGGTATGTTTCGTAACAAGTTCCAACTTCTCTCTTCGTAGAACCTCGGCATCGTTATTAGTTTGATATTCTTCTGTTATTGCCAACGAGGTTTTTAGGTGGAAAATTTATTTACGGCCTAACGTTTCGACCAGATCGTCTTCCTCAAAGGCCTAAACGTGGCTCAAGATTCAGGATTCAAGGATTTCAAGGATTGGTGGTAACCACCCGGCAATCCCTGAAATTTCTCCTGCGATGTCGAGCGACCGGTGTGCTGCCACGTTTCATAACGAATACGAAGAT